>CM059813.1:26643163-27128163 GCA_030435695.1 Brachymystax lenok tsinlingensis
TAAGCGCAAACCAGATGGGATGGCATATCTCTGCAGAATGCTGTGGTAGCCATGCTGGTTACATGTGACTTGAATTCTAAATAAAGCACCATCACACCTCCTACATGCTTCATGGTGGGAACCACACATGCGGTGATCATCCAGTCACCTACTCTGCGTCCCACAAAGACATGGCAGTTGGAACCAAAAATCTCCAATTTGGACTTATCAGACCAAAGGACAGATTTCCACCGGTCTAATGTCCATTGATTGTGTTTCTTGGCCCAAGCAAGTCTCTTCTTCTTATTGGTGTCCTTTAGTAGTGATTTCTTTGCAGCAATTCGACCATGAAGGCCTGATTCACGCAGTCTCCTCTGAACAGTTGATGTTAAGATGTGTCTGTTACTTGAACTCTGTGAAGCATTTATTTAGGCTGCAATTTCTGAGGCTGGTAACTCTAATGAACTTATCCTCTGCAGCAGAGGTAACTCTGGGTATTCCTTTCCTGTGGCGGTCCTCATGAGAGCCAGTTTCATCAAAGTGCTTGATCGTTTTTACAACTGCACTTGAAGAAACTTTCAAAGTTCTTGACATTTTCCGCATTGACTGACCTTCATGTCTTAAAGTAATGATGGACTGTCATTTCTCTTTGCTTATTTGAGCTGTTCTTGCCATAATATGTACTTGGTATTTTACCAAATAGGGCTAGCTTCTGTATACCGCCCCTACCTTGTCACAACATAACTGATTGGCTCAAACGCATTAAGAAGGAAAGAAATTCTACGAATTAACTTTTAACAAAGCACACCTGTTAATTGAAATGCATTCCAGGTGACTACCTCATAAAGCTGGTTGAGAGAATGCCAAGAGTGTGCAAAGCTGTCAAGGCAAAGGGTGGCTACTTTGAAGAATCTCAAATATAAAATATATTTTGATTAGTTTAACACTTTTTTTTTTTTTTTGGTTACAACATGATGCCATATGTTATTTCATAGTGTTATGTCTTCACAATTATTATACAATGTAGAAAATAGTAAAAATAAAGAAAAACCCTTGAATGAGTTGGTGTGTCCAAACTTTTGACTGGTACTGTACATGTGATTTACCAGTATGTGATTCACCCCAATTCATCAGTATGAGGATATCTATTTATTCTTTATTTCATTACTTTATGTGTTGTACCTTGCACCTGTAATTCTGGATGTGCTTAAAGTACTTTTGAAATTAGTCACACCAATCATGTACCTTCACTTTGATAAGGTAATATAGAGAAACTGAAGGAGCAGTACCCTCACATCGTGAAGTCAAACAACGCTGAGCTACGACTGCGCTGGGCCCAGATCATTGCCAAGAATCAGCACCAGCCAGGATATCAACATGTGCGCAGCTTCCTCAGCTGCCAGGTTAGAAAAACAAATGCATTTGGTCCTCAACCATTAATTACAGTATTTGTCAAGCTAGTGTTTTAGGCCAGTTTAATGTTTTATTATAGTAAATAGAATGTATATATTTATGATATAAGATGTGTTTTTATAGTGTCCGTTTAAAGTTAGATTAGTGTTTTTCAAGTGTCTTTAAACATCATGTAAATAGTAGTATTTTAGCAATAATATATTAATAAATAGATTGTTTCATTGTATCTTGCTCCCAGGGGAAACAGATGTACACTCTGCCTGTGTACTGTGGAATGGATCGGAGGAGACCAGGGCTCTGGCCACAGAGCCTATCACTGCCACCTCACATCAGCTCCACGTCAATGTCCTCAACTACGTCAAGAAGATCATTGCCTGAGTGCCGTCATAGGAGCTGAACATGAGATTCAGAGTGTAGTCTAGCTGACTCTGGCCTTGAGATATTATAGAGAAGGAGTAGCAGTAATGGTCTGTCCCAGTACTTTTAGATGACCTCTGTTCCTTAAATGTACTGTACCAGGCCAGGTTGAGATGCCAATATTATCTTGTTTTTTTCTGTAGCCTGGTCAGTGGTCACAAAAAGAGGCAATTTTACATATTTCACATGCAGCTTGAATGGTAAATTCTTTGCATTTACACAGCCCAGCCTGAAAGGCTCTGCTCTGGGCAAATCTTGCCTAAAGCATAGATATGCCCATACTAATTAAGCAGTATTTGTGATTAAAGTGGATTAAGGATAAATAAAATAACTACTTTTGATGTATTGAGTATGTATAAAAACATTTTGATTGTCTTTTCATCCATACTAAGCTGTATTTTAAAACTGTTACAAACAATAAAAATACATTATTTTGAAGTCAATCTGTAGTGGTTGGTGTTTTTCCTCCTGAAAGATTCAATTGTATCTTATTGCTTTTATTCGCTGTTCACTGTATACTTTATTTTACTACACTGAACAAAAAAATTCATGCAACATGTAAAGTGTTGGTTTTATGAGCTGAAATAAAATATCCCAGAAATGTTTCATATGCACAAAAAACGTATTACTCTCAAATGTTGTGCACATTTGTTTAAATCCGTGTTAGTGAGCATTTCTCCTTTGCCAAGATAATCCATCAACCTGCCACATAATTTAATGTTCCTTTCTCTACCATAAACTGCCTCCAACTTCCTTTTAGAGAATTTGGCATTATGTCCATCTGGACTCCCAACCGCAGACAACGTGTTTGGTGTCGTGTGGGCAAGCGGTTTTCTGATGTCAACGTTGTGAACAGAGTGCCCCATGGTGGCGGTGGGGTTATGGTATGGGCAGGCATAAACTACGGACAACGAACACAATTGTACTTTATCCATCGCAATTTGAATGCGCAGAAATACGGTGACGCGATTCTGAGTCCCGTAATAGGGCCCATTTGTTTAAAGGTATCTGTATTCCCAGTCATATCCAGGGCGGCGCACAGCGTAGTCCGGGTTTGGCCAGGGTAGGCCGTCATTGTTCTTAACTGATTTGCAATAATCCATAGATTAGGGCCTAATTCATGTATTTCAATTGTCTGATTTCGTCATGTGAACTGTAACTCAGTAAGGTCTTTGAATGTGTTGCATATTGCGTTTATATTTTTGTTCAGTATACTTTCATGGTAGAATATATCATTTCACTTGAGAAGATAACAAAACTGGTATACTCCCTACTGTTGTATCATAATCACGCTGCTGTATAAATTGGTGGCATTTCCGCTTTGGTGTAACCGCTAAATACGCCCTCCCATCAACTCAATCTTTTTGGGGGTGTGCCTTCTCTGATGAGAAGCTAACTAGATAGCCAAGTAGTTATTTGCTTCACTAATGTGACCTTGCGCTGAGGATTCGGAATCGCCATGAAGTACGGATTGGTAAGAATATCCTGTCGAAATTATTTCCAGGGTTGCTTTGGTTTCCCTTTTTGTCTGTGGTAGTAGTAAAGTAGCCTGTCAGCTAACGCGGTACTTTGACAAGTTAAACAGAGAGCTGAAACAAGGCGCCGCAGCTGTCACTCCCTGTCAGATAATTTATCTGCCCTGAACTGGCCATATTATGTCAAATTAAATGCTCAGAATTGGAAGATTTGGCTCTGAGATTGACCTGATTTAAAATATCACTAACTAGCCTAGTGCAGTTAGCTAAGTGACTGAAATACATTTCGTTGGACAGTGTATACTATTTGTATCCTGTACATACGACGAATAAAAATGTAAACTCATTTTTGTAAACTTGTGCAGGCGACTCATCTTGGCAAGCTGTCAGCCAAGCAACCAACTGTCCTGGTACATCTGTCAACGTGTTAACAGCCTTCTAAAAGCAAGCAAGTGAAGCTTATTTCACCTTAGAGAATAGCAAATACCATAATTTACTGAACAAAAATGTAAGTGCAACATGTAAAGTGTTGGTTTCATGAGCTGAATTAAAAAATCCTAGAAATGTTCAATGCACAAAAAGCTTATTTCTCCCAAATGTTGTGCACAAATCTATATACATCCCTGTTATTGAGCATTTCTCCTTTGCCAAGATAATCCATCAACATGACAGGTGGGGCATATCAAGAAGCTGATTAAACATGATCATTACACAGATGCACCTTGTGCTGGGGACAATAAAAGGCCATTCTAAAATGTGCAGTTTTGTTCAAACACAATGCCACAGATGTCTCAAGTTGAGGGAGCATGCAATTGGCATGCTGACTGCAGGACTGTCCAGCAGAGCTGTTGCCAGAGAATTGAATGTTAATTTCTGTAGCTTCTAACATTTCATAACCACAGACCATGTGTAACCCCGCCAGCCCAGGACCGCCACATCCTACTTCTTCACCTGCAGGATCGTCTGAGACCAGACAGCTGATGAAACTTGGTTTGCACAACCAAATAATTTCTGTACAGACTTGGAAACCGTGTCCGGGAAGCTCATCTGCGTGCTCGTCGTCCTCACCAGGGTCTTGACCTGACGTCATTGGGCAAATGCTCACCTTCGATGGCCACTGGCATGCTGGAGAAGTGGGCTCTAAACGGATTAATCCCAGTTTCAACTCTACCCGGCAGATGACAGACAGCGTGTATGGGGTCATGTGGGCGAGTGGTTTGCTGATGTCAACATTGTGAAATGAGTGCCCAATGGTGGGGTTATGGTATGGGCAGTCATAAGCTACGGGCAACGAACACTATTGCATTTTATTTAAGGCAATTTGAATGCACAGAGATACCGTGACGAGATCCTGAGGCCCATTGTCATGCCAATTATCCATCACCTCATGTTTCAGCATGATAATGCATAGCCCCGTGACGCAAGGATCTGTACACAATTCCTGGAAGTGTAAAATGTCCCACTTTTATGGCCTGTTACCCATTTGAGCATGTTTGGGATGCTCTGAATCAACGTACGATCATGTGTTCCAGTACCCGCCGATATCCAGCAAATTCGCATAGCCATTGAAGAGGAGTGGGATACTTTCCACAGGCTACAATCAACAACCTGATCAACTCTATGCGAAGGAGTAGTGTCGTGCTGCATGAGGCAAATGGTGGTCACACCAGATACTGACTGGTTTTCTGATCCACGCCCCTTCCTTTTTTAAGGTATCTTTGATCCACAGATGCATAACTGTATTCCCAGTCATGTGAAATCCATAGATTAGGGCCTAATGAATGTATTTCAATTATTATCTTATACTAACTCAGTAAAATCTTTGACATTGTATGTTGCATTTTATTTTTGTTCAGTGGAGCAGTGAACTTGTAATTGTCTGACATTGGTAGTATTTAAAGAACAACTACTCAAATACTGTTAGTAGCCTACACAAGATGATTCCCTTTTGTACTTTATTCTTACAGGTTTATTGTTCTGAGACAGAATGTTATGCCTGACAATGACTGCCTTGAAGTAATTTAATGTATAATAGCAGGGCATTTGCTGTATGAAAATTCCCCTTATGAGTTTGGTTTCTGAGTTCATCACCTTTTTTATTTAAAGGGCCAATCCTTCGTTGAAACAATAACAAAGCAAACACTCTGCCTCTGTTTTGGTAAAAAGTTGAGGGATGGGCCTGGAGAAGTGTAACCTCTTAAATTCATAATCAGAGCTTTGGATGCAAGGACTGACCATCCACTATATCAAAATGATAGTTTCAAGCATGTTTTGAGGCTATACAGTTTGTAAACATTGTAAATGTAAACCAACATTAGTGTAGAACATGGTTATATTTTGGGTACTGCAGGGGTTTGACAACTGAACTAAATTCATCAGGCATTTGTAAGTGATATTCTTCAAGAATCATTATCTTTAAGTCCAAAAATGTATGTATGAACTGCAGTTTGCCCATTTAAACAGTCAAATATCTGTTTACATCTGCTTCTCTTAATTTTGACAGTAGCCATGTTATACATTATGATGATTATGCCAAAACTATCATCTTTCTGTTTTGTATTTAGTTCTCGACGGTAGCTGTGACTGCTGGGGTGTTATTGCTGTCCACTGTGGGCATAATTGTAGCCCTCTACCTAGGCAAGAAGAAAAAGCCTCCAGTCACCTTACTTGACCCTACCCAAAAATACCAGCTAACGCTCATCGATAAAGAGGTACGTGTGCACTATTGAAATCAATTAGACATTTTTGCTATGTGCGTCAGAGGCCTGTGCTTAATTCAATTATATACTCCATGGAAATAATTTTTGTTTAACATTTAACTGAATGTTTGTAGTAGATGTCTTTGCATTGTTTTTGTCAAATAGTGTATAAATCCAATGTATGAATGCTTTGATATGTCTTTGGCCTCTTTCCATAGGTGATCAGCCATGATACTCGCAGGTTCCGCTTTCGACTTCCCTCAGCAGAACATATCCTGGGGCTGCCTGTAGGTAAGTCTTCACTTGCACATTTTCTGATTTGTCAAGTGAGTGTTTGATAATTTATTATTATTTGATACAGTGCCATGCCATTAATAGAAATGCATTTTAGTCATTTAGCAGACCCTCTTATCCAGAGCAACTTACAGGAGCAATTAGGGTTAAGTGCGTTGCTCAAGTGCACATCTACCTGTTTTTCACCTAGTTGTCTTGGGGATTCAAACCAGTGTCCTTTTGGTTACTGGCCCAACTCTCAAATAGTCCTATAGCTCACCAGCATTAGAACTACCCTCAAAACGTAATACTTGATGGCGTTATATTGCACTGATGGGAACTAGAACGCTTAGCTTCCCATTCCTTGAATGCCCTCTACTATATGAGTAATTTAGCTGAACAATCAGAGGATAAAGCCACACCAAATGACCCTATCAGTTTTCAATCAGTGTTGTCTTTTGTGTTTCTAATCACCTTATTTGTTTCCTCTAGGGAAGCATGTATACCTCTCTGCCCGTATTGACGGCAGCCTGGTAGTCAGACCATACACACCTGTGTCCAGCGACGACGACAAAGGATATGTTGACTTGGTTGTGAAGGTATGTATGGCTTGTCAAAGCAATCATATACTGAAACTGAACACACTAGTACTACCATATGTATCGAGCGTGTCGTAGGAGGAGTGATGATCTACTAACAAGTCCAGCATGTCATCTTATTCTTTGGGATCTAAAAGAGAAAAACATATCCTAAATAATCACTGCTACTGTCAGAAGCTTGATACATACGGACCCTGATCTGCAAACCATATTTAATGTAGAAAATTCCTCCCCAGATCTACTTCAGTAATGTGCACCTCAAGTTTCCTGACGGAGGCAAGATGTCCCAGTACCTGGAGAGTCTGCACCTGGGAGATGTGGTGGACTTCAGAGGACCAGGAGGTCTGCTGGAGTACAGAGGGCATGGTACGACCAGTCCACTGCTTGGCAGACACTCCTGATATTTACAAATGATGTGTCCCAAATGGTAACCTATACACACTGAGTGTACAAAACATTAAGGACACCTGCTCTTTCCATGACAGACTGACCAGGTGAAAGCTATGGTCCCTTATTGATGTCACTTGTTAAATCCACTAAAGTCTGTGTAGATGAATGGGAGGAGACAGGTTAAAGAAGATTTTTTTTTTAAAGCATTGCGACAATTGAGACATGGATTATGCTTGTATGCCATTCAGAGGGTGAATGGGAAAGACAAAAGATTTAAGTGCCTTTGAACATTGATTGGTAGTAGGTGCCAGGCGCGCGCTGGTCGATAGTTACATATCACAATATTATTTTTGGATGATATAATATCGATATTTGACTCCAAGTATCAATTTGTTAAACAAAAATAGTTTAGTTAAAGATATATTTTTTTTAAGTGCTAATGTAAATGGCATTAGCTAGCGCTAGTTTGCTGTACCTGTGCCAAAACGCAAAACATTATTTTTTTTTTTGTACCAATGTGTCAGAGGAAACGCCGTACACCTGGCGACCGTGTCAGTGTGCGTTGTGGAACAGGATGACAGAACAGGATGACGCTGGGCCAATTGTGCACCAGGATCTCTAGTGGCACAGCTAGCACTGCGATGCAGTGCCTTAGACCACTGCGCCACTCGGGAGGCTGCAATGCATATCTTATCGACACCTACGTTTTGTGAGGTCCCTGGAAATTCCCAGCATTAATATTAGTGGATTATTTTTGCCCAGGGCCCATAAGGCGCTGGTATTTAGCGAATCTGGTGCCATTTGAGACGTGCACAGTCTCTAATGGAATTGGGGTTTTAGCTTTGTGTACTTGGGTGTGGCTGGCTGAGAGTGATTGTGTGTACACACTTATTCAACCTTAAGTCTACTGAATAAGTCAACAGTAAATGTACAATATCTCCGAGCAATTGGCTGGCTTGCTGCATCGTTTTTAGCAACTTCCATTCCCTGACGGTTCCAGAAAAGCACTGCCTAAAGAATATACTTTTACTGTATTGTCACTTAAAATGTTAACTGTTGTTCATTTGCTCCCCAAGCACACTATTTTCCTTTTCTAATCTCTGGATTGTTTTGGCATAATTTGTCTCATCGCTTTCTCCCATTCCATTCAACAGGGCAGTTTGCAGTTCAGACAGACAAGAAGTCTCCTACAGAGATAAAAGTTGCCAATACTGTGGGTCTGATAGCTGGAGGAACAGGTGAACTTTCCCTTCACAACCCTGCACTCTGAACCGAAACACTTAAGTTGTCTTGTTATAGCCCATGGGTAAATGTAGAGTGAGCGCTATCAGTTCCTGGTGCTGAACTCCCTTCCCTATCTGTAGGCATCACCCCTATGCTACAGCTGGTGCGTGCTATCATGAAGGACCCCAGTGACAGGACCACCTGCAGCCTGCTGTATGCCAACCAGGTGTGTGGCCGCTGCTCACACTGGCCTCTCTCCTAAAAGAGACTTTTAGTATCAATGGGTTCATCTATATAAATAAAGAACAGATACTGTAAATGCTTTGTACTAGCTTGACTGTGGATGTAGTTCATAGGTTTGCTTAGGTTAAGAGTTATCACTGAACTGTCTGTGTGTGGTGTGTTCATGGCAGACTGAGAAGGATATCCTGCTGAGGGATGAGCTGGAGGAGGTCCAGGCCAGACACCCAGACCGCTTCAAGCTGTGGTTTACAGTGGACAGGGCACCCGAGGGTATGTGCCTTTACGGCTTTTGCTTGCATTGCTCAAGTGTTGACATCAAGATTGCAAAGGTCTTAACAAAATGTGTACATCTTTTGGATTTGTTTTTATTGTATATAAATCTTTTTTCTTTTCATGTCAAATTGGCAACCCACCCCAAATGGAATTAATTGAAATATAAACAAACAGTACAGTAATTCACTGTGGAATTCAATGATAATTATTCTTCTGGTGTTCTCTGCATTTCGCATTGCATAAAGAGTGAAAATATAATTATATCCCTAGAGCAGTAAAATAATATACATGCATACGCAGGAGGCATTTGAACCCAGTCTGGCACAAAGCGAAGTTTAAATATGGGAGACAAGCCTATACACAATCTATATACACACGTACCATTTACCACAGAAGCTAAATATTTTTACCATTTGTGTGGTGTTTTATGGCACAATCATTAAGCATATTGGTACTTGTTTGCGACCCCATGGAAGACTGAATTATGATCAATTTGTGTTGCTCAGGCTGGGAGTACAGTGAGGGCTTCATCAATGTGGATATGATCCAGGAGCACCTGCCCACCCTCAGTGAGGACACCTTTGTGCTCATGTGCGGTCCACCCCCCATGATCCAGTTTGCCTGCAACCCCAACCTGGACAAGTTGGGCTACCGGCAGAGTCAGCGCTTCGCCTACTAGTCACCAGCTTAGGAACTATCCTCCCAGCCACCAACAGCATGGGCCTTCTTAATGCAACAATGACATCAATTCAGTGCTTGATTGGGCCGGAACTACTGCTTGAGTACTGGCATCTCTTATAGAATATTGGCTTAAAAATATTGCAGAGTTCCAGCACCTAAATATATACAGTACTGGCACCCAAAATAAGTACGGGCACCATTTTCAGTCCACTTAAAGCACTGCATCAATCTACTGCCAAAATACCAATATGGTAAGTCCGGACAGGTTGAGCATTAAATGCTCACTTGCAACCAAAGTCCTACCTTTTGTATTATTAGCGTCCATCTCCTGCTGATATCTACAATTGTATTTTTAGGTGAGGTTTTAAAGCTTTGATTTATTATTGATGTTCTTAGCATTGAGCATTCCTCCTAAAAACAAGACCGAGCGAACATAACTTAAAGATAAAGCTGCATACTGAACTGAATTATGCCCAGGGATGCAGTGCTGAATATAAGGAGGCTGTCCAGGCAACTTTGCTTTAAATGCACACATAACAAATGATATGCACTTAAGTATTACAGCTTCTGTAGAGATGTATTATATTGCATTTTGGCACATGTGGGGCTTTTTGTTGTGTCTAGTGGGTATGGGATCTGACTCCATTTCTTATTGTAGTTCTGTGAGATTGCATGAGCATAATTATTCCAAGGCTCTTTTTGTTTTATATATTATTTCATAGTTTAATCTGCAATGCACTACAGTCTTTGTAAAAAAATGGATTGTGTTTATGAAGAGAAAAGACAATAAAATTTCTGCCACCATTTCAAATTGCCTCCACTCATGTGTTCTCTTTATGTATTGGCAGGACCATTCCTTAGATATTATCCCTTGTTGCAAAATAGAGTATTGAGGAGGAAAACAATTTGGACATACAGTTTGCTGGAACAACGTGACTGATTACGACAGTTGAGTGCTGTCTTGACAAGGAGTAATCTGTGCTTGGTGCAGACAATGTAGTCTGGTCCAAATGCTGGGACAGAGTGGGAGTTGGAAACATTGTATCTAATTCCACTGCCTACTACAGTACAGTTCCCCTTTGTTGACAGGGATTAGGGATTATTGAGGATTGGAGTTGCTGATGGTAGTTGGTTTACGGGTAGGAGTATCTCTATCCACAAGTAATAAGCTGGATGAGGGTTTCTTTTTTTAATTGAGCCTTTCTTGCGATGATAAAATGTGGTTTAGGCAGCTCAGTGCTGAAGACAACTTCACATACTGTACATACACTACCGTTAAGTTTGTGGTCACTTAGAAATTTCCTTGTTTTTGAAAGAAAAACACATTTGTCCATTAAAATAACACCAAATTGATCAGAAATACTACACAACGCATCTGTTTTTAATGGGTGTCATGTGGGTTCATGCAGGCACCATTTATGGAGGTAATGTGATTCTACTCAATCATTTATAGCAGAAGCACGTGCATGACCTGGGAATAAAACAGTGTACCACCTTCTTAGGTCTATGTTGATTTGACTTAATAGCTACATTTACAGACAGTATTTTGGTGTTCCTTCTAAAACATTTTAAAATTGTAATTTTAACCACTAGATGGAGACGCTGCTTCATTGTTTATGAGAACCAGTTGAAACTATTTGCTTGGCATTGACTTGTCATTTTCGTTAACCGTGCTGCGTGACTGTTCGTTCGGGGGTTCGGCTTGTTTTTGTGAGAATCGGGAAGGGATCACATTTCCTTGACGTCTGGAGTATCAGGTAGCTACGTCCGCTGAATGAAAATGCAAAAGTTAACTTGCTACAACAATGAACAATATTAGAGCATTGTATATGCAACTGTGTCCGTGTGTTTGGTAATTGTTCGATACAGCCAGACGTGACCAGTTTTCTTCGAGTATGCGAAAGCTAACTAGCTAGCCTGCTAGCGCTAGCCTAGACTGCTAGCTAATGGCATTAGTAATGCTAGCATCTGCGGTTAGCGTACGTTACCTTGGGGCTCTAGCTAGCTATAATTTGCTGGTGTTCGTCAGGAATCACGCCAGCCGAATCATATTATTGAAGGGGTTTGGGGGGGGTCAAGTTGTTTCTTTCTATTCCAGTTCCATGTTTCTTCGGGTGCTATTGTATGATTGCTTTGTTCTAAGGTAGCCAACCAGCTGACAACAAAGTATTGCCCGTTTTGTTTGTTAGCTGCCAGCTAACGTCACCGTTAGCTAACTACATTTTCGGCCGTCTCGCAAGAGCAATTTTGGTCTTCCTGCCATGTTAGCCTAGTAGTTTATTAGTCTTAACTGTTGTCAAATACTAATTTAACGAGTGAATATGTTCACGACATGGTATTATAAGACTTTGTTGATGGTGTAAAAATGTAACGTTATGTCAAAGTATTACTGAAATCTGCAATTTTTACTTCAATGCTGAATGCAAGGACCATCTGTCGGTGGGAAATATAGACCTACCAAAAGTCCACATCAGGCCCGATTGTCACAGGTGAAGTTATTTACAATTTGGAATATAGTTATTTCAGTGAAAAACTACATAACTAATGTATTTATTTGTCATTGTGATTTCTTGACTCCTCAGCACTGGGACAACTGCGGACTATAGTGCCAGGCTTTAGCAGTACACACAGGCAGAGGACAGGTCATCAGGCAGTCTCCCTATGTCAGGCCGAAACGGGTCTGCGAGTGATGCAGACTGTCGGATCTCAGAGGACTGCCGGGTCCCGGATGTGGAGCTGATGGAGCTGGGACCCCTGCTGGAGGAGACTGGACGGCAGACAGCGGGGAAAGGCATGATGTCAGAAG
Organism: Brachymystax lenok tsinlingensis; assembly: GCA_030435695.1. Lineage (NCBI taxonomy): Eukaryota > Metazoa > Chordata > Actinopteri > Salmoniformes > Salmonidae > Brachymystax > Brachymystax lenok. The sequence goes on from CM059813.1 coordinate 26,655,636, forward strand.
TGAGAGTGGGGGAGACAGGTTACGTCCCATATGGCACCCTATTCCCTACACAGTGCTCTAATTTTGATCAGCGTCCTAGTCAAAAGTAGTGCACTATATAGGGTGCCATTTGGAATGCTGCCTGACTCAATTCCTCTATTACCACAGGTATTAGGTATTTTCTAAAGCGGGCGCAGAATCTTCCAAATCAACATTTGGAAGATTCAGGTGATCAGCCAACACCAACATTGGTGTCTAGGAAACCAGGGGTCTATTCAGAGAGGTGAAAGTTCAGAAGGTTTCAGATCTCTCCTTTGCCTATTCTACATCCAAACAAACTAGTTTGTTCTACAAAATCAGTTTCTATCTAAATGTTCTATAGCGTTGCACCCTCATGAATAGGCCCCAGTTGAAGACAAAACAAATCTAAGTGCTCATTGGGCAATAGAGCTAAGCTTGGGTTTTATCCTGCGCTGCAAAGGCATCTGCTCTAATCGCCTAACTAAATCACCTTCTCTCTCTGCAGGGGGCCTCAGTTCTGCCTGATGAGGATGATGAAGAGGTGGAAGAGGTCCTGACGCTGCCCCTCCAGGCTCACCACGCCATGGAGAAGATGGAGGAGTTTGTGCACAAAGTAGGCATCATTGGGCTGTTCCAGATGGCAGGATCAAAAAGTTAGCCAGCTAACTTTGATAAGCAGCCAAAGTATCTCTTGATTTTCTGATTCATTTAGAAAGCTAAACTTGAATATGAGTTGTTGGTTGTCGAGTCAATTATACCATGCCCATTTCAAGTCTATATTTCTCGAAAAGATGAAGTTATTTCAGAATTTCTGGGACAGTTAGCTGGCTAACTCATTGATCCTGCTTTCTGGAACAGCCCCCATGGCTGCTCTGTCTAACTTCATACACAGAGATAATACGAGAATAAGAGTGGGGAGATGAACAGGACATTCATGGTAGCCTTAAACCCTTGTGTTTTAAGGTGTGGAAGGGTAGCTGGAGGGTCATCCCATTTCATGTCCTGCCGGAGTGGCTGAAGGACAACGACTACCTCCTGCATGGACACCGGCCCCCCATGCCCTCCTTCCGCGCATGCTTTGGAAGCATCTTCAGGATCCACACAGAAACGGGCAACATCTGGACCCACCTTCTGGGTGAGTGAGTGTGTGAGATATCTGAGGAGACTGAATCCTCACATGTTGAACCTCACACCATTGCTTATAAAGTTGCAGTAAAGCAGAAGTCCACGCTCCCCACAACTAGGGCACATTCACTAGGTCCTAAGTCCAGCATGCTGCCATTAAGCATTGTATAGTGCAGTCACTTATGTATACTCCATAGCAAAGAAGTGTGCCTCTTTTACACAACACATTTCCATATACAATGCTCCTGATAGTGTTCCCCATTGTATATACAATCTGCCCCATAGAGATCCTTTTTAATTCTAATATTCATTTGTCATGATATGCCCTATATGATTACTGGTCCACTAATGATGGCCTCACCTCTCCAACCCCCAGGGCTGATCCTGTTTATTGGCCTGGGCACGTACACCATTCTGCGGCCCAACATGTACTTCATGGCCCCGCTGCAGGAGAAAGTGGTGTTTGGGATGTTTTTTCTGGGTGCCGTGCTCTGCCTCAGCTTCTCCTGGCTCTTTCACACCGTCTACTGCCACTCCGAGAAAGTGTCTCGCACCTTCTCCAAGTAAGGCCGCATGCCTCCCTCCCTCTTGCTCATACAGATTTTCTTTTTAAATGTGACGTTTCATTTGTTTTTTTACGTTAAAGTTTCATTTAAATGGATGTTCTTCTAACCTCAGTGTTTTGTTTCCCCTCAGACTTGACTACTCGGGTATCGCCCTGCTGATCATGGGTTCATTTGTGCCCTGGCTCTACTACTCGTTCTACTGTTCCCCACAGCCACGCCTCATCTACCTCACCATTGTCTGTGTGCTGGGCATCGCCGCCATCATAGTGGCCCAGTGGGAACGCTTCTCCACGCCCGCGCACCGGCCCACACGAGCAGGTGCTGCACCACATATTAACCAGCCTGTCAGAGAGTGTACTGTGACATGGATACAGAGCAATGACATACATTTAAATGTGTTAATACAATATACCATATAGCTAAAAACATGAGAAAATCATTAGGAAATGCTTTTTTCTTCTACTTGTGTGTGCATAGCTGGTATAAGTTTGACTAGCTTATTGTATCCTATACTATGACTGATCCAGCTGCTCCTGCTTCCAACCACCCAACCTTTCCCCTCCATGTCTCACAGGAGTGTTCATGGGCCTGGGACTGAGTGGCATCGTCCCCACAGTGCACTTCACTATCGAGGAGGGCTTCGTCAAGGCCACCACTGTGGGACAGATGGGCTGGTTCTACCTGATGGGCGCCATGTACATCACTGGTGCCGGACTGTACGCCGCCAGGATCCCCGAACGCTACTTCCCTGGCAAATGTGACATCTGGGTAAGTGTGTAACAGAGGCAAAAAATGTAACCCTATTCCATTTATACTGCACTACTTTTGACCAGGGCCCATATGGGGACCCCAGAAAGAGTGTGGCTAATTTGAGATCATAATAAATACTAAATAGGACTCTGGTCAAAAGTGGTGCACTATATAGGATATAGGCTGCCATTTGGGATGTAGACACAGGCATGTAGCTAGCTCCTGAACTAACCCCATGTCCTCATTTATATGATGATTATAATATTATTATAATGTTATCGTCATTTTATGCGATGTGAGTTACGGTCATACATGTTCTGCACTGTACTGTAGGAATATGTGGCCAATGCAGTAATCAAATGGCTAGAACTTGTGTTGCAAACACCATGCTCTAATCAGAGGAGTCTTTGGACATACATTCCCTATTTAGTGCACTACTTTTGACCAGAGCCCTATGGGAATAGTGCACTAAGTAGAGAATAGGGTGCCATTTGGTAAGCAGCCTCTGACCTCCCTCTCTCCTCAGTTCCACTCCCACCAGATCTTCCACGTCCTGGTGGTGGCAGCAGCCTTTATCCACTTCTACGGCGTCTCCAACCTGCAGGAGTTCCGCTACGGCCTGGAGGGAGGGTGCACTGACGACACCCTTCTCTAAGAGGCCCATCTGTGGCCCCCTCAGCCATTTCCTGGTCGTTCCCCCTCCCTATAAAGTGCTGCTGGAACACGCAATGATCCTCCGTAGCTCCTTTTCTCCCACCCCGATTTGCTCATGTCATTTTTGGTTTTCTTGTGGTGTGTTTTTCTGCTTGTGCTACTTTTTCTCCAATAAAGTAGCTTTAGCCAGTGAACTATATGGAGGGGCATCCAGGTGATGCAGCAGCACTTTTTTTATCAAAAGGGCGCTCTCGGCTCTACTTTAGCTCATGAAGAACAACAGGGGATTTTGACCAGATTGATTACATGTTTCCTTCAAGGATGGGAACCTCTGAGAGGCATAGCGATATTGTAATGGTGTCTCTCTTGCCCTCCAGAGCTTCCCAAATCAAGCTGTAGGAGGCTTATGTGATATAATGGGTCTGGGTTGGGTTCAGTTCGTTCCTTTTTTATTCTGTCATTATAAGGAATTAATCGAAATTCAATTCATTAATTTTCTTAATGTAAAAGTCATTTAAAACAGTGGGCAATTCCAACAATTGATTAAGAGTATTTTGTTGATTTAAATTTACATGCAATCAACCCCAATCGTGGTATGAGTTATGGAACTGAAAGTCAACAATTGAATTACTTACCTAAAAGACACGGTGCTTGGTACCCTTACCCCTCATGTCCCTTTTCAATTTAACAGAATCTTGTATGATTGATAGCTTGTATGAAACTAACCGGGAAACGCACAATGGGCAAATCTGGGAATAGGTCAACTCTTTCCCTTCTCAGCTTGAGATTTGTTTAATTTTAAGGCTATATTTCAGAACTCTAAAGGTCAAATTATTGCACCTTAATATGTTATTACCATTAAACTTTGTCACTGCATGGGGTCCACCATGTAGTGAGTAGGAAATAGGAATAATCTTTTAGTATTCCTGTGCCTTAGGCCAATGGAAATAGTTTTTAAATAGATGGGCCAATATTGCAGTCAAGTGAATGTCATTAGGATCTCCAGATATAATGATAACAAACTTTTTTTTTGTTTTCTTGTCCTTATATCCAATGAAATCACTATTAAACTTTTGATCTCCAATAGTTTTCTCAAACTGCTGTTTATTTAAGAATGTTTTTTTTAAAGCTGGCTTTGTGGCTTTATTACAAAGACTAAACAATCTATGTATTCTTGACTTTGTGTTGTCCTGTGTAGACAAGTTGATGGATCATACATTTCCCTGAAATGTAAACACATAATAAATATTTATTAATGTTAAAATGGGAAACTAACCCAAGTCATGCATTTTCTGTCCCATGTAGTGATATTGCACTTCATCACGCTTTACTTTTCACACACATGAACATGATTTGTCGTATTTGTGACATGAGCCGAATACAACAGGTGTAGACCTTACAGTGAAATTCTTACTTAAAAGCCCTTAACCAACAATGCAGTTTTAAGAAAAATAAGTGTTGAGTAAAAAAATAGATATAAAAAATAATTTTAAATAACAGTAGCGAGGCTATATACAGGGGTACCGGTACAGAGTCAATGTGCACAGGTAAGTTAAGGTAATATGTACATGTAGGTAGAGTTAAAGTGACTATGCATAGATAACAGAGTAGCAGCATTATAAGGGGAAGGGGGGGGCAATGCAAATAGTCTAGCCATTTGATTAGCTGTTCAGGAGTCTTATGGCTTGAGGATAGAAGCTGTTTAGAAGCCTCTTGGCCCTAGACTGTGTGCTCTGGTACCGCTTGCCGTGCGGTAGCAGAGAGAACAGTTTGACTAGGGTGGCTGGTGTCGCTGAAAAAATGTTGGGCCTTCTTCTGACACCGCCTGGTATAGAGGTCCTGGATGGGGGGAAGCTTGTCCCCAGTGATTGTACTGGGCCATATGCACTACCCTCTGTAGTGCCTTGCGGTCAGAGGCCGTGCAGTTTCCATACCAGGCAGTGATGCAACCAGTCAGGATGCTCTCGATGGTGCAGCTGTATAACTTTTTGAGGATCTGAGGACCCATGCTGAATCTTTTCAGTCTCCTGATGGGGAATAGGTGTTGTCGTGCTCTCTTCACGGCTGTCTTGGTGTGTTTGGAACATGGTAGTTTGTTGGTGATCTCCTTTGTCTTGATCATGTTGAGGGTGAGGTTGTCCTGGCACCACACGGCCAAGTCTCTGACCTCCCTATAAGGCTGGGTCCTCATTGTCAGTGATCAGGTGTACCACTGTTGTGTCTGTCGTCAGCCAACTTAATAAACCCCCAACAACAACGGCCCTAGGTGTGTATGTTGATTAAGGCAGCACCAGCACTTCTGATTCAGAGAGGTTAGGTTAAATGCGGAAGACATTTCGGTTGAATGCTTTCAGTTGTGAAACTGACTAGTATCCCCTTTCCCTTCAAGGGTGCCCTTTCACTATGAATGATGTGTGCAGTATCAGTCACATGATGGCATCTTCTATATTGTTGACCTTACTCTGACGAATTGGTAAACTGGGTGGATATGATTATTACTCAGATGAATCCGATTTTATCCCAAGTGTATGTCTATTTTGATCTTATGCAAAGGTAAAATTGTTTGGTTTTAAACATATGAGATATAGTAGACTAACTATTTCCCTAAAATATAGATGAAATGACATTTGTTTAATTGTAGATAAAGAACAACCTAGAAATAGTTATTTTAAAATCAAACCAATCAATCATCATAATGACGAAGGAACGATATAATTGAGCGATGTGGATTCTGACCGGAACTTTCAGCGGGTGCACACTCCAGCAACGCTTGTTCGGTCGGTCTGTTTGACAAGATGTTGATATTGCGGAGTGCTTTTACTAGTTACATTACTTGTACTAGCCGCTTGGTAATAGTTTAGGTCTACTCTTTCTGAGCAGGTTATACAGCATAGGTGAGTTGACGCCTCAAAATTCACATTACATTAGCTAGCTTGGTTACATTAGTTGAAAAAATATAAAGAGCAGTGGTTTGACTATAGCTAACCATCTTCGCATTCGATTTACAAGTGTAGTATAGTCACAAATTGCGTTCAACATGGACGACCAAGAACAGTGCTCTCCCTCTGAAGGACGCGTCGACCGGTCTACGCTGGTGTCGGAGGTTGGAAAGAATATCAAGTCAGTTTTGTGCCAACGTTGTGGATCGAAGGTCCTCTGCCCAGGGATGGCGGTGTTTGCAGAGAAGGCGGTAAGGTTCACCTCAGACAGGAGTAACCCCAAAAGACAAATTACCCGTTAAATTACGAGTTATATGATTCATAATATAAGTATTTTCCTATCCGAATGGGCATTCATCAGTTTTATTTCAAGTTTGTGCAATGTCTAACCACCACCTAAACTACTGCTCAAAATTATTTTTTGCATACAATGTGCAATTTGCTATGCCATGATGTGACTAAACAATGTCAAGGAGTGGAAAATCACATCTGTTTATCTATTCATATTAATGGGCATTGTCATGATGAATCTGGCCTTCTATTTCCTCCCCAATATCCATCAGCTGTTCCTGCCCTCAATGCGGAAGAAGACCACTGTCACCCAATCAGAGGGATCCGTGGATGGGGACACACTGACTACCCACTGGTTAGTCGACGACATGTACACCTTTGAGAATGTGGGCTTCACAAAGGACGTGGGGAGAATCAAGTACCTCATTTGTGCAGACTGTGAGATTGGACCCATTGGCTGGCACTGCCTGGATGACAAAAAGAGCTTCTATGTTGCATTGGAAAGAGTCAATCATGCCTAGTGTGGCCCACTGTAAGAAACTGGGTAAACTTAAGAGGGTGTACACATTTGGAACTGAAGGACAAGACAGACTAACAGGAATGTCAGCAGTGCGCAGTACATTACTTGTTGGGTGTCAACGGACAGTCCCTATTCAACATGTAGAATTGTTGAGAAATCAACAGAAAATGGCTGCAAATTTTCTGTGGTCAGAGGTGATCGGACGGTCACCCACTGCGCATGGGCAATATGCATTGGTCTGTCTTGTCCTTAATTCTATTCGGCCTTCACTTTCCCTCTGGCTGGTGCTGGATGCTGTCTCATTTATGAGGACTCCTTAGTTCTTCAAGGCCAAGTGTTCTTCAATTATTTTGTTCTCTACTGATCAACTATGGTATTGATGTGGTTCTCTGAACAAATGTCTTATCAGTCTATAAAACTGTTATTCAATCTAGTACTGTAACTAACCCATATTCAGGTGTTATGCTTTGGTCTGAGGTTAACCCCACAGCCTTTGGAATTGTATTACTTGTATATGCCAACTTGTTATTACTTTCTACTTCTGAAATATTATCAGACTAACACTTATTGCAGATGGTAATGTGAAATTATGTGGCCCATTTGGACTTCTATTGTTTGAATGATTAGTGTGCTTATCAGCATAGCACACCCTTCGCTTTGCATTCTGAATAATGGGAGTGGTTGTATTTGTTGAGTGTTGTATGCATTTGTTGCTGATACATGTCAAGTGACAGTGTTCTGTCTGATATACCACATTGGCTTTGACTGCTGCTCTGTCACCATGTTGGCCCTCAGCTATTGCCATCGAACTCCAGAGGCCCCCATTAGATCTCCACAGTACATGCTCATTGTGGACATGTTCTGAAATGCATTTCATTCCGTCTGCATTTGAGGCCTGGATTACCCTTGGCTTGACTGTGAGCTCTATTGTTTGATGGAATACTTTAATTGGTTCGGAACATATTTTATCTAACTTAAACATTCTCTATTGGTTATGCCTTGTCGTTTTTACATATTACTTGTAAAGTCGGTGGTCCTTCTCTATGCACCCTTCCTCACACCAGAAACCAAGGAACTACACCCAATCATCGAGCCCATCGAGTCCATTTAAAAAAAACAAGTCCCGGTCACCACGAGGCTTTAGTATGAATGCGCTCATCTGTTTCACTTCCACTAGAATGCATAACTCAAATGTAGCCTATACTTTTGTGTACTGTAGGATGAATAAATAAGAATCAATATATTTTGTTTTGGTAAATGTATTCGTTTTATTTTAAACTGAACAGGCCTGAAGGACAATTATTTTCACTTCAATATTTCTCTCATACCAATTGTGAATTACACACGGTAATTGTGTACACCATGTTTTGTTCACTGACAGTTTGTTTCTTATTTACAGTAATCAATTTAGTTTTTCGTTGCTGGTGCATTGATAAGTTTTTTTTATGTATTTATTTTTTTACAAACCCCGAAAAAAATTGCATGCCATGAATTTACCTTCCGTATGTAGTTATTTGTTTAAACAAATATTTTATGTTTTGTAGCTAGTATGCCATTGTCGTGTGTGTAGGGGTCTCTACTTTCTGAAGCGGAAGCAGCCTAGGTGCTGTCCCCCGACCAGATAATGCGAGTGCGACTTCAATGAGTGTGTGGTGATGTTCCTAATTGACAGAGTTAAAGGGAGCAATTCTTCAAAGGGGACAGCTTTCATTGAACTTTAATTAAAATACTTTGAATCGTAACTCTCCACTATTTAGAACGAAGATGCAACGATGACCCAATCTCGGCCAAACGAGTTCATTGCTCCACCGGAGTGTCCTGTTTTTGAGCCCACTTGGGAGGAATTTGCGGACCCATTTGCGTATATCAACAAAATACGGCCTATTGCAGAGAAAACTGGCATCTGCAAGGTCCGACCGCCGAAGGTGAGTGTCTTCAATTAGGGTATGATTTCAAACTCCGGCTGAAAACATTTTCTAACTGTTGTTGATGACATTTGTGGTCGTTTAGTTATCTTTTTAGACATATTTTCAACATGGCGGATTGCGGCTTGAGTTGAATTGCCAGCTTCTATGCGAGCGTAGGTTATGTTGCCTCTGTGTAGGTGTGTAAGTACACGCACACGCCCAGTGATCTCTGTGCAGACAGACTCGCGACAAAGTTACAAAGTATCGTTTATGTTCCATAGAACGTTCAACCCAAGTACAATGCATCTTTAGAGGCTTTTGGTCAAATTGATGGGTGAAAAGGTTGGTTACCTTTTCTCTTCCTGGGAGTTGTTCATTGTAAAATGATACGGAAATAAGACATTTCACCAAGTCACTTTAATGCCTTCCAGCTTTTTATCAATTCAATTGTCGAATGTGAAATTGTAAGATATGTGTAATATATACCATATTGCATTTTATATTCACTTGTATTGACATCACAATGTTTTGATCCTGGATTTCCGTGTGACAGCTACGTGCACAATGACGATCTCTTTATGGAGTGTGATTCGTTGTAAAGGAAAACCGATTAGTTGGTGAGGAAACTGCGTTGTCGACTACAGTGTTGCAATTTTCATACATGGGTTTACTTGTTTCTTGAACGTGAGGGAGGAAGGTTCCTGGTTCTGTATTGGTCTGCACTACTTGTGACATTTCAAGCTTTCAGCCCATTGCTTATTTGACCACATTAGGTAATGGTGAGCAGTGAGCGCTTTTAAATCTCAAGGGTATTAGGGACAGCTTATTGTGCTGACTGAAATGTTGTTGCCTCTTGCCTACACAACCTAGATTATTTGATCATAACTGAGAGTGGGGCTGATTTTAGAGGCCTGTATGTTGTAGGCCTGCTGAGAAGACTCTTCTAGCTTGTTAATGTCCTCCATGTTGTCTTTGTGGTTGGGTGTGGACTGGATTGTGTACGAAGTGGATTTTTCTTTGGAATGTATTAACATTATATTAAAGAATAATACGATTTTGGTAGGGGTAATTTGTTATGGTACGTACCGCTTTCCAATGGTAACCAAATGATTTTCTTGAAGGGCTGGCCTCTGAACATTGGTTATCAAAACAAATGCCTCAAAGTAGCCTAGGTATTAAAGACTGTGCAGCCAAAGTGATAAACCCCCCGGGGGGGTATTCTATTTTTTTTAAAATACATTTCCACACTGAGGTTGGAATAATATTGTGAAAATTATAATGCCCTTTTAAGTGCAAGAGCTGTCTGAAAATACAGCCTGAAATTTGAAGTTTTGGCCTGCCTGGTGGTAAATTAGTTAAATCCAATACAGCCATTTTTGTTTCGAGATAAAATAATTTCTAGGTAACAATTAAGTAAATTACTGTGATTGTTTTCAATTTAAAATTGTCAAAAAGAAACATTGTTTCTTTAGTAAAGAGCAGTATTTCAATCAAGAATATTGCTAGGACTGTCTTAGCTGTTATTGGCAGAGAGGTTTGCAACTCTTTATTGGTCTATCAACTAATTTACCACCTGGTGATGTCACCAGGCAGGTCAAAACTTCACCCCAACAAAACAGGCTGAAATGTCAGGTGGTCTTCTCAAACAGCTCTTACACTTAAAGGGATTTTTTTTTTTTTTTTTTACCATTTTAATTGAAAACAATCACAGTAAGGTACCTGATTGTTACCCAGAAATTATTTGATATTGAGAAAGTTTGCATTGGACCTTTTTCTAAAGATGCACTATGTAGAAATCGCTCTGCCGTTACCTGGGTGCTAAAATTCTAATAGTTTGCCTAATTTCAGTTTGAAACACAACAAGCATAGTGTAAGGAATCATTGTACCGTCTAAACCGCTTTGAAATATATTTTCCATAACCAAAAATATTGTATTTTCATATGTTCTGAAGCTTGTACAAAACCGAAAGTAAAACACTCAAACTCAACTTAAGACCAGGAAGCATAGAAATGCTGCACATAGAACAGATCTACTGCTTCTTAGGCTTGCTTTCAATGAGAGACAGATCTATTACTCACTATTCTATGTGAATTTGGTCGGTCGCCCAAAAAGTTACATATACAGGGGTTGTTTCTTAAGCAACAAATGATGCATGCGCGACCATGGGGCAGAACAGACACAGAAGAGGTTGGCTTAGATTGGAGACCAAATATAGCTTACATGTTGTCAACAATTTATATTGAAAACAGAAATGCGCAATGACCACTTGTCTCTCAAATACATCATTAAAGTTGTTGGTTAGCTAGTTAACAAATTATTGCCAAATTAGCATTGACATGAAATCAGTCAAAAAGCTTCAGAACAACAAGCTGAATTGAGACATTTACAATTCCTGACATGGCAGTTTGTTGTCGTTCTTGCTAGCAATCTGACCATCCAGAATCACAACAGCAGGCTGACTTTCACCCCATGAACATTGTTTTGTTGTCAGCCAACTCATCTATTGCAGCTTTAACTTTTTCTGGGTCATACATTTATTACTGTTATTTTGGTTTGCAATAAAAATGTATCTGTACAAGAGTTGATAGCAGTTGATTAATATAGTAATTTGGGTAACACTTAGTTATTCTTATACCTATGTAGTAAAACTGTAATTGCACTTGGTAGGGCTATTAGCCTAATGTTGTTGCGCAATAGTAACTGCAGTATAGACTAGGTGATTAGGCCTCATTGAGTGAGTTGAGAATTTAATTACACAACAGGAATAGGGACTGTCCTTTATTCCACTGGTGTAATAATGAAATATGGGCCCAGTACATCACTGGGGCTAAGCTGCCTGCCATCCAGGACCTTTACACCAGGCGGTGTCAGAGGAAGGCCCTAAAAATTGTCAAAGACCCCAGCCACCCCAGTCATAGACTGTTCTCTCTACTCCCGCATGGCAAGCGGTACCGCAGTGCCAAGTCTAGGACAAAAAGGATTCTCAACAGTTTTTACCCCCAAGCCATAAGACTCTTGAACAGGTAATCAAATGGCTACTCGGACTATTTGCATTGTGTGACCCCCCCCAACCCCTCTTACGCTGCTGCTACTCTCTGTTTATCATATATGCATAGTCACTAACTATACATTCATGCACATACTACCTCAATTGGGCCGACCAACCAGTGCTCCCGCACATTGGCTAACCAGGCTATCTGCATTGTGTCCCACCACCCGCCAACCCCTTTTTTACGCTACTGCTACTCTCTGTTCATCATATATGCATAGTCACTTTAACCATAGCTACATGTACGTACTACCTTGCTACTTTTATAGCCTCGCTACTGTATATAGCCTCGCTACTGTATACAGCCTGTCTTTTTACTGTTATTTCTTTACTTACCTATTGTTCACCTAATACCTTTTTTGCACTATTGGTTAGAGCCTGTAAGTAAGCATTTCACTGTAAGGTCTACACCTGTTGTATTTGGCGCACGTGACAAACTTTGCTTTGGTAATTTTCTAACAATTACTCAAATACTTTGCAACAATAATGTACACCTAAAATAACCTAAATGTGAACTGTTTGAGAAACTACCAAGGCAACCTGTTTATGCATATTTTTTTTATAGCAGTACAGTGTTGTCCTTCCACCGTTTTGTATTATTTAATCAATTTTGTTCCCCTCCATCATTTAAACAGTTTTTCCTACCTTTCTGTAGAGTTGTGACAATGGATTTGTTTCTTATCTGGTCTAGGCTGCCCTGCGCTGGGCACAAAGAAAGTGAACCGTTTCTCAATAACCACAATTTTATCTCTCTCTCGATTTGACTATCTTGCACAGCTATTGTGTAATCAATGTTGTGTTCATACAACACTGGATTAACATCAAAATATGCACTCCAGATCACTCAGCAGTGCCTACACTAGGTAGTCTAATGATGGCTGAATTTGGCTAGCCGTTCAGAGGATGGAAGTTGTTTGTGCAGAATGGGAGTGGTTATGCAATGGGCCTGTCTGTTGTCGTAGCTCCACTATTCCACAAAGGGGCTGGTGGAAATACAGCCAGAGCTGTTGTTTCATAAGCCATGCCCCCATCTGGGCCGTGCACTGCAGATGAAGAGTGCAGAGTCAAAGGGTAATCTATGGAGGCCAAATTTATGGTGTTCTTATCAACACCTCTCCTCCCCGACCACAGGGATCCATATTTTTTCCCCCAGCATTTTTTGATAACTGCACTTTGACTGTCTCGTCTACGTCCCCAGCTGGATCACTTCTCAGTCTGAGGTGTCAGTTAGGTCTTCTTCTTTAGGTAGTTGGGTTTTAGGATGGGCTCTTCCACTTTTGATCAAAAAGGGTTTTGTCCTATTTTTCACTTGGGATGAATTTGCAAAATTGCTGTGAAATATGCTGTGAGATAAGCACTAGCCTCTATTTAAAATGATACTTTTCTGTGTTCCTGAGTTATTATGCACATTCAAACAGGCGTGCTGGTACTCTGAGATGCCATGCAAGGTCACAGAGACAGTGTAGTCTCCAAAGATAAGGAGGCTGTAGTGACCTTAATGTTCTATCTGCACCACAGAGTTTCCTGTTGATTCCAGTCAAACAGTCGCTCTCTTTCTACATTGTAGAAATAAGAGTGAAGACATCAACTATGAAATAACACACATGGAATCCTGTAGTAACCAAAAAAGTGTTAAGCAAATCAAAATATATTTGAGTTAATTCAAATAGCCACCCTTTGCCTTGATGACAGCTTTGCACACTCTTGGCATTCTCTCAACCAGCTTCACCTGGAATGCTTTCCCAACAGTCTTGAAGGAGTTCCCACATGCTGTGCACTTGTGGGCTGCTTTTCTCTGCCCCCACATGCTGTGCACTTGTGGGCTGCTTTTCTCTGCCCACTCTGCCCCCCCAACTCATGCCAGATCATCTCAATTGGGTTGAGGTCAGACGATTGTGGAGGCCAGGTTATCTGATGCAGCACTCGTCACTCTCCTTGGTAAAATAGCCTTTACACAGCCTGGAGGTGTGTTCGGTCATTGTCCTGTTGAAAAACAAATGATAGTCCCACTAAGTGCAAACCAGATGGGATTGCGTATCGCTGCAGAATGCTGTGGTAGCCATGCTGGTTAAGTGTTCCTTGAATTCTAAATAAATCAGACAGTGTTACCAGAAAAGCACCCCCACACCATAACACCACCTCCATGCTTTACGGTGGGAAATACACGTGGAGATCATCTGTTCACCCACACTGCATCTCACAACGACACAGCATTTGGAACCAAAAATCTACAATTTGGACTCCAGATGAAAGGACAAATTTGCACCGGTCTATTGGCCATTGCTCGTGTTTCTTGGCCCCAGCAAGTGTCTTTTTCTTATTGGTAGTGGTTTCTTTGCAGCAATTTGACCTTGAAGGCCTGATTCATGCAGTCTCCTCTGAACAGTTGAAGTTGAGCTTTCTGTTACTAGAACTCTGTGAAGCATTTATTTAGGCTGCAATTTCTGAGGCTGGTAAACTAACGAACTTATCCTCTGCAGCAGAGGTAACTATGGGTTTTCCTTTTCTGTGGCGTTCCTCATGAGAGCCAGTTTCATCATAGCACTTGATGGTTTTTGTGACTGTACTTTAACAAACTTTCAAAGTTCTTAATTTTCCTTATTGACTGACCTACAGTTGAAGTCGGAAGTTTACATACACCTTAGCTAAATACATTTAAACTCAGTTTTTCACAATTCCTGACATTTAATCAGAGTAAAAATTCCCTGTCTTAGGTCAGTTAGGATCACCACTTTTATTTTAAGAATGTGAAATGTCATAATAGTAGTGATTTTATTTTTCTTTCATCACATTCCCAGTGGGTCAGAAGTTTACATACACTCTAGTATTTGGTAGCATTGCCTTTAAATTGTTTAACTTGGGTCAAGCGTTTTGGGTAGCCTTCCACAAGCTTCCCACAATAAGTTGGGTGCATTTTGGCCCATTCCTCCTGACAGAGCTGGTGTAACTGAGTCAGGTTCGTAGGCCTCCTTGCTCGCACATGCTTTTTCAGTTCTGCCCTCAAATTTTCTATGGGATTGAGGTCAGGGCTTTGTGATGGCCACTCTGATACCTTGACTTTGTTGTCCTTAAGCCATTTTGCCACAACTTTGGAAGTATGCTTGGGGTCATTGTCCATTTGGAAGACCCATTTGCGGTCAAGCTTTAACTTCCTGACTGATGTCTTGAGATGTTGCTTCATTATAGCCACACAATTTTCCTCCCTCATGATGCCCTTTATTTTGTGAAGTGCACCAGTCCCTCCTGCAGCAAAGCACCCCCACAACATGATGCTGCCACCCTCATTCTTCACGGTTGGGAGGGTGTTCTTCGGCTTGCAAGCCTCCCCCTTTTTCCTCCAAACATGATGATGGTCATTATGGCTAAACAGTTCTATTTTTGTTTCATCAGACCAGAGGACATTTCTTCAAAAAGTACAATCTTTGTCCCCATGTGCAGTTGCAAACTGTAGTCTATCTTTTTTAATGGCGGTTTTGTAGCAGTGGCTTCTTCCTTGCTGATCGGCCTTTCAGGTTATGTCGATATAGGACTCGTTTTACTGTGGAAATAGATACTGTTGTACCTGTTTCCTCCAGCATCTTTACAAGGTTCTTTGCTGTTGTTCTGGGATTGATTTGCACTTTTCGCACCAAAGTACGTTCATCTCTAGGAGACAGACTGCGTCTCCTTCCTGAGCGGTATGACGGCTGCGTGATCCCATGATGTTTATACTTGCGTACTATTGTTTGTACAGATGAACGTGGTACCTTCAGGCGTTTGGAAATTGCTCCCAAGGATGAACCAGACTTGTGGGGATCTACAATATTTTTTTCTTAGGTCTTGGCTGATTTAAAATGCATCCACAGGTACACCTACAATTGACATCATTTGAGTCAATTAGCCTATCAGAAGCTTCTAAAGCCATGACATCATTTTCTGGAATTTTCCAAGCTGTTTAAAGGCACAGTCAACTTAACTTCTTAGGGAGTGGTAGGGCACTAGCGCGTCAGGGCTTTGTTATGGCCACTCCAATACCTTGACTTTGTTGTCCTTAACTTCTTAGGTGAGTGGTGGGGCGCTACCAGGTGAAATGCAAGGCGCCAAATTCAAAATCCAAAAGTTGAATTATTAAACATGCACCAATATACAAGTGTTTCATACTCATCAAAAGCTCTGTTTCTTGGCAATATCACAGCGTTGTCAGATTTCAAAAAGGCTTTACGGCGAAAGCACCACATTTGATTGTTTGAGGGTAGCACCTTCACTATTTTTCCCATTACCATGAATTCATTAGCCTTAACGGTTCACACAAAACACATTTCACAGCGAAAACAAATCAATTACCTGTTGAAGAATGCTGATGGCTTCCCAAGAGTCCAACGAAGACTATCCATGGTTCTTTTGTTAGAAAAAGTAATGTGTTATATCCATAAATCTCAGTTTGGTTCGTGCGTTATAATCAGAAACTACAGCCTCCACTCCTCCATTGAAACGTGAAGAGAACTCGTTCAACTTATACCTATAAACTTGTCCAAGAACAATCAAACATCCTTTTTAATGTATCCTTAGGAACACGTTTATGTATATTTACTATAATAATTCAACCGGAATATAAACTGGGCTATAAGAACGGAGAAAAAACACACAGAGCGCGCTTGGCGAGAGCGCGCGTCCTCTTCTATTGACATCTCTGGGGACACTTCCTGATTCCTCTTCTTCTCTGCTCTAATAGCATCTAAAAAAAATCTGAACAGTGTCTCGAGACTGTTGACATCCAGAGGAAGCGATCGGTACTGCATTCATATGCCCTTATATGGGCATTTCCATAAGGGAGGGGTTCCAAATGAGCAATGTGTCAAAACTACTTTTTCCAGGACAGAAATTCCTCGGGGTTTCGCCTACCATATCCGTTCTGTTTTACTCACAGACAAATGGTTAACACTTTTTAGAAAATGTTGAGTGTTTCCTATCCAATGGTACTAAATATGTGCATATCCTGTTTTCTGGGCCTGAATGGGAGGCATTTTACTTTGGGCACGCCAGGGTCTCCAAAACGGTCACCTCATGCGCTGCTCCCTAAGAAGTTAATGTTTGTAAACTTCTGACCCACTGGAATTGTGATACAGTGAAATAATCTGTCTGTAAACAATTGCTAGAAAAATGACTTTAACAAGACATTTGTGGAGTGGTTTAAAAACAAGTTTTAATAACTCTAACCAAAGTGTATGTAACCTTCCAACTTCAGCTGTACATGTATTAAAGTAATGGACTGTCATTTTGCTTAGCTTATTTGAGCTGTTCTTGCCATAAGATGGACTTGGTCTTAGCCCTATATGGTAAATCTTCTGTATACCACCCCTACCTTGTCACAACACAACTGATTGGCTCAAATGCATTAAGAGTGTGGAATTTCTTTAAAAGTAACTTTTAAGAAGGCACACCTGTTAATTGAAATGCGTTCCAGGTGACTACCTCATGAAGCTGGTTGAGAGAATGCCAAGAGTGTGCAAAGCTGTCATCAAGGCAAAGGGTGGCTATTTGAACAATCTCAAATATAAAATGATTTAACACTTTTTTTTGGTTACTTCATGATTCTGTGTTATTTCATAGTTTTGATGTCTTCACAAATTTTTTCAATGTAGAAAATAGTAAAAAATGGAAAAACCCTTGAATCAGTAGGTGTTGTAAGACTTTTGACCGGTGTATATTTTACTCAGGTTTGAGTGTTTATTAGGAAGAGTGTAACAGAGGAGATATCAAATATGGATTTAGATTAAAGATGAACAGCCTACATTATTTTCTGTATGGAACAATGTTCCTAAACTGTGCAGTATAGATGACTTACTTAAACGATTCTTGATGATTCTTCAAAATGGAGGATGAGCTATGAAAAATGTGAGTGACTCTTCAGTCAGTTTGACAAGATGGTGTTGTTTACTCCTGCAGGAATGGCAGCCACCGTTTGCGTGTGACGTGGACAGACTGCACTTCACTCCCCGGATCCAGAGACTTAATGAATTGGAGGTATGTTCCTTTTATTACTTAACTGGTTTATCCATACAGTACCAACTTTTTTAATAATAGTATGTCTAGTTACCTTTATTATGAGCCACTGGTTATGTACATAAGCAAGTTTTTATTTTGAATATGTGGATTACTTTTAACATGATGTTCCACAAAGTTATTTTGGGGGTTTTGGCCTTTCTTGTACATCGTCTCAATCCATATTATTATCCTACTCTTTTAAGTGCTAAAGAAATAAAATAAAATTGACAAATTAACACATTTGTCAGATTAGGCCTAAAGAATTAGCTAAGGTGACTCAGAAGGCTACATTGATGCATTGAGTTACATTTGTCGGTAGGACAGTGGCTTCAACAGGCTTATAACACACAGCAGCAGGGTGTCTATTGAAGCCAGAGTGCTCCCTGGCCTCTGAAGTGTGCCTTGTAGAGAAAGTTGATGACGTCAAGTCAAAGGTCACTGGTACCTAGACCTCCTTTAACCCCTCCTTTTGATACAATGAGCTAGTTTAAATGTCAATGTCCTGTAAGGTTGGGTGGTATCCAGATTTACATAACTTCATACCGGTGCTGCATGCTATTACCGGTTCTGCACATAAGGGCCGCTATTTTTTTGTTTGTTGGTAAACCCCGCCCCCACAAATACTAACCTACTAAGGAATTCCAGTACTGAATTCAAATGCGTGCATGCAAAAATAAATTGCAAGGACAGACAACCCAGCTCATAAAGTTAAGTATCTCAAACAGCTACTCAGTTTGAGCATACACAAAACAAATATTAGGCAGCGGGGATCTTAATCCAGGAGGGGATTGTCTCTGCTGTTACCAAGATTCAAGAAGCTAGTGAACATTAGTAGTGAATTTCATACAAGTGTAACTTCATCACCTCACTTAAGTTGCACTGCAGGAGTGACTCACCTTATACACTGATTTATAAGGCCATATTGGGTAAAATGCCATTTTATCTCTGTTCCTCTTTAATCAGGTTGGTAAATAATTTTTTTTGTCTAAAACGTTGTTCCCCCTGCTGCTATTGGACCAGGTCTCTCTTGGGCAAGAGATGATATCTCAATGAGAGAAACCTGTATAAATAAATGTTAAATAAAAAAACAAAGCTGGCTCAATCAGCTGTTTTGGGGAACTACCAGTAAATGTAAAAATGAAAAGTAACGTGAAATGAAGAGCACAATCTGCTTTATCTATTAACCTAGTGCACAAGTTGACTACAGGTATTTATTTAAAAAGTACAAATATCGAAATCTATTGAACTAACATTCGTGTCAACGGTATTTAAAATCATACCGTGGGTATTTAAAAAAAATACCCGGGTATTCACTATATTGCCCAACCTTAATCTTAATGTCCTGTCATCTGCTTTTAAAAGTAGCACAGCATGGGATGAATTATTGTAGAAACAATGGCATGTAATGCACCATTTTGAAGTATTATTTGTTTTTCTTTTATGTGTAAAATGTACCATGTCTTGTGTTGATGTTGAATAGGCTCAAACCAGAGTCAAGCTCAACTTCCTGGATCAAATCGCAAAGTTCTGGGAGCTACAAGGGTGCACCCTGAAAATCCCTCATGTGGAAAGAAAGAATCTGGACCTGTACCAACTCAACAAGGTATGTAACTACAACTTCTGGCACACCCTGGCTGCAGGAAACTGGCCAGCTTTTCTTGGATATGATCCAGGGGGCATTTATGTGTTGTACACTTATATAAGCATGGGAGCTCTATATGCTTCTTATTGTGCTATGTTTACACATTTATATACACACACACTGTAAAGGTCTTTAATTGGCATCCTCTTTTCTTTCCCAGTTGGTGAACGATGATGGGGGTTTTGACGCGGTTTGCAGAGAGAGACGCTGGTCTAAGATAGCCCTAAAGATGGGCTTTGCTCCAGGCAAGGCCATCGGCTCTCATCTGCGCTCTCACTATGAGAGGATCCTCTACCCCTACAACCTGTTCCAGACTGGAGCCAACCTTCTGGTGAGTCAGATGGGTCGCTCTCTCTCTCAGCAGATGGCGCTCTGCTCTGGGCTGTTTACTAATGTGTTCTTATTTAGAGTTGAGGACTAACATGCTGAACACACCGGGTCGCGTCGCGTGCGTTGCAAAATAAATGTACACATGTTATTCAATGATTGCACCCACACTGCTTGCACGCGCCAACGACGTCTGTGTTGCCAGGCGCAAAAATAGAAGATGATTTAATTTGTGACGCAGAACATGCTGCAAGTCCTGCCTCTCCCATCTCCTCATTGGTTTTTAGAAGCATATACCCACGTGGGTGATTGAAAGATGAACTGAGGTTGGTTGTGGTAATGCACCTTATTATGAAAGTTAGTTGCCAATCGCCATATATAGTCCAAAGATGAAAAAGAAGCCTGGAAGGAGGAGAGATGTTTAGAAACTATTCAGTTGACTGTTCTAAGTGTGGATTAATTGTCGGAGTAGAGGACCTTGTGCATTTCAGGACAAATTAGCCAGCAACAGCAAGCTAGATAAATAGGACAAATTAGCTAGCAACTGCAAGGTAGCTAGCTAAATTGCCATAAATGTTTAATGGTTTTTGACCTGTCCCCAAATTAATATAATTGGTTCAGAGTTTGTTTTGATATTTCAACCTGCGTGTCATGATCACGTTTGGTGTGGGGGGGGACAGTCAATTTGCGCGCACAGTGGCCCATGTGGACGTCCGGGTTGGGCATGGTGTTCTATTTTTATTTCACCTTTATTTAACCAGGTAGGCAAGTTGAGAACAAGTTCTCATTTACAACTGCGACCTGGCCAAGATAAAGCAAAGCAGTTCAACACATACAACAACACATAGTTACACATTGGAGTAAACAAACACACAGTCAATAATACAGTAGGAAAAACAACGAATCTATATACAATGTGTGCAAATGAGGTGAGGTAAGATAAGGAACGTAAGGCAATAGCTAGGCCATGGTGGCGAAGTAATTACAGTATAGCAATTTAACACTGGAATGGTAAATGTGCAGTAGATGAATGTGCAAAGTAAAAATACTGGGGTGCAAAGGAGCAAGATAAATAAATGAATACGGTAGGGGATGAGGTAGTTGGATGGGCTATGTACAGGTGCAGTGATCTGTGAGCTGCTCTGACAGCTGGTGCTTAAAGCTAGTGAGGGAGATAAGTGTCTCCAGTTTCAGTGATTTTTGTAGTTCGTTCCAGTCATTGGCAGCAGAGAACTGGAAGGAAAGGCGGCCAAAAGAGGAATTGGCTTTGGCGGTGACCAGTGAGATATACCTGCTGGAGCGCGTGCTGCAATGGTTACCAGCGAGCTGAGATAAGGCGGGGCTTTACCAAGCAGGGACTTGTAGATGACCTGGAGCCAGTGGGTCTGGCGACGAGTATGTAGTGATTGCCAGCCGACTAGAGCATACAGGTCGCAGTGGTGGGTGGTATAAGGGGCTTTGGTGACAAAGCGGATGGCACTGTGATAGACTGCATCCAGTTTGCTGAGTAGAGTATTGGAAGCTGTTTTGTAGATGACATCGCTGAAGTCAAGGATCGGTAGGATATTCAGTTTTACTAGTGCAAGTTTGGCATCATGAGTGAAGGAGGCTTTGTTGCGAAATAGGAAGCCGATTCTAGATTTAATTTTGGATTGGAGATGTTTAATGTGAGTCTGGAAAGAGAGTTTACAGTCTAGCCAGACACCTAGGTATTTGTAGTTGTCCACATATTCTAGGTCAGAGACGTCCAGGGTAGTGATGCTAGTCGGGCGGGCGGGTGCAGGCAGCGAACGGTTGAAAAGCATGCATTCGGTTTTTACTAGAGTTTAAGAGCAGTTGGAGGCCAGGGAAGGAGTGTTGAAGTGTAAGAGGTTGTGCAGCGTCAAAGGTGTAGACATTGTCCATAGCAAAATGGCAGGTAAATAAAATATTTTAGCTGTTGATATAAAATATATTTTCCATTAAAGATCTGCTCCAAGATGGAAGCAGGGTCAACTTTATAAATGGGTCAACTGTACAAATAATTGGCAGTTATTATTTCCTGCACGAAAAGTGTAAAAGTGACTCGGCACTCCCTGCTGTCTCTGTATGTAGAGCATCACCCTAAATTAAGCTAATACCAGCCAAGCTCATTATTAACTGCCCTACTACTGCAGAGAAGGCACGTCAGAAGTGAACTGGCACTCACGTGGCCTCTTTTCCACACTACTCTGTAAATTTGGTATTTGGCCAGCAATTATGTCAAATTATGTATTCAGTAGGTCTTCCTAACTGCAGTAGATCTGCTTTGTTCCTTGGTATAACGAGGAGTTGAAGGAGCCTGGGTTTTGCACACAAATTGAGTTATACGCCAGATGAAGCCTGGGACTTTTAAAAAGCCTGACTTGAATCCTGACAACAAACTGGCAACAAACCAACCTTTTTTTTTTTTTTTTTTAAGCGAGCTTTCCTCCCATTGGGTTATTTTTGTAGAACTTAGTACTGGTTTCCTCTTTTCGTATTTATTTTATTGAAGGCCTCAGTTGTCTCTTGCAGCTTCTCTGATTGTGCCTTGGGGCCCTGGTTGGGTTTTGTGGTTAGCAGCAGCTCATCCTCTCTCTCAGCCTACTGGCGTTGACCTCCCCTGATCCCCTCCCTCTCCTCCCCTTTCACCCTCCTCCCTCTCGCCCCGCCCTCCCTGTGTAGAGGCCTAGCTGTCTCTGGCCTGGCTGCTGCCCTCGCACTGTCCTCCTGATACACCAGAGACAGCAGAGCGTCAGTGTTCCCAACCCCCCACCTCACCTCAGTGTTGCTGCCTGTCTTCCTCTTTGTCATGTGAGTGGTGTCAACAGAAAGACCAGTGACCATGTGTTGATCTTGCAAGACAAAAACAAGTATCAACAGTTGAAGCCCATGTGTGTAGTGGTGGGTAATGTTGAAGTTTGAATTAGAAGGTTGAATTTCTTATCAAGCCATGGTATTCAACAACTCAATTACAATTATTTTGTTCAAAGGCAACAATGAAAGATTGGAAATCAAACGCCCAAGGGAACTGTAAGACAACTAGGCACCTAAACAACCACACAGCCCTGCCTCTGTTCATAGATGCCTAGTTTGTTCTTGGCAAATGGAATTTGTCACAGCATAATAGTAGTGACAAAGAGCAAGCAAAGCACTTTCTGTTGTCATTTGCCTCATTATTTTCGAACAATATCTGTGAAAATGTGTTAGAAAGTTCTACATGCTTACTCACTCCCCCATGTCTCCCCTACAGAAGCCTACCCTCACCAATGACACCAAGGATATGGACTACATCCCCCATGACCTGCCCCAGCGCCAGTCTGTCCAGCCCCTGGAGACTTGCAGCATCGCTCGCAGAGCCAAGCGCATGAGAGCTGAGGTGAACCTCTTCCAGGGTCCCCATAAGTAAACGTTCTACCTCCTTCAGTGGCTCTGGTTCCCCTTAAGTCACAATTCTAACCCACAATAGTTCCCGGGAACCTAATAAGACAGCTCTATCCGATTCATTGTGTGACAAGCCCAGTGGCACAGTTTACCAATGCAGACAAGCGGCGGTTCGCAGCTTTGCGTGTATTTCTGGATATCAACCAAAATAGCCTGTGTGTGTGTGCAGTGCTGACCTCTAGAAAATATGTTGCTATTCCTTCATTTCCTGTCATAGTCCACATGGCATGAACCCCTCCCTTTTCTCCCCTCTCTGACAGGGAGGCTGTATGAAGACTGAGACAGCGGAGGACTGTGAGAACCGGCCCAACCTGAGGAGGAGGATGGGTTCCTATGTGGCCAAGCCAGAGCCACAGCTTGGTAAACACGGTCCTTTGGCAAAGTCTAGTGAAATAATGTAATATTTTTCATGAACAAGTGAAAATGTTTCTCTGGTTTAATTTAAGTTTTGATAATTATTAGATTTTAAATGAACATTTTATAATATTTTAAATCTATATAAGAACAGGGTTGTGTTGATATGAATACATACTGTATGCCCTGGCCTCCATTAACCATGTGATGTCTTTCAATGCTAGTGAAACCTGTTGAGGTGAAACTGGAACCCACTGAGCATGAGGATCCATTAACAAGTAACAAAGAAAGCGTGTTTACTAAGAAAAACGACCCCGCGGTGAGTAAAGTACATTTATATGCTGAGCTAATCAAGGCTAATTGTCTCTTCATTGTGACTATGATAATAATCCTAATGGATAGCATTTAGTCTCTCACAAAAGTACAATTGATTAAGTTCTTTATATTTTAATGGTTAGTTAACTCATCCCATCCACCCACCTGGGTGACATTTTTGCTGATTAGTGGATAAGAAGCCTCATTGTCTTGTGTCGCTGTGTGTCTGTCTCCTCAGGTGGATCAGTACATGTGTCTGGTGTGTGGCAGCGGGAGCGAAGAGGACCGCCTGCTGCTGTGTGACGGCTGTGATGACAGCTACCACACCTTCTGTCTGATCCCACCCCTCCACGATGTCCCCAAAGGAGACTGGAGATGCCCCAAGTGCCTGGCTCAGGTGACAGACATGCTCCCGCTCTCTCCCAGCCCCAATTACCGTACTACACTGTCACTCTGTAAACTCCACACACCCTGTCCACTGGGGAAGCTGAATACAGAAGCAGCAGTAGACTCTTATTAAAGCTAAACAAAAGCATGCTAAACCTCTGTTGTTTTGTGGTTGTCTTATATTCCGGAGCTGCTCAGTAGAATCCTACTCCTGTTGGTGTTCGGCAAGTATAACTTCATGTTGATATTTGACACATTAGTGCTTATCTCATCCTTGTCTTCCTTACAGGAGTGTGGCAAACCCCAGGTAGCCTTTGGCTTCGAGCAGGCTGGAAGGGACTACTCCCTACGCACTTTTGGGGACATGGCTGACTCCTTCAAGTCAGACTATTTCAACATGCCGGTTCATGTACGTTTGACAGCAGATGTACTGTCCTCATCAGTGTTATGTTCAGCAGGGACAAAACAGGAAAATATTCCTATTAGACAAGTTTAAGATGGTACCTCTGTTTCAAAGTATTTTCTCAGTGTCATTGTGCCTACTTAACCCACACCTGACATAAGCTGTATTATACGTAACTCATCCAAACTCAGCCTGTAGTTGAAATGAGTTGAGGTAATGATTTTTCTGTCTCTCTGTTTGTCAGATGGTTCCCACAGAGCTGGTGGAGAAGGAGTTCTGGCGACTGGTCAGCACCATTGAGGAGGACGTCACTGTGGAGTACGGAGCAGACATCGCCTCCAAGGAGTTTGGGAGCGGCTTCCCCGTCAGGGGTGGACGATTCCAAGTCTCCCCTGAGGATGAGGTACACAAAGGCTCTCCTCTTACAAGTTAACATATGCTAGGTATTGGGATGATTCTGAAGTTGACTGTACCACAACATCATGGCAACAGTACACAATTTCAGACCAAGAACTGGTGTGAAAAAAACTTGCGCAAATAGTTCTATAGCTCACAACTCCCATACATCTATGCTCTTAGAGACTGTGGTAGCACTTGTGGCTTCTATTTAAGGTGATATTGGAGTTCTACAGGAGATTAAGCCCTAGCCAATATCACCCGCAGTTGAGTCGAGCCTTAACTTGTCTCTGACCCATAGGATTACCTGACCAGTGGCTGGAACCTGAACAACATGCCCGTGATAGACTCCTCGGTGCTGACTCATGTTACGGCCGACATCTGTGGGATGAAGTTACCCTGGCTGTACGTGGGCATGTGCTTCTCCTCCTTCTGCTGGCACATTGAGGACCACTGGAGCTACTCCATCAACTACCTGCACTGGTACATAAAGGCTGCCCCACAGGCCACTAGTATGGGACTGGAGTTATACCTGACCTTGTAACTGGACCAGGAAAATCTCCTGGCCCATGGTTTAATGCACTGTATAGGTCTAAGCAAATGGCCTCTGCTTCTTTCATTTTGAGGAATCTTGTCAAACACAATTGCTTGCTTAGTATTGGAATTAGTTTATTGGTTGACGTGGTATTAAACACACAAGAATACACTTCAATCTTCAGAGTGATAACAACAGTCAGTGTTTTTGACAAACTGGCATATGTCCTCAGGGGGGAGAACCCAAGACGTGGTACGGCGCTCCGGGGTACGCTGCGGAGAAGCTGGAGGGGGTGATGAAGAAACTGGCCCCCGAGCTGTTCGAGTCTCAGCCTGACCTCCTACACCAGCTGGTCACCATCATGAACCCCAACACACTGATGAACCACGGTGTCCCCGTAAGTACCGCGCGCACGCGCACACACACACACACACACACACCGTGAGTATAGTTTTACCATGACTTCATACCCACTCTTCTCTAGATCTATCGCACCAATCAGTGCGCTGGCGAGTTTGTCATCACTTTCCCTAGAGCCTACCACAGCGGATTTAACCAGGGCTTCAACTTCGCTGAGGCTGTCAACTTCTGCACCATGGACTGGGTATGATGCCTTGAAGTCCCTCATCAATAGCATACATAAGCTAATAATTGAATAACTGGAAGCTGTTTCTATTGAGCAGTGGTCATTACATCTGGCCCTGGAGAGCTACATGATGTACAGGCTTATCATGGTCCGGATGAACAATACATTTGCTCAGTCAGGTGTGTTAATGCTGGGCTTGAACAAGAGGCTGTATACCTTGTAGCTCTTTGGATCAAGTTAGGGTATTACTGATGTAATCAGCACTGTATACGGCTCAGCTCGATAGTGTTAAATGGATAGTACAGTTTCAACCCAAAGCCTCCTGCTCTGTCATTTCAGATGCCCATGGGCCGCATGTGTGTGGACCACTACCGGCAGCTGGACAGGTACTGCGTCTTCTCCCATGACGAGATGGTCTGCAAGATGGCGTCCAAGGCGGACACCATGGACGTGGCCCTGGCCTCGGCCGTGCAGAGGGACATGACCGTCATGCTCCTGGAGGAGGACAAGCTGAGGGACAAAGTCAGCAAGATGGTGAGAGGCCTCTCACGCTGGCACACTTTCATTTGATTTTTGAATATCAATCCTTCTGTTTTCAAATTGACCAATACTGTGCCCCTGCTCAAAGACATGCCATTCAAAGCATCTAAGTTGTAATTGGACAACATCATTAGAGAAGCAAATGGCCACATTAAACTTGAGTCATCCTTGTTTCTTCTCCGAGTATGACACTCCATGGTGTGGGTGTCTGTGTGTGATCTCTGTGACACTACTAATCTGTGGGTGTGTGTTTATGACACTACTCATCTGTCTGTGTCCCCAGGGCGTGCAGCAGTCCCAGAAGGTGGAGTACGACCTGCTGCCAGACGAGGAGCGCCAGTGTTCCAAGTGCAGGACCACCTGCTACCTGTCTGCCCTCACCTGTCCCTGTAACCCAGGCCAGCTGGTGTGTCTGCACCACGCCCAAGACCTCTGCTCCTGCCCCCCCAACAACCTCACACTCAAGTGGGTTTATCCACAGCTAAGTTGGTGCTAAATGCCCACATTAAAATGTTTACATTCATCCCTCTCATTACGTACATCCCACGTTTTACAGAAACGGGCAATCAACAGAAGCTCATGTTAATATTGCCATTAGTTTTACAGATCCAATGCACAAATTATAACACTTGTTTTGCAGTTTAAGTAAAATGCCCCTTTAAGAACATCTATCAACTTAAAGTAAGGGTCAAATTCAGAGTGAGTAGCATTGAAACGTCTAAAGGCCTTCTAGAACCTTCTGATGAAAAACAGACACATGTCACCTGACCAGAAAATAAACAGTTGTGACGGCCAAGATTCCAGTCTTCAGAAACATTCTAGACCTGTGTTTATCTGGTTGTGTGTCTTGGTCTACAGCTTCAGGTTTACCATGGCTGAGCTCTACCCCATGATGGAAGCAGTCACTCTGCGTTCCGAGTCGTACACAGGCTGGGTCTCCCATGTCAGTAACATACTGGAGGCCAAACATGACAAGAAAAGCAGTAAGTACTAACCCTAAGTAGGATACTTCTTTGGGTTCAGCTGTCTATGGAATTGGTCATAACATAACAAAACGCAAAATTGTTATTGTTGCTTATTTGCATAACTCCAAGTGGACAGGATGTTATCAAATGTGTTATGGAATGTTTTGTACTTCTCTTCACCCAGATATGTTGCCTTTGTCAAATTAAACACACAATACCATAATAGAATAGATTATTCTCTACCCTTTTCTAATAATACAGGTCACTTGATCATTGAACCATGATTCTTTGGATGCATTGATGACTGTGTCTAAAGCAGTGTGTCTGAAGCACTGTTTGTTTATTTATGTGTTCAGGCTTGGAGGTGCTGCGGTCACTGGTGGAGGAGGCGGAGGTGAAGCAGTTCCCTCAGAGTGACCTCCTACGGCAGCTCTGCGCTGTTACCCTGGATGCTGAGAAGTGTGCCGTGGTGGCCCAGCAACTGCTCAATGGGAAAAGGCAGACCAGGTAGGCTCTACACACACAATTTATTTTATTGTTTTATCATGCTTTCTAAAGTTGAAATCATTTACCACTTCTAATTTTTGTATTGTTAGCCGAATAGTCCTAACTAATGCACAAAGCAATGATGTGCTCTAGTGAAAATATTTTCTGCTTTTGTGCTCTGTAGGTTAGCTGTGTCTCTGATCTTTAGTGTGTTGTTGTCAGGTATCGTTCAGGTGGAGGGAAGTCCCAGAGCCAGAACCTGTTGACGGTGGAGGAGCTCAGGTCGTTTGTCAGGCAGCTGCACAACCTGCCCTGCAGCATCCGCCAGGCCCCCTTACTCAAGGTACAACTATAAGGCCAGAATATATCCACTACCATCACAGTGACAATTCCTGTGTTCCTCTCTTCGCTATCACACTTGACTCCGCTCAACATATTCTTGATTAGTTGATGATGCGGCTGGGAGTCTAGGGGAAAAAGCCTACGTACAGCCACAGTGATCTTTCAGGACCAGGATAACACTGAACAAAAACAGCGTTCATTGATTGACCCTTTTACTTGCTTGTATTTCCCCCCAGGACCTGCTTACCCGCGTGGATGACTTCCAGCAGCGCAGCGAGCGGCTCCTCTGTGACGAGGCCCCCAGCCCAGCTGATCTGCAGAGCCTGCTGGATGTGAGCCTGGGCCTGGATGTGGAGCTGCCCCAGCTAAGCCTGCTCAGAGAGAGGCTGGAGCAGGCGCGCTGGCTGGAGGTGGTTCAGGGGGCCAACAGCCAGCCCCACAGCCTCTGTCTGGACACCATGCGGAGGCTGATAGACCAGGGGGTGGGTCTGGCCCCGCATGCCTTGGTGGAGAGAGCCATGGCGCGCCTGCAGGAGCTGCTTACCATGTCTGAGCACTGGGAGGAGCGGGCGCTCGGCCTCATGGAGGCCAGGTGAGAGACAAGGGAGGAGGAGAGTGCTTTAGACAGTACTGTAGTTGAATATGCAAGTTGACCGGTTCTATCCTACATGGAACGATGTACAGGGAAAAACTCTTGGTTCAGTAGTTGTCACCTTTCGTCCTAGCTGTAGTAGTGGTCTACAGCCATGTCTCAGGGCAACTCCTTTCCTAACTTGAGTAATACAAAAACTTTAATAGTAAAGCCATAGACATGTTTTCATTAGGAAATGGTTACGAGATGCACAAAACAAGATGTTTAAAAAAGAATGAGATATGTAAAACAAAGCACACTGACCTAGTTAATAGTAAATATGTAGCACTGACACCTACCTTACGAAAAGCTGCTTAGAAGTTCAGCCAGCAGAGAGTGAAAAGTGCAAGGTTTGCATTTGGAGTTGAAAGCTGCTCACTGATGGATTAACTGGATCAGTGGGTTGGGACAATGCTCTGCTCAGCTGGCTCACGCAACAGTTTACACATAGGCGCTAGCCGCAGAGCTGGGTCCCATTTACTATTAGGGTAAACTGTGGCGGTTGCCTGTATTGAGACATCTTGGACTATAAGGTCTTATTTGACAACTCTGAGCTTTTTGAAATAGAGAAGCAGTGTACAGAACACTAATTCCATTGTCCATAAGCAACATTGCGTCAGAGGTGGTTTATTCTATTGGTTTGGTTCATTCTCTTCAGACAGGCTGAAATGTAACTCCTCATAGTGCTAAAGTGAGATTTAAAAACCGCTTCTATCTCAAGGCCATCAGATTGTGTTAAACAGCCACCACTTGCACAGAGAGGCGGCTGCCTATCTACAGACTTCTTATAGGCCACTTTAATAAATGGAACACCAGCCACTTTAATAATGTTTACATACCTTGCATTACTCATCTCATATGTTTATACTGTATTCTATACTATCTATTGGATCTTAGCCGCTCTGTCACTGCTCGTCCATATATTTTATACTTATATATTCTCATCCATTTCCTTTACTAGATCGTGTTTATTAGGTTTTGTGGAATTGTTAGATATTACCTGTTAGATACTGCTGCACTGTTGGAACTAGAGGTACAAGCATTTTGCTACATTCGCAATAACATCTGCTAACCATGTGTATGTGACCATTAAAATTGTATTTGATTGATTTGAAGTAACAAGTGACCACTGTAGAGCCATATGAACTGTGGGATGTTTTGAAAGGTGTTGACAGAACTTGACACTAAAGATAAAAGCAGTAGTGATTATATTTGTGTTTTTAAGCCTAGCTTCTTTTTTCTCCAGGCCTTGTTACTGTGTAGAAACTCTTGAGGCAGCTCTGCAGGAGGTGAATAGTATCCCTGCTTATCTGCCCAACTGTCTGCTGCTGAAGGACACAGTGGACCAGGCTAAAGACTGGCTTCAGGAAGCAGACACCCTGCAGGTAGGAGGCTCTTAGGGTTTGTTCCAAGTGGCACCCTATTCTCTATGTAGTGCACTACTTTTGACCAGAGCCCTGGTCAAATGTAGTGCACCATGAAGGGCATATAGCCTAACATTCTAATTTATGAACCCAAGTAATTGGGACATCTCTGAATATAGGCCTGTCCTATATTGGTATATTTTTAAATAACTGCTTTTGGTATGCCAGACTGAAAATAAAAATAAAAGTTGGGAAAAAAGCCAGACTGCTTATAAGAGTGTGTTTGTGTGTAGCTGGGAGGCCGTATCCCTGTGCTGGATACCCTGACTGACCTGGTGTCCCGGGCCAAGACCATCCCTGTCTGGCTGGACCCTCTGGCTCGACTGGAGGCCCTGGTCTCTGATGTGCAGGCCTGGAAGGAGAGCGCCGCCAAAACCTTTCTAATGAAGAACTCCCCTTACTCCCTGCTGGAGGTACACTACCTACAACAATCTAATGCCAAAACACATCATCAGAAGCCTTAGGGTTTTTTTCACCAAATAGTCAGTCTGTGCCCCAAATGGCACCCTATTCCCTTTAAAGTGCACCACTTTTGACCAGACTCCTATGGGTGCTGTGATGATACTGTAATCTGTGCAGGATTTGGCAGAATGCAACTCAAATCTCCTGACTGAATCTTTGGTTAAAACGTTTCTAAGTGCAAGATGTTTTGCACTAAGTTGCCATACCTCTTGCTTAATGTATTATTTTGTGGATTTGTTTTATTTCAATGCCGATAATGTTGTTGGATAAAATGCACTTAATTTTATCCTGAGAGTTTTTGGGGATTTGGCTCATTATCTCCTTTGTGTGTTTAGGTGCTGTGCCCCCGGTGTGAGGCTGGGACTGGGTCTCAGAAGTCAAAGTCTAAAAGGGCAAAGGATGTGGCCCAGTGCAACAAGCGAAATGGAACTTGGCTGGACTGCCTGAGTGACGTGGAGAAGGCCCTCTCAGAGAGCAAGGACTCCGCCTCTGCTGTACGTGCTGCTCTTACTCCGTCTGTCTACGTACATGTTTTTATTTAACAAAAGCAGACCATTGAACGTACTGATTTAACTTCCAACATATTCTAAAGACACCCACAACACCCAACTATCGCAATCAGTGAAGGCTTTACATTGATATGAGCACCCATGATATGAAGGTGCATATAATTAAATGTATGGTTTAAGTACAGTATTGTAATTCCATATACTGTAACTGTAGGTTACTGTTTGGTTACATGTATGTTGATGTAGTATGTATTGCGTTTTGTCATGCCAACCTGTGCTGGTTCCCCTTTCTGTAGATGGCCACTCTAGCCGAGGTACGTCAGAAGGAGATGGAGAGTCTGCTGGCTCTCAGGGCCTCCAATGAATCCAAGCTCCTCCAAGCGGGCGACTGCGGGGCGTTGAGGGTGTGCGTATGCCACAATGCCCCGTTGGGCGCCATGCTGCAGTGCGAGCTCTGCAGTGACACCTTTCACCGCAGCTGTGTCTCAGGCTCCAACCAGGACCCCCGACCCAACCAGGCCTGGCTGTGTCCCCATTGCCAGCGCTCTGAAAAGCCACCTCTGGACCGGGTGCTTCCCCTGCTGGCCTCCCTGCAGCGCATCAGGGTGCGGCTGCCTGAGGGAGATGCCCTACGCTTCCTCATCGAGAGGACAGTTCGTTGGCAGCACCGCATGCAGCAGGCCTCCACAGAGGGGGTGGCTCTGATGACATCACATCAGCGCTGGGGCTCATCCAGTCCCACCTCGGCTCCATCTCCGCATACATACAGCGCATCATTTTTCATGGATCACCAGTGCATTCCTCTGCAGGGTCCGTGTTAGGCTAGCAACAACATCTAATATCCCAACCTCTCATAACAATTCACATTTATCACATTTCTATCAATGTCTAACACATAAAATGTATTACACAGAAGAAGAAAAAAACTGTGTTGTGTTGAACCATGTTATTGATGTGTTTCAGGACTCAGCCCTGAGCTGGAGGAGCTGATGGTGGAGGGCTTTCTGCTGCAGGTGACTCTGCCTGAGACCCAGCAGCTGTACATGTCCCTCAGCAGACTGGACTCTCACAACCTCACAGACAGCCCCTCTCCCCAACACAGCACAGAGCAGGACCAACACCAGCACAACCCTCAGGGAGGGAGCCCCCCTCACAACCAGGTAACATACTAGTCTACTACTGTGGGGCACAGCTCAGATAGCAGGTCAACCACTTGATTAAAGGGTTGTTTGGATGTATTTGAGATGTCAACATGAACAAATGTTCAGAAACCTTTTTTTTTTTAATTATTTTAAATGAATTTATTTGGGTGAAAAAGAATACAACAAGATCTGCACTGGATCCCAGAAGATGCCACTTAAAAGCATTAATTAAAACACTTATTTCCAAAGTTGTCCACGATGGTAAAACAAACATCTAATGATTAAAAGACAAAGATACAAAAACATTTACATTCAAACAAAACCATTACATTCATGTGTGTGACTGTGTGTTTACTGTTTTCATCAGAACGGAGTAGCCTGTCTCAAGAAGGAGGCTGTGAACGGCAAGCGGACCAAACGGTGCATGGAGAAGGAGGGCTCCGAGCGCAAGGACAAAGCCAAGAAGCCCCGCAAGAAGAAGCCCAAGATGAACAAGGAGAGGAGCCAGGAGGCCAAGGGGACCTGTTCACCCACCGCCACTCACTCTGACCTCTCCCTTTCGGACTCTGATGAAGACTTCACCCTGTGCGCTGCACCGTGGTGCAGAGAGCCAGAGGGGAAACAGGTTAGCATTAAACCCCCCTCCACTGCATTATGTTGTGGGTCATTTGAGTGTGTTTTCCTTCCCCTCACATCACATTGTTTTAGCAATTAGACTAATACACTTATTGTAGTATATTGAAAATAGTATGTAGTATGATTCGTATTAAAGGAAGATTCCACCCAAAACTATATTTTGGTATTTGTTGATATAGTCCCAAACTGTTTTACATGTCAGCAATGAAGTTTAAGATATATAACTTTCAAAATACAGATCTACAGCCAGTATGATGTATTTTGCATAATATTTCCCTCTGTTTTTCTCAGGTGAATTGGGTCCAGTGTGATGGCAGCTGCCAGCAGTGGTTCCACCAGATCTGTGTGGGAGTGTCTGCAGAGCAGGCAGAGAAAGAGGACTACATCTGTATCAGCTGCACACAGCCAGACCACACCAGGGAGTGAAGACCGGTTTTGAAGGATCATCAGTTTTAGCTTAGTCACAGCTCTGGGTGTATAACCACCCAGTGATTTCCCTTCCCCATTCTCAGCTATGCTCTGGCCCCACCGCCTCCTCATTGACCTTCCTGATCTAGCTCTTCTTGGTGACAACAGTGCTCCTTCCTCCTCCTTCCCAGAGCTATTGAGACTCTTCCATCTCTGTTTTGTTATAGTGGCTGGCTTTACAGCCAATCAACCTAATCTTTCCAATCAACGACATGATGCAGATTGTACTGGGCGAGGTTCCAAATGTTTACGAAGCAGAATAAAGTGGAGGAAACAGGACATTTTCACTTGACTGACTTTACTTGCATGTGTAACAAGACAACGCAGGGATTTTTCAACCAGAAGAAGTCAATTGGACAACATTTTTGGAACCCAGTTTTTGTACATGCATCTGAACAACAATGTGAACCCTTTTTTCTTCTCTTGTAGAGCTAATATTATTTATCTGAGCAATAACTGAATTGTTAATTTGAGTTCAGTTTGTCTGAGCTATGTTTGTGCTTAGAAATGGTTCTATACTATAGAACCTATAGAGCGCCCTTGTAGGTTGAAAGTGATATTTGACTTGCAACATGGCTAACATAAGGAACTGTGTGAATTAACTGCCACGGGTATCGTTTGACTTTTTTCCTCCTTTGGGTAAATATGATTAATGCATTTGCATAAGAAATAAAATAATTTGTTCCCACAAGTATGTTGTCTGTATTTTCTCAGTGTAGAAGCTATCCTAACTCGAGTAGGCATTTTTATATCTGAGTCCCATGGAGAAGAATAACAGGATTATAATGGCTGAGAATAATCCACTGGTGTACTGTGAGTGGGCTAAACATGAAGGATATCATCCAAAAACAACAACTCCTACTGTACATGTCAACAAGCCCAACTGTTAACATTCAAATGAGTCATTCCAATCTTCCAATAAAATATTACATTGTTTTCTTATTCAGCTTGTGCTGATGCTTGGCTATTTCTTTCCATATTTGTATCTAAATAAAGAATTCCTTTACACTTAAATGGAACAACTCATGAGGAAATCAGTCAAATTGAAATAAATTCATTAGGCCCTAATCCATGGATTTCACATGACTGGGAATACAGAAATGCATCTGTTGGTCATACAGTGGGGCAAAAAAGTATTTAGTCAGCCACCAATTGTGCAAGTTCTCTCACTTAAAAAGATGAGAGGCCTGTAATTTTCATCATAGGTACACTTCAACTATGACAGACAAAATGAGGAAAAAAAAATCCAGAAAATCACATTGTAGGATTTAATGAATTTATTTGCAAATTATGGTGGAAAATAAGTATTTGGTCACATACAAACAAGCAAGATTTCTGGCTCTCACAGACCTGTAACTTCTTCTTTAAGAGGCTCCTCTGTCTTCCACTCATTACCTGTATTAATGGCACCTGTTTGAACTTGTTATCAGTATAAAAGACACCTGTCCACAACCTCAAACAGTCACACTCCAAACTCCACTATGGCCAAGACCAAAGAGCTGTCAAAGGACACCAGAAACAAAATTGTAGACCTGCACCAGGTTGGGAAGACTGAATCTGCAATAGGTAAGCAGCTTGGTTTGAAGAAATCAACTGTGGGAGCAATTATTAGGAAATGGAAGACATACAAGACTACTGATAATCTTCCTCGATCTGGGGCTCCACGCAAGATCTCACCCCGTGGGGTCAAAATGATCACAAGAACGGTGAGCAAAAATCCCAGAACCACACGGGGGGACCTAGTGAATGACCTGCAGAGAGCTGGGACCAAAGTAACAAAGCCTACCATCAGTAACACACTACGCCGCCAGGGACTCAAATCCTGCAGTGCCAGACGTGTCCCCCTGCTTAAGCCAGTACATGTTCAGGCCTGTCTGAAGTTTGCTAGAGAGCATTTGGATGATCCAGATGAGGATTGGGAGAATGTCATATGGTCAGATGAAACCAAAATATAACTTTTTGGTAAAAACTCAACTCGTCGTGTTTGGAGGACAAAGAATGCTGAGTTGCATCCAAAGAACACCATACCTACTGTGAAGCATGGGGGTGGAAACATCATGCTTTGGGGCTGTTTTTCTGCAAAGGGACCAGGACGACTGATCCGTGTAAAGGAAAGAATGAATGGGGCCATGTATCGTGAGATTTTGAGTGAAAACCTCCTTCCATCAGTAAGGGCATTGAAGATGAAACGTGGCTGGGTCTTTCAGCATGACAATGATCCCAAACACACCGCCCGAACAGCGGAGGAGTGGCTTCGTAGAAGCATTTCAAGGTCCTGGAGTGGCCTAGCCAGTCTCCAGATCTCAACCCCATAGAAAATCTTTGGAGGGAGTTGAAAGTCCGTGTTGCCCAGCGACAGCCCCAAAACATCACTGCTCTAGAGGAGATCTGCATGGAGGAATGGGCCAAAATACCAGCAACAGTGTGTGAAAACCTTGTGAAGACTTACAGAAAACGTTTGACCTCTGTCATTGCCAACAAAGGGTATATAACAAAGTATTGAGATAAACTTTTGTTATTGACCAAATACTTATTTTCCATCATAATTTGCAAATAAATAAAAAATCCTACAATGTGATTTTCTGGATTTCTTTTTCTCATTTCGTCTGTCATAGTTGAAGTGTACCTATGATGAAAATTACAGGCCTCTCTCATCTTTTTAAGTTGGAGAACTTGCACAATTGGTGGCTGACTAAATACTTTTTTGCCCCACTGTAGATACTGTTTAAAAAAAGGTGTGTGGGGGGGTCAGAACCAGAATCTGGTGTGACCACCATTTTCCTCATGCAGCTCGACATCTCCTTCGCATAGAGTTGATCAGGCTGTAGAATGTTGTCCCAGTCCTCTTCAATGGCTGTGCGAAGTTGTTGGATATTGGCGGAAACTGGAACACACTGTCGATGAAGAGCATCCCAAACATGCTCAATGGGTGGCATGTCTGGTGAGTATGCAGACCATGGAAGAACTAGGAAATTTTCAGCTTCCAGAAATTGTGTACAGATCCTTGCGACATAGGGCCGTGCATTATCCTGAAACGTGGTGATGGCGGCTGCTGAAGGGCACGACAATGGGCCTTAGGATCTCGTCACGGTATCTCTGTGCATTGAAATTGCCAGAGTCAAAATGCAATTGTGTTCATTGTGTCTAGCTTATGCCTGCCCATACCATAACCCCACCATGGGGCACTCTGTTCATAACGTTGACACCACCAAAACGTTCACCCACACGTGCCATTCACGTTGTCTGCCATGTGCCCAGTACAGATGAAAACAGGATTAATTCATGAAGAGCACACTTCGCCAGTGGCCATTGAAGGTGAGCATTTGCCCACTGAAGTCGGTTACAACGCCGAACTGCAGTCAGGTCAAGTCCCTGGTGTGGACGACGAGCACGCAGATGAGCTTCCCTGAGATAGTTTGACAGTTTGTGCAGAAATTATTCACTTGTGCAAACCCAGTTTCATCAGCTGTCTGGGTGGCTGGTCTCTGATCCTGCAGGTGAAGAAGCCAGATGTGGAGGTCCTGTGCTGGCTTGGTTACACATGGTCTACGGTTGTGAGCCCAGTTGGACATACCGCCAAATTCTCTAAAACTACTTTGGAGGTGGGTTGTGGAAGGGAAATTAACATTCAATTCTCTGGCAACAGCTCTGGTGAACATTCCTGCAGTCAGCATGCCAATTGCACACTCCCTCAACTTGAGACATCTGTGGCACTGTGTTGTGACAACGGCGCATTTATTTATATTTTTTTAAAGTGGCCTTTTATTGTCCAAAACAATGTGCACCTGTGTAATGATCATGCTGTTTAATCAGTTTCTTGATATGCCACACCTGTCAGGTGGATGGATTATTTTGACAAAGAAATGCAGGAATGTAATCACATTTGAGAGAAATTAGCTTTTTGTGCATTTGGAAAATGTCTGGGATCTTTTATTTCAGCTCATGAAACATGGGATCAACACTTTACATGTTGAGTTTTATATTTTGTTCTGTGTAATTCCAAGTCCTCATCATTTCTTTAACCACTGATGAGTGAAGATGGGAGATGTATTTCCCCAATGCTCTATTTTCCACCATTTTGTTTTCTTCTTTAAAATCCTAACACCGGTTATCAAAACAGTTCCATATCCTTCTTTTTATCCATTGTTTACGCCACAGATGTGCATCTCCAATTAAAAAAGGCGCACAATAATATGTTCATTGTTTTCGAGAGCAAATCAACTGGAATTAATCTATATTTGTTTGTATGTCTTGTTTGTCGTCGGTCTACAAGACAGCAGGAAACATGCATCTATTCTGCCAAGACACAAGGCGGCGCAATAGGCGCATGTAACCATGGACCTTCAGTTATCTGATTGAGATTATTTTTACTAGCAAGTTAGTTTAGGCAAAGGCTTTCTAATTGTTTTGAAAACACTGTATTGTTTTCTAAAGTATTAGCTAGGCTTGCTTTATTCTAACTCTCCGTGTGGTTCACATTATAAACTCTACTCACTCTCTCGTCATCATGGACGAGGATAATTACGAGAGGAATATTGCAGACTGGGATTGTCGGGATGGCAATGTAAGCATAATCTTTAGCTATTGTATTTAGCCAGCTAGGGAATGTACAATGTCGCTAGTAATGGCAATGTAGCTAAACTATATGTTGCAGCTACATTGTTGCAGGCTGTTGATTCATTGTTTGACAGAGCCAAATCGCGAATTTATATGGTGATAGTTTCAATGTTAAGATGTTCTTTCCTTGGCTGAAGTGATGTGACTTTCATATAGCAGGACGACTATGTTGAAGGGGAGAATGATGGGAAAGTTCAAGAGGACTGCCTACAGAAGTTCTCCAGCAGAGATTACATCATGGAGCCTGCTGTATTCAACACGCTTAAAACGTAAAGACACTATTGCGTGTGTCTGCCTAGGAAAGTTAGTGTGTGAAGAGTCAAACCATTTCCTGAAGAGGCTTCTGTTCCACAGATATTTCCAGGCTGGTGGCTCCCCTGAACACGTCATTCAGCTCCTGTCGCAAAACTACTCTGCTGTGGCCCAGACTGTCAACCTGCTGGCAGAGTGGCTCATCCAGATGGGTAAACAACACTGGACTGCAAATGGCACCCTTTTCCCAATGCAGTGTACTACTTTTGACCAGTAGTGCACTGCATGGGTAATAGGGTGCCATTGGGGACGAAGCCCTGGGCTCACCAGGTACAACCCTAAATCCATAAACATGGGCACCCTCATAGATATTATCCTGACCAACTTGCCCTCCAAATACACCTCTGCTGTTTTCAATCAGGATCTCAGTGATCACTGCCTCGTTGCCTGCATCTGTTATGGGTCCGTGGTCAAACGACCACCCCTCATCACTGTCAAACGCTCCCTAAAACACTTCTGCGAACAGGCGTTTCTAATCGACCTGGCCCGGGTATCCTGGAAGGATATTGACCTCATCCCGTCAGTAGAGGATGCCTGGTTGTTCTTTAAAAGTAATTTCCTCACCATCTTAAATTAGCATGCCCCTTTCAAAAAATGTAGAACTAAGAACCGATATAGCCCTTGGTTCACTCCAGACCTGACTGCCCTCGACCAGCACAAAAACATCCTGTGGCGTACTGCACTAGCATCGAATAGTCCCCGCGATATGCAACTTTTCAGGGAAGTCGGGAACCAATACACACAGTCAGTTAGGAATGCAAAGGCTAGCTTTTTCAAACAGAAATTTGCATCCTGCAGCACAAACTCCAAAAGGTTCTGGGACACTGTAAAGTCCATGGAGAATAAGAGCACCTCCTCGCAGCTGCCCACTGCACTGAGGCTAGGAAACACTGCCGCCACCGATAAATCCACGATAATCGAGAATTTCAATAAGCATTTCTCTACGGCTGGCCATGCTTTCCTCCTGGCTACCCCAACCCCGGCCAACAGCTCCACACCCCCTGCAGCTACTTGCCCAAGCCTCCCAGCTTCTCCTTCACCCAAATCCAGATAGCTGATGTTCTGAAAGAGCTGCAAAACCTGGACCTGTACAAATCAGCTGGGCTAGACAATCTGGACCCTCTCTCTCTAAAATTATCCGCCGCCATTGTTGCAACCCCTATTACTAGTCTGTTCAACCTCTCTTTTGTATCGTCCGAAATTCCTAAAGATTGGAAAGCTGCCGCGGTCATTCCCCTCTTCAAAGGGGGTGACAATCTAGACCCAAACTGTCAAAGACCTATATCCAAACTGCCCTGCCTTTCCAAAGTCTTCGAAAGCCAAGTTAACAAACAGATCACTGACCATCGAATCCCACCGTACCTTCTCTGCTGTGCAATCCGGTTTCCGAGCTGGTCACGGGTGCACCTCAGCCACGCTCAAGGTACTAAACAATATCATAACCGCAATCGATAAAAGACAGTACTGTGCAGCCGTCTTCATCGACCAGGCCAAGGCTTTCGACTCTGTCAATCACCGTATTCTTATCGGCAGACTCAACAGCCTTGGTTTCTCAAATGACTGCCTCGCCTGGTTCACCAACTACTTCTCAGATAGAGTTCAGTGTGTCAAATCGGGGGCCTGTTGTCCGGACCTCTGGCAGTCTCTATGGGGGTACAACAGGGTTCAATTCTCGGGCCAACTCTTTTCTCTATATATATATATCAATGATGTTGCTCTTGCTGCGGGTGATTCCCTGATCCACCTTTACGCAGATGACACCATTCTGTATACATCTGGCCCTTCTTTGGACACTGTGTTAACAAACCTCCAAATGAGCTTCAATGCCATACAACACTCCTTCCGTGGCCTCCAACTGCTCTTAAACGCTAGTAAAACTAAATGCATGTACTTCCACCGATCGCTTCCTGCACCCGCCCGCCCAACTAGCATCACTACTCTGGACGGTTCTGACTTAGAATATGTGGACAACTACAAATACCTAGGTGTCTGGCTAGACTGTAAACTCTCCTTCCAGACTCATATTAAGCATCTCCAATCCAAAATTAAATCTAGAATAAGCTTCCTATTTCGCAACAAAGCCTCCTTCGCTCACGCTGCCAAACCTTCCCCTCGAAAAACTGACTATCCTACCAATCCTCGACTTTGGCGATGTCATTTGCAAAATAGCCTCCAACACTCTACTCAGCAAACTGGATGCAGTCTATCACAGTGCCATCCGTTTTGTCACCAAAGCCCCATATACCACCCACCACTGCGACCTGTATGCTCTCGCTACATATTCGTCGCCAGACCCACTGGCTCCAGGTCATCTATAAGTCTTTGCTAGGTAAAGCTCTGCCTTATCTCAGCTCACTGGTCACCATATCAACACCCACCCGTAGCACGCGCTCCAGCAGGTATATCTCAATGGTCATCCCCAAAGCCAACACCTCATTTGGCCGCCTTTCCTTCCAGTTCTCTGCTGCCAATGACTGGAACGAATTGCAAAAATCGCTGAAGTTGGAGACTTATATCTCCCTCACTGAAGCGTCAGCTATCTGAGCAGCTCACCAATCGCTGCAGCTGTACACAGCCCATCTGTAAATAGCCCATCCAACTGCCTACCTCATCCCCATAATGTTTTTATTCACTTTTTTTCTCTTTTGCACACCAGTATTTCTACTTGCACATCATCATCTGCACATCTATCACTCCAGTGTTAATTTTCTAAATTGTAATTACTTCGCTACTATGGCTTATTTATTGCCTTACCTCCTTACTCCATTTGCAAACACTGTATATAGATTTTTCTATTGTGTTATTGACTGTACTTTTGTTTATCCCATGTGTAACTCTGTGTTGTTGTTTTTTGTCGCACTGTTTTGCTTTATCTTGGCCAGGTCGCAGTTGTAAATGAGAACTTGTTCTTAACTGGCCTACCTGGTTAAATAAAGGTGAAATAAAATAAATAAAAAAACTCACACTGTTTGAGACCTATAGTGGAATGAATGTTTTTTCGGACTGTGTATCGCAGATGTAGAGCCAGCTCAGGTGCAGGAACGGGTAGAGAATCACTTGAAGAGTCTGCTAATCAAGCACTTTGACCCCCAGAAGGCTGACTCCATCTTTACCGTGGAGGGAGAGGTGAGATATCAGTCGCCAGTGAAATACAAACCACCAATGCTTTGCTGTGATCTGAATGTGACAGATAGCTCAATAATGGTGCACTCCTGCTTGCTTGCTGTTTTTTCACTCTTACTATTTTCCTCTCCTAGAAAAAAAACTTGATTTAATCATATAAATTGTTTTAATTCTCTGTGTTCTTGCATGTAATTTCTACTATACTCAGAGTATAGTAGAAACCCTATAGTATACAGAGTATAGAAAAAGAAACATCCCTTTTTCAGGACCCTCTTTCAAAGATAATTCTTAAAAATCCAAATAACTTCACGGATCTTCATTGTAAAGGGTTTAAACACTGTATTTCATGCTTATTCAATGAACCATAAACAATTAATGAACATGCACCAGTGGAACGGTCGTTAAGACACTAACAGTTTACAGACGGTAGGCAATTAAGGTCACAGTTATTAAAACTTAGGACACTAAAGAGGCCTTTCTACTGACTCGGAAAAACACAAAAAAAAAGATGCCCAGGGTCCCTGCTCATCTGCGTGAACGTGCCTTAGGCATTCTGCAAGGAGGCATGAGGACTGCAGATGTGGCCAGGGCAGTAAATTGCAATGTCCGTACTGTGAGACGCCTAAGACAGCTCTACAGGGACAGGACGGACAGCTGATCGTCCTCACAGTGGCAGACCACGTGTAACACACAGGATCGGTACATCCGAACATCACACCTGCGGGACAGGTACAGGATGGCAACAACTGCCCGAGTTACACCAGGAAAGCACAATCCCTCCATCAGTGCTCAGACTGTCCGCAATAGACTGAGAGAGGCTGGACTGAGGGCTTGTTGTAAGGCAGGTCCTCACCAGACATCACCGGCAACAACGTCACCTATGGGCACAAACCCACTGTCGCTGGATCAGACAGGACTGGAAAAAAGTGCTCTTCACTGACAAGTCACGGTTCTGTCTCACCAGGGGTGATGGTCGGATTCGCGTTTATCGTCTAAGGAATGAGCGTTACACCGAGGCCTGTACTCTCGAGCGGGATCGATTTGGAGGTGGAGGGTCCGTCATGGTCTGGGGGGGTGTGTCACACCATCATCGGACTGAGCTTATTGTCATTGCAGGAAATCTCAACGCGTTCCTTACAGGGAAGACATCCTCCTCCCTCATGTTGTACCCTTCCTGCATGCTCATCTTGACATGACCCTCCAGCATGACAATGCCACCAGCCATACTTCTCGTTCTGTGCGTGATTTCCTGCAAGACAGGAATGTCAGTGTTCTGCCATGGCAAGCGAAGAGCCCGGATCTCAATCCCATTGAGCACGTCTGGAATCTGTTGGATCGGAGGGTGAGGGCTATGGCCATTCCCCCCAGAAATGTCTGGGAACTTGCAGGTGCCTTGGTGGAAGAGTGGGGTAACATCTCACAGCAAGAACTAGAAAATCTGGTGCAGTCCATGAGGAGGAGATGCACTGCAGTACTTAATGCAGCTGGTGGCCACACCAGATACTGACTGTTACTTTTGATTTTGACCCCCTTCGTTCAGGGACACGTTATTCCATTTCTGTTAGTCACATGTCTGTGGAACTTATTAAATTTATGTCTCAGTATGTTCATACAAATATTTACACATGTTAAGTTTGCTGAAAATAAAGGCAGTTGACATTGAGGATGCTTCTTTTTTTGCTGAGTTTAGTAACCCTGTCCTCGTTGGTTCAGACTCCTGCCTGGCTGGAACAGATGATCGCCCACACCACCTGGAGAGACCTTTTCTACAAGCTGGCCGAGGCCCACCCTGACTGTCTGATGCTCAACTTCACTGTCAAGGTACTGATGATCACCCAGCAGTTAATAACTAATGTCGTTATGGGTCAAACAGTGTCATGTTCCTCCTCTCCTTGCTGATTTTTGTGTGTGTGTGTGTGTCCTCAGCTCATCTCAGACGCGGGCTAACAGGGGGAGATCACCAGTGTGTCCACGGCGTGCCAGCAGCTGGAGGTGTTCTCCAGGGTCCTGAGGACCTCTCTGGCCACACTGCTGGATGGAGGAGAGTACAACCTGGAGAAGAACCTGCCAGAGTTCGCTGTGAGTCTCTAATCAGGTCCCCCCTGATTAGAGATCAGCACTCCTACTCTGAGACGCTTTATGAATACCAGCCCTGGTGTTCCCAAGAATAAGATCTAGGCATATGTCATTATCTCACTCAATACAAATCCTTTGTTTGATGGTTTTGGAAATGTGATGTATTCAAGGTTTTGAATCATTTGAAAGGGGTACTACAATCAATATGTAATTGCAGGACATAAGCACAACACAACATGTTGCAGGCTACCTGTCTTTTGACACGAGTGTCTCTGTTTGTGTGGTTGGTTTGGAGCTGAACTGTTTTCTCCTCTTT
Source organism: Brachymystax lenok tsinlingensis (assembly GCA_030435695.1). Classification (NCBI taxonomy): domain Eukaryota; kingdom Metazoa; phylum Chordata; class Actinopteri; order Salmoniformes; family Salmonidae; genus Brachymystax; species Brachymystax lenok. The sequence goes on from CM059813.1 coordinate 26,699,900, forward strand.
CTCTGTGTTCCACAGAAGATGGTGTGTCACGGGGAGCACACTTACCTGTTTGCCCAGGCCATGATGTCCATCATGTCTCAGGAAGAGCAAGGAGGGTCGGCCATGTGCAGGATCGGCCAGGAAGTACAGAAGTCTGCACATCAGAGGTAACCTGCCCTCTACACTATTTTGCCAGCATTGACTTACTTGACAAGCTCTTGGCTCCTATAAGGAGCATAGGCTGTTGACGCATGTCCTCCATCTTGGCAGCATTAGATAATGATTAGAGGAAATGTATTTCATTTATTTAAATTGATTCCTGCGTTTTGTGAAAGGATGGTTGTATTATCTGTAAAATCAAATCAAGTGCTACAATAAACATTAACATTGAGTGAGCAGCTTTGTGGAAAAGGCAGTCTAATTAAGTTATGCTCTCAACTGAATGGGTATAGTAATGTTGTATAGTAGCTAATTTTATTACAGGCCATATGTTCCTCCAGGAATATTTAAGTAAGTGTGCTAATTTAAGTGTTTTATTGTTCCTTGTGCTGTTTAATTTCAGGGGCCATGATGCCAGTCAGATCACCCTGGCATTGGGCACAGCAGCAGCCTACCCTCGAGCCTGCCAGGCCCTGGGCGCAATGCTGTCCAAAGGGGCACTCAACCCTGCCGACATCACTGTGCTCTTCAAGATGTTCAGCAGCATGGACCCGCCTCCCCGTAGAGCTGGTTAGTGTGGGGCATCAAGCCACTTAAATAAAAAAGTAGTGCACTACATAGGGAATAAGGTGCCATTCTCCAAGTTAGATGGAGGGATATGGTTGCCTTGCATGTTTTACGTGACAATGACCAATATGACAGCACAAACAGATCTGGGACCAGGCCAGCTTTACCTGGATGCAAAACTGAGAATTGCTTGTCTTTCAGCTGTTGATATTGTCTTTTGAAAGAATGGTTGAAGTATTTTCCCTTGTCTCTTCAGATTCGAGTGCCTGCCTTCCTGGACCTGTTCATGCAGTCGCTGTTCAAGACAGGCTCCAAGATCAACCAGGACCATAAACACAAATACATTCACATCCTGGCCTACGCTGCCAGTGTGGTCGAGACATGGAAAAAGGTACCTGAAACAAAAACGCCCCTGACATAATCCCTCATACTACTAAGCTTATTAGATGTTGTCGTTGCTCATATGCAGAATTAGAAAATATTTTTACCGCTATGTGAAAATATTTTGTCCAATGACAGGTGTTGTTTTTTCACCCAAATAAAATGCCCAGATAACAGTATGGCTCTCTTTTCATCCATCCACAGAACAAGCGAGTGAACATCAACAAGGATGAGCTCAAGTCCACCTCCAAGGCCATTGAGACAGTCCATAACCTGTGTTGCAATGAGAACAAAGGAGCCACAGAACTGGTGGCTGAGCTCAGCACTCTGTACCAGTGCATCCGGTGAGCCCAGCAGCACACTAGCCAACCTAGTGAGCCCAGCAGCCAACTAGCCAACCTAGTGAGCCCAGCAGCCAACCTAGTGAGCCCAGTAGCCAACTAGCCAACCTAGTGAGCCCACCATAGATCTCCAATATGTAGCTAAAGCCAGAGGATTCCAAGAATGGACAGGGGACTTTGTCCAGCTGTTCCTGCCCTTCCTGGAGAACGACAGCATCGCTGGAACCATTTGGACAGAGGGAGAACACGACCCTGTTGCGGAGTTCATAGTTCACAGAACTGGTGGCTGAGCTCAGCACTCTGTACCAGTGCATCCGGTGAGCCCAGCAGCACACTAGCCAACCTAGTGAGCCCAGCAGCCAACTAGCCAACCTAGTGAGCCCAGCAGCCAACCTAGTGAGCCCAGTAGCCAACCTAGTGAGCCCACCATAGATCTCCAATATGTAGCTAAAGCCAGAGGATTCCAAGAATGTAATTGGTTACCACTGTCGGTTGAGACATCACTATGTCCATTTTCAGGTTCCCGGTTGTTTCAATGGGGGTACTGAAATGGGTTGATTGGACGGTCTCTGAGCCCCGCTACTTCCAGCTCCAGACAGACCACACCCCTGTCCATCTAGCGCTTCTGGATGAGGTAGGTGTTGCACTTTTTCACTGGCTGAGGGAGGAGGTTTTAGTTGTGGTATTATGGTTGACTCACAGTACCTATGATATAGAAGTCCAAATGACTCTATATAGCACACTACCTTTACTCTATGTGCCCTGGTCAAAAGTAGTGCACTATATAGGGAATAGGGTGCCATTTGGAACAGGTAAAAAGTAGGGCACTATATAGGGTGTCAATTGGAATGGGTCAAAAGTAGTGCACTATATAACGAATAGGGTGCCATTTGGGACATACACATATTGTGCCTTTAACTGTCATTCTTGTACATTTTTTGCGGTTTAAAGACCAATCAGGTGGTAGGGACAGAGATTAATGAGACCATCATGTTTGTTTTTATTCCCCAGATCAGCACCTGTCACCAGCTCCTGCACCCACAGGTCCTCCAGCTGCTGATCAAGCTATTTGAGACAGAACACTCCCAGCTTGATGTCATGGAGCAGGTGTGTGTGTGTTGTGCATGCGTGCGTGCGTAGGCTTAATCTGGGCCCATGCAACCACCCCATAGACTTTCAGTGGACGACTTCTTAGCTGACTGTATGAGTGTTGTCCCTTTCAGATGGAGCTGAAGAAGACCCTGTAGTATCGTATGGTCCACCTGCTGAGTCGGGGCTACGTGTTGCCTGTGGTCGGATACATCCGCAAGTGCCTGGAGAAGCTCAACACGGACATCTCTCTCATTCGCTACTTCGTAACAGAAGTAAGGCCTGCTGAAACTATAAAGACAAGTGAAACCTTCTAAAGACACTGTTGGTCCAATTTAGTTGCGCTTAAGAAAACAGTAGCGGAAGTGAAAATATTGATATTTTCCCTATCAGGTGTTGGATGTGATTGCCCCACCATACACTTCAGACTTTGTCCAGCTGTTCCTGCCCTTCCTGGAGAACGACAGCATCGCTGGAACCATTCGGACAGAGGGAGAACACGACCCTGTTGCGGAGTTCATAGGTCAATCTCTTTTTCATGGCCCAAAACTGTCTACATGATTAAATATTTTCCTTTTTACCCAGTTATAGAAGCTTAAAATATAATTATCATTCTGCTCCGTTTCAGCTCACTGCAAATCCAACTTCATCATGATGAACTGAGAATGACACTGGTTCGGTTTAACTTGACTGAGGATGTAGCGGAAAGGCCAGGACCTTTTGGTTATGTTCTTAACTGACTTGCCTAGTAAAATAAATAAATGAGCCAATCCCTGGATGTGTTCTGCTGTGGACTGGTGTACGAGGACTGGAACATTGCCAATTTTGAGGCAGACGGCTGACCATTTGGTGTAGACTTTGACCTGCAATTTTTTATTTTCAAATGTGGCGTAAACACATGACTTTCAGAATTAGAAGGATGTAGTGTATCATTGCTTGTCTGGAGGTATGAGAACTTGTGCAGCTCCGGTCGTTTCACTGTAGTTTCCATTGGTACGAGCTAAGGTTTTGTTGTCCATTTTCTGTTAATATTTGACTGACTGCTCAAAAGGTTTGGCATTTTTCATGGTTGCTCTTTTCAATTTGACAAGAATCTTGACATCTTGGTTTTATTAGTTTCACACGTAGCAACATCCACCATTCTGCATTTATTTTGAGGTGGTTCAAAAGTTTGTCACAGGCCTGGATTCAAACAAATTGAACTGCACAATCTGACTTTAGCTGAGATCACATTTGTGGAAATCGTCATGGATGAAGACAAGCGCAGTGAGATGTCAGTGCAGTTGTTTGAATCCTGGCCTTGCTTTCAGAATACTGAAATCATTGTTAAATTTGCATACAAAAGACATTGATCAAAGCTTCAACATTTACAGCCACAATTAGTTCTTACTAGCCTTTAAATCTTAAGCTAATTTTACACCTAATATCAGCATTTGTACTTGTTCAAAAGGTGAAGTACATAATGACTTGTTCAGTCACATTTTGTATAAGAAAAAGATCCCAAAGCACAAACACATCAAGGCAAAAAAAAGAATTCTAACTTCCCTTTTCCATGGTACATTGTGACAATGTGGAAGTAGCCTGAGACTGTCATAGAAAACTGTATATACACACAATACTGCCTATTATGTGTAAAAGCTTCTTTATAAACGTTGCCTACATACAAAGTACGACAGTTTACCTGCTGAAGTTGGCATTTCTACAAACTGAAAATGTGCTTACCTCCATGCAAACTTCAAACCATGCATACGCACATTTTGTAGAGGTTAAAAATGGTATTCCAAGCAGGCAAGTTCATATTTTGTGCAAATGGTGGATATGACACGCTTATTCATTAAAATATCAAATGTAAAAAAAGACAATTTGCAACCATTTGCCGTTAGAAGAGCAAAAATGTATCGGTATATATATATTTTAGTTTTTTGGAATCTAAGAAATTATTTCCTATTTGCAATACTATTGCAGAATTAATTCCTCACCTTCTCTGGACGCTAGCTGTACAAATGACCATGCACATCTCATTTAAAATGGGCCTAGTAAATAGATAGCCCATGCAATCCCATAGGCAGCGTGGTCTATAAGATAGTATTTTACATTGAAGTATGTATGGAACTGTCAGTAGCTTACTGTAAATTAAATGTTTGAGAGTAGACTAGACAACGTTTCAGAATTCACGGGCAGTTCCGCATATTTAGGTTGGGGGAAAAGTCTATGCAAAACATTGAATTCAAACATTCTGCTGACAGGTCCACACATGTGCCACTTATTTTCCCCCTTTCAGAAACTGTCCTTTGCCAAATACAGCATAAGTTACTGCAAAATATTAAGATTCTGCCCAACACCTCCAAAAACATTTGATCAAATTTGTGCTTTCTTTTAGAAACTACTGTGGCCTAATTCCAATAGTTCCAAATTATACAGCAAATAAAGGGTGTTATTGTCACCATAAAAAGGTGAATGAGGGCATTTTCCAGGCAGAGTTAAAACGCTCGTTCATGCGTGCAGTTATGACAGGTCTGAATTATAAAATCTCAATATTTTGATATGTACGTATTCTCAGAAATGGCAGACAGATATTTAGTCTGAAATTTACGCAGCGGTTGATGGAGACCCCAGGTTTTTAGAAGAAACATTGGTTGGTCCCATTGCCTGTTGTCTACATGTAAGTCTTGGGCACGATGGGATCTCCGTACATACAGTCTTCCTCCAGTGCCAGGTTGTAATGACTGCCACTTCCTCCCTTGTAGGCGCTGGTCACGATCCTCAGCCAGCCCTTCTCACCCTGGCAAGAAAACACATTAACTCAATCTAGAGTTTCAGCTAGATAAATATGCTAGAACGCACATAAACAATAGAAAGTGAAGTTCATGTAGAAGTCAAGTTAATAAACTACAGGAACAGCTAAAAGGCTAGGATTTGTAATTCTATAGTAGAGCATGAGGTTTTAAATTCTCTGCTGCAGTTAGTGCCATGAAAGATCACTAAAGACTACCAGCTCCAATATGGCATGCAGTGTTCATTCATTTGATAAGGATGGAACAAGCTTCCCCCTAACGTCAGGACAGCAGAGTTCCTGCCCATCTTCCGAAAACCTACCTCTTTACCATGCATCTTGATTAACACCCCCCCACAATATAATAAAAATAAAGAACACCCTTGCCTTTCTTGCACCAACACTCACTTGTATTTTCTTAGCACGGACTTTGTGGATAGCTACTTGATCTGTGGTTGTCTCACCTAGCTACCTTAAAATAAATGCACCAACTGTAAATCGCTCTGGATTACAGCGTCTGCTAAATGACTAAAATGTACACATTTTACCCATGGCTCTCCCCATGAGTTACGGACGATCCAGAATTCCACACCGTTCTCATCCATGCCCCAGCCGGCAACAGATACAATGTGGTTGATGAAGGGCTCCTCAATGTACTCCGAGTACAGGCCTCCAGTGTAGGCATCCAACTTGTCAGTGGCCATGATTCCACAGCTACCAAGGACAGAAAACAAAAACGTTGGTTAAAGTAAAACTAATTACAGTCTACATGTTTTTTTGTGTGTATGTTTTTGCAGGGACGGGAAAGGAAATAGAATGGAGGACTAGCAGATTGGAAGTCTATGGGTAACGCTAGTTAGCAATTTACTGCACGCAGAGACATAAAAATGGTATCCACGAGTTCAGCTGACTGGTCAGGATGACATCTATGAGGGTGCCTATGGTTACAGATTTATGTGGCACCCCATTCCCTACATAGTGCAACTTTGGTTATAGAAGTGTGGGAGGGGGATTTCTACTTGGGCAGTCCCTGACAAAAATAAAATCTTGGCCAACCAAGAGTAGTCTATTCTTTAAAGAGTATATTGTTCCATTGGCCTATATAGAGACACACCCTATGTGTTTGAACTTGCACTAGCAAACATTAAACATTGTATAAAATATTCTGGGCCCTCTGTTTCCTGTGCCAGTGAGCTCCGGACAGACAGATGGAGGCTATTTGTTCTAGGAAAAGGAATCAGGTAATTTAAGAAATTTCCACTGGATCAGAGCATTACATCTTTCCCTTACATCACTTGTGGTTATCGAAAGGGAGAAAGTTGGAAATATTGTTCACATACTTTGAGGAACTATTGTCATTCTCAATTGATTCTAAAAACAGACTTCGTTTACTTGCTGTTTGCGGTTTAGAAAAATAACTTTGAGAAGCTCCACAGCTCATTAGTGGTGGTGAGTTAAGACAATCAGAAATACTAAATCAGACATCCCCAAATGGGCACATTCACCGGTCCTACTTCTATATGCGTAATCAGGTGCTCGCCCTTACTCAACATTGACAGGAGCGTTTCAAACAAAATACGATGAATAAATTGACATAACTCGTAAATGGAATGAAACAAACAAAAACGTGTTACTCACAAGTGTAGCATAGGTTGTGAGTTCTGCAAAACACATGAGAACGGTAAATGACTCATAATATATAGAACTCATTAACAAATTACCATAACCAAAACTCTCTGGCGAGAGACGTGCCATAATCTTGGACTGAGTCATCCTCACGGGCTACTCAATGGATTAGTCCACCGAGACAGGCGCAAATCATACAGGTGTCTTGTGTGCCATGATTATTTTTTTTATCTATTTGCGACTCTGACTAAATCTCATGTTTTCAATAGACCCTTTGTCAGAATATCTGTCTTCACAATCATTTGGCTGCTGGTTTCATGATTTGATTCAGGTCAACTTAAAAAAAAAAAAAAAGAATACCTGAAGTTAGTGAGCTAGCTAGCTAACGTTGGCTAGCTCTAATGGTGCATCAACTGACAAAAACTAGCCAAGTTAATTTACCTCTTGAAATGGGACACCAAGGACATTTCCATACACACAGCAGCTGTTAGATTTTGCTATCTGACAGATAGCTAGAGTTGAACTGGTTGTGGTCTACTAGCTAGCTAGTTCGTTCTCTTCAGACATGTTTCATCCCCTCTCGACTGAAATTCTTAGCTGACGTTACATGTCAGTTAGACTACTAGCTCAGAACTGGGAATAAATACTTTTTTCTATTAAGTCAAACAGCAGCTACCTTGATCAGTCAAATAAAGAGCTGCCAGTTTCTTCTCTGACAACTGACAAAAAGCACAACAGCGACAGCAGCTGCAGACAGCACCACTGTGCTGATCAGAAGCTTTGACTTCACACTGCCTGTCCGCACACTCTGTGGTGTCGGAGAGCAGCCCTAAATCCAGACGGCTGAAACCTCCAAACAGCCTACCCGACCATTCTGAGGCATCCGCATGGTCTTAAAGCACACAATGCCGCTTTTTTGTATCACAGTGCACTGATAACTGAGGGGGGACTAAAATGCAATTTTAGAATGTGAAAGTTGCACCCCTGCATTTGAGACATAGCCCGTGTTGACCAGGATCAGTTCCTAACCTGATAGGTCCTCCAGCGTAGATCTCAGCCATCATCTTCTCCCTCCCACTGACGGCGCCAAAGTCTCCAACCTTCCACAGGGTATAGTTCTGGATGATGTTACAGACTCCGAACGTTGTGCAGGTTCCACACTGGTTGAATGGTTTGCACTCTGCAAGACACAATATGGAGAACATTTTAAGCCTGAGAAATTGTAAATTAACAGAATCTTAATTTGATGTGACAGAAATTCTTGTGATAAAGTCATGGGAAAAAATTAAATGTTCAACCAAGAACAATTTATGTTCAGCTAGGAGATCTTGAGGCCTTACTCTGGTCCTTGGCCTGGTAGTTGTTGCAGGTCTCGTCAGGGATGCCGTGTTTGTTGGCGTACTCCCACACCCCAGAGTGATCCCCTCCATAACAGGAGCCGGCTTCACCACAGTCCACCACATTCTGGACTGACAGATAAGCAGAGGGCCAGGCTCCCTTCCGCTTGATGTTGATGCGATCTGACCAAGGAGAGCAAACCAACAACCAGTCCATTAATTCAGTACAAGTGACCGACTCTGCTCTTAGATGTTCATAAGTCAAACTTAGTAAGGACTACTCTAGCACTCTGAAGTCATGGTATTATGATAAAAGGACTACTTCTGAGCAAAGGAGGAACTGTACTTTGCATTCTACAACAAATATGCACCGATTTACAGGAAACCTGAATTACAGGAAACCATGAAGCTTTAACTGCACGTCAGCACATTCAGGGGTTGGCTTTGCCACACCGCTTCAATGCCTCACCGCTTCCCTGCCATACCCCCCTGAATTCATGTAGTAGCCTACATCTGCTCTTTTATCACTCCAGTGTTAATCTGCTAAATTGTAATTACTTTGTTATAAAATCTTCTTTCCAAGTGACTTTAAATTGGTAAAATCATCTTTATGACCATCTTGAAGGTGAATTACCAAGATGTGCAACACTGTACTTTTAGTGAATCAGAGGTTTGAGACATCTGTGGCCAAATAATAGAATTTCACAATCTGATCTTCATCTATTTGTCCCTTTGTACGGTGTTCCCTTCTGATTGGATATGGTTTGTTCATTTCTATGAGCTGTACAGGTCGGATGACCGTGGAAAGGCGAACTTGAGGTTAAGCTACCTGCCATGGCGCTGGTGCTGCCGTGTGCCCAGCAGGATCCACAGTATTGGGGGATGTGCTGGTTGCGGGTGGTGCTGACGTAGTTGGTGCCGTTGATGTTCCTCCAGTCCCACGTCTTGGGGAGCTCAATGAGTTTCAGGAACTTGTGGGGTGTAGGCAACGTCCTGATGAAAGACATGACATCGGGGTACAAGGTTCTCTAGACAGAATTCTAATGTAGAGCAGCTCAAACAGTTTCAGCAAGCATGACGGATTACAAAATGCAGTGCGCACTTATAAGGTCCCATACCATGACGGGACAATTCAAAACCTGACCAGGGGTGTAATCATTAGTCCAAACAGTTGCAAAATGTGTTGCAAGTAAAACAAGTTGATTGGACAAATTTAGGTAGATCCCTCCCAGTTTCGTGCAGTTTGCTTTCGTTTAAGAAATGTTTAGCAACAGAAAATCGGTGTAATGAATACACCCCTGATCGAACTTGGCAAATCTGCCTCTCCATTCAAAGGTCAAGCACTCAAAAGCATCCACAGCACAATCATACTTTCAAAACTCAGAAGCCAAATAGCTACTACCGTTGAAAGGGCCATGCATGTTTCTGGAGACATCCAGTTGTCAAATTATATATTTCAGGAGGGCAGAATTTTGAGCGCCCAATAGCAAAATAGGATGAAAAGCTTTAAAAGTCACATCCCAAACAATTTCTGCCCATGCTACTGGAGACCCAGTCATCTCCTTCCACTCACAGACATGTCAGAACTTTGCTACCTTGTTTCCACCCTCGGCTTTGATTGCTTCATTGATTTCAAACTTTGGATAGCCATGATATGCCTTTTCTGTAATAAACTGATTAACACTTGAGTCAAAATCACAGGGGGTAAAAATTCTGAACTTGAATATTGTTTAAAGAAGAAAGTTATGTAGTAGCCTACCAATCAGCTAATTTTCATTCTGGGACAATTCTGAACCCTGCAGGAACTTGGCAACATTTGAACCATTATTAAAACTTATGAAAGAATTACATGCAATAAACTCATACTCAGTTACTGACCAATAATATCAATTGAATGCAGAAGATGCAGGCAATTCACACCTGAACAAATAAAAAAAACACTTAAAACAAATCAACACTAGACAGTTGAAACCACTAGAGACAAAAAATGTGCCATAGACATCGCATCATTGTATCTGTCCCATTATGGCGTATGTGGGCGCGGGGCAGCGCCATTAAGGCCGTCTCCATTTTGAAGTAGTCAATTTTCTTCTACTACTTCTATGAGTTGGAAAACAAAGGGTGCATACTGCCACCTGTATTATGTTTGAACCACTGAGGTATAATAAGAAATGGACTGTCTACGATGTCCGACCGTTGTTTTCAAGGGAATCTACTCACTTTCGGATACATGGACCTTCTATAGCCGGTTTGCATCTGGTTTATAAGGAGCAACATCACATGCGCACTAGCACTCAGTGTGCACAGGGAACAGCGCGCGAGAAGCGAAGACGTCATCACTTCATCCAAAAACATGGAAGACATTGGATGAATATAAAATTATAATATCTTAGGTTAATATCTTCAGCAGTGAGTGATAATAGGTCTCAGCGACAATTACTTATATAATTTAATGGATGTTTTGTGCAAAAAAGGAGATGACTAAAGTGTCTTATTAGGAATGTTAAAATCTGACATCTCTATGTGGCCATTTATGAAAATTGTCTGTTTTGGCTGGGTGTCAGTTAAACTGCAGTACCGAAGTAAATCTGTAGGAGCAGTCAACCATGCTAGGCCAGAACCCTGTCCCATTGGTTAACAGGTATAAAGCCAAGGTTGGTGATCAAAATCAAATCGTATTGGTCACATGCACCGAAAACAGTGAAATGCTTACTTACAAGCACTTATTAACCAACAATGCAGATAAGAAAAATAAGTGTTAAGTAAAAAAATTGTCTGGGTAGCCATTTTATTAGCTGTTCAGGAGTCTTATGGCTTGAGCTGTTAAGAAGCCTTTTGAACCTAGACTTGGTGCTCCGGTATCGCTTGCAGTGCGTTAGCAGAGAGAACAGTCTATGAGTCTTGACAATTTTTAGGGTCTTCCTCTGACACCGCCAGGTATAGAGGTCCTGGATGGCAGGAAGCTTGGCCCCAGTGATGGTAGTGCGAACTCCCCAGTACCTCTGTAGTGCCTTGCAGTTGGAGGCCGAGCAGTTGCCATACAAGGTAGTGATGCAACCAGTCTAGATACTCTCGATGGTGCAGCTGTAGAACCTTTTGAGGATCTGAGGACCCATGCCAAATATTTTCAGTCTCCTGAGGGGGAATAGGCTTTGTCATGCCCTCTTCGCGACCATCTTGGTATGTTTGGACCGTGATAGTTTGTTGGTGATGTGGACACCAAGGAACTTGGAAGATCTCAACCTGCTCCACTGCAGCCCCCGTCGATGAGAATGGGGGCGTGCTCGGTCCTCCTTTGTCTTGATTGCATTGAGGGAGAGGTTGTTATCCTTGCACCACACAGCCAGGTCTCTGACTTCCCTACAGGCTGTCTCATCGTTGTCGGTGATCAGGCCTACCACTGTTGTGTTGTCGGCAAACTTAAAGGTGTTGGAGTTGTGCCTGGCCATGCAGTCATGAGTGAACAGGGAGTACTGGAGGGGGCCCCGTGTTGAGGATCAGCGTGGCAGATGTGTTGTTACCTACCCTTACCACCTGGGGGTGGTCCATCAGGAAGTCCAGGATCCAGTTGGAGAGGGAGGTGTTTAGTACCAGGGTCCTTAGCTTAGTGAGGAGCTTTGAGGGTACTATGGTGCGGAACACTGAGCTGTAGTCAATGAATAGCATTCTCACGTAGGTGTTCCTTTTGCCCAGGTGGGAAAGGGCAGTGTGGTGTGAAATAGAGATTCCATCTGTGGATCTGTTGGGGCGGTATGTAAATTGGAGTGGGCCTAGGGTTTCTAGGATAATGGTGTTGATGTGATTTCCTGCCACCTGCAGTTGTGGAATGTTTGCTTACAAATAATTAATTGACTGATCCCTCCTGAGGACCCTTATGGAATAATGTGATCCTTCCTTAACCCATAGGAAGTCCCAATTGACTACTTCAAAATGGTTAAAGTCCTCAATGGCGCTACCCATCCTGAAACAGGCTTTTGGGCACTAGAGTCATCTGACATGCGCTGGCTGGCCACCCAACTTCACATATCAGAGAGATGGCTGTGATTGTATGCTGTCGGAGTATATATACACTACAAAAATAACTAAGAAGCAGTAGATCTGCACAAGTACAAAATAAATGACCATCTTTAGCCATTGAGGGTGTTTTCACACTTTATTTTTATTTAACTAGGCAAGTCAGTTGAGAACAAATTTACATTTGGGTTAACTGCCTTGTTCAGGGGCAAAACGACCGTTTTGACCGTGTGAACACTCCAAAGGAACCCATCAAAAGAGCCCCCGAAGCGAACTCGAGAGGTGGTCTGAGTTCGGTTCACTTAGGGCAATGCGAATACAAAAGTTCCCCAGGTTCGCTTGTCATTATTCCCGCACCCCACGAGACTGCTGCATCAACATTTCCCCTGCCATAACTCCTCACATTGGTGCCACAAAAGAGAGAAGATGATGTACAGGTTCGCGGAACAAATGTGTGCGGTTTTTGCATATTCATTAGCGATTGTCAGTAATGCAGAGAAAAGCCTATAGGTCACATATTGCAAAGAGAGCTTCATAAGCTGTTTATTCGATTGTGGGGTTTGAATAGTGTGAGAAGACAACATATTCAGTGAGTACCACAACATTTTGTACCCTATGATAGCTCTTAAAGGAGCAGTAACCTACATTGGGTGTACACTTCAATTACAGCATTATTTAATCTGGAGCTATTTTCTGCTATTTCTTCTGTTACCAATCATATTTACATGTTAATAGTATCTCATTACATTCATACATTTTAGTCATTTAGCAGACGCTCTTTTCCAGAGCGACTCACAATTTGTGCGTTCATCTTAACATAGCTCGGTGAAACAACAAGACATCACAATCGTATCAAGTACATTTTCCCTCAAAGTATTCATCACTAAAGTCAGTGCAAGCGGGAAAAAATGTTTGCCTTTATGTCTCATCTCTTAACTAAATGCAATCTATTAGCTTCCAAAATGTAAGCAGGTATATCAAGGTATATCATTACATCAAGATCTGATGGAATGGCTTGTCCTGCACTTTGTAAAAACCCAGAGTGCATTAAGTGAATGTTGGAAAAAGATCTTGGTTCCTTTCTGAACATAGCAATGTGAATGCAAAGATGACACGGACCAATAAATACTTGAAGTGAACTGGCAAAATAGTTGAGTCCTCATTCAACGGCAAGGGCAGTGTGAATACAAAGATAACGGTGTTATTTTTATTTGCCCCAGATTTCCCTTTTAAAATGACCGAGATCTCTTATTTTAAAGAGGACTGTGTGAAAACTCCCTGATACAGCTGGAAAAAAAATACTAGAGCCATGTTGCAACAACTCTAGCTACTATTTTTAGCTGGAGAGCAAGCACTAGACAGCAAACATATCAAATTAGCTGATAGAAGACAGCTAAAGTTACCTGACTCCATTGTGCTTGGTCAGCTTGGGTCGATAGCATGGCTGTTTCTCGTTAAAGTAGCGTCCAGCTAAGACACCAGACAACATAAACACAAACAACAACAGTGCTCGAGCCATGTTGGAAAATATCAGTCATATGACTTCCTAGGAACTTGGTGGGGATTTTATAGTTTCACCAAGGCGCAGCGCAGACTTTGTGTAAAATAATTATACTTCCCTGTTTTACAGACAGGACGATATGATTCTCACTGCACAGTTCGACCTATGTGCATAACCACATGTCATCCCATGATTAGTGACTCACTACATAGAGTATAACAGGAAGAGCTGAATTGATTTTGTTTTACAAACGTTGCACCTTCTAATGAATTAATAAACCAACCAACTGAACCCACTGCTGCCCTTTAAAGCTAGAATCTTTAGTTGCTACGTCCATTTGTGCACTTAATGATATATACACATTGATAAACCCAAAATAAGAGCTTGTGTGTAAACAAAGACCAACATTCACTTAATAGCCTCAAAACATAGTTAAAGCTACAGTATATGTACATATGTATATAATTAATTTGTTACCTTTATTTAACTAGGCAAGTCAAAACAAATTCTTATTTTCAATGACTGCCTTGTTCAGGGGCAGAACGACATTCGATCTTGCAACCTTTCGGTTACTAGTCTTATGCTCTAACCACTAGGCTACCTGCCGCCCCAATATGTAACTTTTTGGGCGACCAGACCAAATTCAGATAATGTGAGTTATAAATATTTCATTCTCATTGAAAGCAAGTCTAAGAATCAGTAGATCTGTTGTATGTGTGCTATTTCTATGCTTCCCAGTCTCTCTTACTTGCATTTTGTACACCAGCTTCAAACAAATGAAAATACAATATTTTTGGTTATGGAAAATATATTTCACAGCGGCTTAGATGGTACAATGATTCTCTACATCAGAGATAATCAACAAGATTCGGCCGGAACATAATTACAAAATAACTTGTAGACCGCAAATTGACCGCAAGAAGCCCAAACAGATGTTTGACTAGTTTGTGTAGGATCACGTGTCTCTATTATGCATAGAAATACTTGTAACAGATTTCTTAAATTAACATCACTTGGAACTCATTTCCTGGTGTTTGTACAGTCTTATGTCCAACAATGAAAATTCAAAAAGGAAAATTTTATTTTTGGGGGCTCAAAAGACTTCGGGGGGCAAATAAAACTAATGTGCTTCTTCTTGAGCCACTCCTTTGTTGCCTTGGCCGTGTGTTTTGGGTCATTGTCATGCTGGAATACCCATCCACGACCCATTATCAATGCCCTGGCTGAGGGAAGGAGGTTCTCACCTAAGATTTAACGGTACATGGCCCCGTCGATTGTCCCTTTGATGCAGTGAAGTCCCCTTAGCAGAAAAACATCCCCAAAGCATAATGTTTCCACCTCCATGTTTGACTGCGTGGCCAAGTACGCATCCAACTCAATCATCAAGTTTGCTGATGACACTACAGTGGTAGGCTTGATTACCAACAATGACGAGACGGCCTACAGGGAGGAGGTGAGGGCCCTCGGAGTGTGGTGTCAGGAAAATAACCTCTCACTCAATGTCAACAAAACAAAGGAGATGATCGTGGACTTCAGGAAACAGGAGAGGGAGCACCCCCCAATCCACATCGAGGGGACAGTAGTGGAGAAGGTGGAAAGTTTGAAGTTCCTCGGCGTACACATCACGGACAAACTGAATTGGTCCACCCACACAGACAGCGTGGTGAAGAAGGCGCAACAGCGCCTCTTCAACCTCAGGAGGCTGAAGAAATTCGGCTTGTCACCAAAATCACTCGCAAACTTCTACAGATGCACAATCGAGAGCATCCTGTCGGGCTGTATCACCGCCTGGTACGGCAACTTCTCCGCCCACAACCGTAAGGCTCTCCAGAGGGTAGTGAGGACTGCACAACGCATCACCGGGGGTACACTACCTGACCTTCAGGACACCTACCCCACCCGATGTCACAGGAAGGCCAAAAAGATCATCAAGGACAACAACCACCCGAGCCACTGCCTGTTCACCCCGCTATCATCCAGAAGGCGAGGTCAGTACAGGTGCATCAAAGCTGGGACCGAGAGACTGAAAAACAGCTTCTACCTCAAGGCCATCAGACTGTTAAACAGCCATCACTAACATTGAGTGGCTGCTGCCAACATACTGACTTAAATCTCTAGCCACTTTAAACATAGGAATTGGATGTAACAATGTATCACTAGCCACTTTAAACAATTTTGTATATAATGTTTACTTATACGACATACTTATATCAAATGTATACACTGTACTCTAAACCATCTACTGAATCTTGCCTATGCCGTTTGCCATCGACCCAAATCTCTAGCCACTTTAATAATTATAATTGGATGAAATAATGTATCACTAGCCACTTTAAACAATGCCATTTATATAATGTTTACATATCCTACATTACTCATCTATATATATATATATATATATATATATATATATATATATATGTGTGTATATACTGTACTCCATACCATCTACTGCATCCTGCCTCACTCATCCATATATTTATATGTACATACTCGTATTCATTCCGTTACTCTTGTGTGTATAAGGTATTTGTGAATTTGTTAGATTACTTGTTAGATACTACTGCATGGTCGGAACTAGAAGCACAAGCATTTCGCTACACTCGCATTAACATCTGCTAACCATGTGTATGTGACAAATTAAATTTGATTTGATGGGGGGGATGGTGTTCTTGGGGTCATAAGCAGCATTCCTCCACCTCCAAACACAGCGAGTTGAGTTGATGCCAAAGAGCTCAATTTTGGTCTCATCTGACCACAACACTTTCACCCAGTTGTCTTCTGAATCATTCAGATGTTCATTGGCAAACTTCAGACGGGCATGTATATGTGCTTTCTTGAGCAGGGGGACCTTTTCGGGCGCTGCAGGATTTCAGTCCTTCACGGCGTAGTGCGTTACCAATTGTTTTCTTGGTGACTATGGTCCCAGCTGCCTTGAGATCATTGACAAGATCCTCCCATGTAGTTCTGGGCTGATTCCTCACCGTTCTCATGATCATTGCAACTCCACGAGGTGAGATCTTGCATGGAGCCCCAGGCCGAGGGAGACTGACAGTTCTTTTGTGTTTCTTCCATTTGCGAATAATCGCACCAACTGTTGTCATCTTCTCACCAAGCTGCTTGGCGATGGTCTTGTAGCCCATTCCAGCCTTGTGTAGGTCTACAATCTTGTCCCTGACATCCTTGGAGAGCTCTTTGGTCTTGGCCATGGTGGAGAGTTTGGAATCTGATTGATTGCTTCTGTGGACAGGAGTCTTTTATACAGGTAACAAACTGAGATTAGGAGCACTCCCTTAAAGAGTGTGCTCCTAATCTCAGCTCGTTACCTGTATAAAAGACACCTGGGAGCCAGAAATCTTTCTGATTGAGAGGGGGTCAAATACTTTCCCTCAATAAAATGCAAATCAATTTATAACATTTTTAACATGTTTTTCTGGATTTTTTTGTTGTTATTCTCTCTCACTGTTCAAATAAACCTACCATTAAAATTGACTGATCATTTCTTTGTCAGTGGGCAAACGTACAAAATCAGCAGGGGATCAAATACTTTTTTCCCTCACTGTAACACTGAACTACCCCCCCTTATCACATGACCTGCATCAATAGTTTGCTTGCTACTTATACATTTATTTCACATTTGTTACAGTTTGTCAACATTTTATTTTATGCCGTTATCATTTTACAAGGAATAAGATAAAGCAGATAAGATTATTCAAATAATTTATTCCAAAAGATCTAGCATTATTATTCACAAGTTATTCCCAATGTCCATAATGACAAGTTTGGCAACAGTGGATAAGCTATGGCCTCAAACCAAAATATGTGATACCTAGCGAATTTACTCAAGACACACATTGAAACAAAAAGGAAACAATCACTTAGCACACAGGATCGCTTGGATCACATACCTCATTCAGTTACTTTAACAGTCAATTTCAGACTGTATTTTGATTTCATTACAGCTTTGGAGAATTTTCAGAAATTGTAATAATGCTCTTGTAATTTATTCAAGGGACAGCAAAACCCTTAATTCTACAACATGCTATAAACATTTGCATTTTTCATAATTCCTCCCAATTCTTTGTGGGACAAAGAATCGAAGACAGTCAATTAAATACAACATGAAAAAATCTGAGAGAAATTCTAACCACCTGCTCTTTTTTCCCCACATTTTATTCACGGCATTGTGAAGAAGTAGACTAAGAATTGACAATTGGAAATGCTTTCTAGGTGATCAGTGCATGTCAGTGTAAAGAGGGGAAGTGTGTGAGTCTGGAGTTGGTGAGGCAGAGAAGTCCAGAGGTGGCTGCTTATAGGTTTTATACCAGTCTCCGCCTTTTGCTGTCGCGCGCCATCGGGTCCCCGGACGCAGCATTCATTCTGGCCGCCCCCAGAGGAGACACCTGGTTGAGCATGGGATCGTCGGAAGCCTGGCCGAACAGAGCCATGAGCAGAGCCACGCCGAAGCCGGTAGCACGCTCCCCCTGCAGAGGAAGGAAGAGAATGATAGAACAGGTTACACCATGACTCAACTCTATTTTGGTTCCCAGCCCTACTCCATTAGCTCTTACACATTTGTTTTTCACCGATCTGCAAGCACTAGATAGATAAGGTATACAGAGGATGATCCCTTAGTTCCCCATTTGTTCGAGCTGGGCTGAAGCAGGTTAAAGCACACTTTTTCTGAATAGCCTTTGTTTACTTGAGTCTTTCAAGATATGTGAGTGGCTGAAATTGATTTAATAGATTATGTCTAAACTTCCAAAATGTTTAATAAAAAGGGGTTTCCTGGACACATTAAGCCTAATCCTGAACTAAAAGGCATTTTCAGTGGGGATTCTCAATTAAGTTGGCTTTTCAGTCCATGACTAGGCTTAAATCGGTGTCCAGGAAAACACCCCCACTAAACCCAAATATCCAGTCACTCACAGCATGGACGGGGGAGGCTATGTCCACATGGACCCAGACCCCAGGCCAGTCGAAGCCCAGGTGAGAGCCGATGAAGAGGCCGGCACAGGAGCTCGTAGCATTCTCCCGGTCCTTTCACACACACAGAAAAGGGATACACTTACATTTTAGTCATTTAGCAGATGCTCTTATCCAGAAAATATATAATAGGGTGAAGGAAAATGAACAACAATCATGATAGGCTGTAGAAGCATTAACTCCTTGTACTCCAATCCAGGATTAGGACCTGGTAGACTGGGCATACAGCAGAGAGAAGAGTAGTTGTGCCACTCACAGCCACTGAGTTCTTCATGTCTGCCACAGCTGAGGTGAACTCGCTGAAGTGCAGCTCTGGGCAGTAGACCAGTGGGTGAGCCAGGTCTCCGCTGCTGCGGCCTGCACTCACACATGCCATCTCCCACTGCTCACTGTTGGTCATCACAGCACAATGGTACTTCCCTGTGGAGATCCCCTAGGAAAGACAAATTAAACCATTGTTTGAAACATATACTTGTAGTAATTTGTTATACAGGAACTATAATAATGAACTAAAGTGAAAGGTGGTAATAAGAAGTTCAGTGTGTATAGAGTACAAATTCACCTAACGCTTATGAAGGTCAGCAACAAAAACCAGCCTTGTTTTTGTGCATCAGACCTCAGTAACATTTCACTAGCTAACTACTTCACTGGGTAGCCAAAATAATACTGTGTGGTGCATGTGACTTTCAGAATGAGTTCATCATGAGGGTTACCACATGATGTGGCTTTATCAGTCAGCACAAGCTGTGTTTTGACTAAACAACTGTTAAGGAAATATTTAGGCCTAATGATTTTGTTTGACACAAACACCATGTGTGTGAGACAACCTTGATACGTTGTTTTGAGTTTCTCAGAGAATGTGGTGAGTTTTAGCTTTAGCCCAGGAAAATTTCAGTTAAGGCTAAATTTAAAAAAAACTTTCAGGGTACTGGGTATAATTATGTCTGTCACAAGCCCTGTTGACCCTTGCACATGGTCATTTCAGCCTATATATGGCTCTGACCAAAGTGCAGTGACTGTTAAACAGCCCTGACCGGCTTTTATGAGTGTTTCAACAATGTGCATGGTGGTGCGACTACCTTGTGCTAACATTTATTACCTATAAACTATTATCGCCGTTAGTCAGCACCTCCACACAAACTAATTTGTCTGGGTGTGCGCCAGCTCATGTTTTTTAATCTAACATTTATTACCTAACAATGACTTCAGAAAATAATGTTCCAACCAAATATTATAGAAATACAAATATATCAAATGCCAAATCTCTATTCTATAAGGGCAAAACTATATCCATTGCTTGAAGCACAATGACAATGTGATTAAAGAAATGTGGTGCATCAAAGTAATGTTGGTGTGTGTTGTTGCCAAATATGCAGTGCTGTGGCCCTAGAGGAGCCTGCCAGTCACACACCTGTGCCCCTGTCAGGGTGGCCATATCCAGGATGATGTCAGCAGAGAGGTCCTTGCTGGCATACACCACACCATCAGACAGCACCAGCCTGCCCTCGGCATCAGTGTTGTTGATCTCCACGGTCCTTCACCAGAAAGGCAGCAAAAAGACAAAAAAGGCTATTCGTACCACAAACTAAGCCAACATCGTAATAATGGATCGATCCATGGTCAAATATCAGCCAATTGAGTCTTTCCCACACAAAGCCCATCAGAAGGAAAAACCTTACTTTCCTCCATTAGGTTGCCATTGTATTAGCCTGTTTCCCATTACTTTGCCTAACTGGTTTAAATGAATCCAACAGTTAGGAGGGTACTCACTTTCCAGAGTAGAGAGTGTGGATGTCATCTGGCCGTGTTGCAGCGGGTCCGACTGCATTCTCTGCCAGGCAGAATACGGCATGGAGATTGTCTTTGAAGCCCTGAAAAAAAGACATGCATTTCAAAAAGGTCTGCACACAACCTTTCAAAAGCTCTAACCAAACTGTCAATACAATAGGGTGTCTCCAAACAGGACCTTGTGTTGCAAAATAAGAGGTTGATTTGAAAGATTAACTAGGGGTATCTCACCTGTTTGACAGTAGCTTTGAAAGCTCCTAAAATGGCTGCTGCCCCACCACAGTCTCTCTTCATGCCAGGCATGTTGGTCTTGATGTGGGTTATAAAGTACATTCATCCTTTACAACATTGTAACTGAATACTTATTCGCTGGCTACTGTTAAACATCCATTTAATTATACAAACGACAGAATGATCACATCAAGGACCTGTTCCAAATGGCACACCATTCCCTTTATAGTACACCACTTTCAAATCAAATCAAATTTTATTTGTCACATACACATGGTTAGCAGATGTTAATGCGAGTGCAGCGAAATGCTTGTAAGAACGTGAAGCGAGGCTGCCATCTCTGTCGGCGCCGGAAGTTACTCTACTCTAGACAAGGGCCCATTTTTTTATTTCACCTTTATTTAACTAGGTAGGCCAGTTGAGAACAAGTTGTCATTTACAATTGCGACCTGGCAGGGCCCCATAGGGCTCTGTTCAAAAGTACTGCACTATAAGGAACAGCCTTTACCTTTCCCTTGATGCTGAGGCCTCCAGTGTCGTATACGATTCCCTTGCCCACCCATGCAATAGTCTGGGTGGCGCCATCTGGTTTGTGACTCAGGACTGCCAGAGCAGGGGGGGTTCACTGCTGCCTTGCCCACTCCATAGATCCCTGAGGGCCCAAACAGTCCAAAGTGATTGAGTTGATAACCACTAACAATTTCAAATAGGCTACATGTCACATTAAACTGAATATAAACACTTTAAATAGGTCAGGAGCCAGATGGGTAGCCTAAATGAATTATTTAGGCTATATTATTAGCCTATTATTTCAAGGCTATAGCCTTCAAATAAATACATTGTGAAGCATTTGCAAGTGTCGACACACTAGGCTGGCAGGAACATTAAGCACTCAGCATTTAAACATTTTGTTGTATTAAGTCATTATAGTCTATAAAATTGTGCATATAGGCTGTGACTTAATTATAATTCAAATCAAATTAATTATTAGTGGCTTTGAATTCACTTTTAGAAACACTAGTTCGGCCAGAGTGTGGCTTCAGGCTCATGTGATGGTGCCTGCAGAGGAGGCCAGCAGCAGAGAATACCCTCTAAGCACTTGCAGAGCCACTGGGGATGCTAAACACCCTTTGGGCCACTTGCCTTGCTGGGCAGGGAGGCAGTGTTGCAGTGTTGTTTTTGTATTTTTCTATAGGTAGGCCTGACATGGTTTTATAACCCTATCAAAACAGAAAGCTCCTTTAAAAAAAAAAGAAGGTAATGTCAGGCCTCTTGGGCCAAAATCAATGATAGCCTATTATATAAGATATTAGAATGAAAATTAAGAGATCAGATTTTTTGTTTAAATATACTCTTCTACAATGACAGTTAGCTACCCACCTCATTCCTTTCTTTTAGCATGTGCACGTAGTAGACCATCATGCTTTTGGGATACAGGTCTTTTCAGATTCCACGATGACTAGTTGTGGACACTACAACACACTCCCTCTCTTTCTCTTGGCCCTCCTCATCTTTGTAAGTCACCTTGATTCTGCACCAGTGTGTTATATCAGTTCATTAAAAATATTTAGCAAACTCACACACTCTGGTCCCAAACCACAGAAGCATAACAGACAAGCATAACACATAGCCAAGACCGTCCTGTCCTGATACACTACCTCCAAATCCTTTCTGTTTCAGTTCCTCTCCTTGAATGATAACAGGAGAAATGCCTAGTTCAGTCCCCACTGCCTTAATCTCCTGAAGACAAAAAGGCATACACAGTCAAAAAAAGTAAATGTTTAATTAAGTTGTTTTAAGAAGTCATTGTCAATTGTCCATTACTTGGGTGCTATTGCTTTATGATGGTAGCGTCCCAAATGGCACCCTATTCCCTATATAGTGCGCTACTTTGAGCAAAGCCCATAGGGCTAAAAAGCAGTGCCCTATGTAGGGAATTGGGTGCCATTTGGGATGCACCCGATAACTACATTAGGATATCACTTGCCTCCAAGAAGTGATCAGTATTCATCTCATTGCACGGTGTGTCCACAATCCGTGCTGCCAGTCTCACTCCATCAGCAGCATTGGCAAGACACTGGCAAGAGCAAAAGCATAAATTACATTAATTTTTGTCATTTAGCAGACGCTCT
Source organism: Brachymystax lenok tsinlingensis (assembly GCA_030435695.1). NCBI lineage: Eukaryota > Metazoa > Chordata > Actinopteri > Salmoniformes > Salmonidae > Brachymystax > Brachymystax lenok. The sequence goes on from CM059813.1 coordinate 26,722,804, forward strand.
TATCCAGAGACTTGCAAACATGTACTCTAGATTTACATGTACATTTATGCATGTACAGTGCATTCAGAAAGTATTCAGACCCCTTGACTTTTTCCATTGTTAGGTTACAGCCTTATTCGAAAATAAATCCCCCCCACCCTCAATCTACACACAATACCCCATAATGACAAAGCGAAAACAGGTTCAGAATTTTTTGCAAATTTATTACAAATAAAACATCACATCGACATAAGTACTCAAGACTCTTTACTCAGTACTTTGAAGCACCTTGGCAGCAATTATAGCCTTGAGTCTTCTTGGGTATGACGCTACAAGCTTAGCACACCTGTATTTGGGGAGTTAACCCCATTCTTCTCTGCGGAGCCTCTCAAGCCCTGTCAGGTTTGATGGGTAGCGTTGTTGCACAGCTATTTTGAGGTCTCTACAGAGATGTTTGATCGGGTTCAAGTCCGGGCTCCGGCTGGGCCACTCAAGGACATAAAGCCACTCTTGAATTGTCTTGGCTGTGTGCTTAGGGTTGTTGTCCTGCTGGAAGGTGAACCTTCGCCCCAGTCTGAGGTCCTGAGCAGGTTTTCATCAAGGATCTATTTTAACTTTGCTCCGTTCATCTTTCCCTCAAACCTGACGAGTCTCCCAGTCGCTGAAAAACATCCCCACAACATGATGCTGCCACCACCATGCTTTACCATAGGGATGGCGCCAGGTTTCCTCCAGACATGACGCTTGGCATTCAGGCCAAAGAGTTCAATCTTGGTTTGATCAGACCAGAGAATCTTGTTTCTCATGGTCAGACTCCTTTAGGTGCCTTTTTGCAAACTCCAAGCGGGTTGTCATGTGCCTTTTACGACAGAATCCTGTCTCTGAGCTCTACGGACAATTCCTTCGACCCCATGGTTTGGTTTTTGCACTGTCAACTGTGGGACCTTATATAGACAGGTGTGTGCCTTTCCAAATCATGTCCAATCAATTGAATTTACCACAGGTGGACTCCAAGTTCATGATTAATGGAAAGAGGACACATACTTAATAAGGTATCGGTTTGTCATTATGGGGTAACGTGTAGACCGATGAAAAACATTTATTTAATCAAATTTAGAATAAGGGAAGGCGTCTGAATACTTTCGGAACACACTGTACATACAACCACAGTCAAAACTAGAGGTTGACCGATTAATCGGAATGGCCGATTAATTATGGCCGATTTCAAGTTATAATCGGTAATCAGCATTTTTGGACGACGATTATGGCCGATTATTTTGCAATCCACGAGGAGACTGCGTGGCAGGCTGACCACCTGTTACGCGAGTGCAGGCAGCAAGGAGCCATGGTAAGTTGCTAGCTAGCATTAACCTTATATAAAAATATAAAAACTTCTTCACATAATCACTAGTTGACTACACATGGTTGATGATATTACTAGTTTAACTAGCTTGTCCTGCGTTGCATATAATCAATGCGGTGCCTGAAATTGTGTCACTTTTCTTGCGTTCAGTGTAAGCAGTCAGGGTATATGCAACAGTTTGGGCCGTCTGGCTCGTTGCAAACTAATTTGCCAGAATTGTACATAATAATGACATAACATTGAAGGTTGTGCAATGTAACAGCAATATTTAGACTTAGGGTTCCCACCCGTTCGATAAAATATGGAACGGTTCCGTATTTCACTGAAAGAATAAACGTTTTGTTTTCGAAATGATAGTTTCCGGATTTAACCATACTAATGACCTAAGGCTCGTATTTCTGTGTGCTAATTATATTATAATTAAGTCTATGATTTGATAGAGCAGTCTGACTCAGCGGTGGTAGGCAGCAGCAGGCTCGTAAGCATTCATTCAAACTTTCCTCCGTTTGCCAGCAGCTTTTCGCAATGCTTGAAGCACAGCGCTGTTTATGACTTCAAGCCAATCAACTCCCGAGATGAGGCTGGCAATACTAAAGTGCCTATAAGAACATCCAATAGTCAAAGGTCTATGAAATACAAATGGTATAGAGAGAAATCGTCCTATAATAACTACAACCTAAAACTTCTTAACTGAGAATATTGAAGACTGTTAAAAAGGAACCACCAGTTTTCATATGTTCTCATGTTCTGAGCAAGGAACATAAACAATAGCTTTTTTTACATGGCACATATTGCACTTACTTTCTTCTCCAACACTTTTGCATTATTGCATGAACATGTTTTATTATTTATTTGAGACTAAATTGATTTGATTTATGTATTATATTAAGTTAAAATAAAAAAAGTGTTCATTCAGTATTGTTGTAATTGTCATTATTACAAATATCTATCTATATTCTGCCGATTAATCGGTATCGGCTTTTTTTGGTCCTCCAATAATCGGTATCGTAGTTGAAAAATCATAATCCGTCAATAACACATGGGACATTTGTTAAGAAAATGCAAGGGGTGTAACCGTTTGCTAAACCCACCTTTCGGTATGTATTGCAGTTTTGGGGTCATGGTTTGGTACAGGAGGAAAATTAAAATGCCAATTAGGCTTGGGCAGTATCCAGATTGTCATACCTTCATACTGACCTTGTGCCATACTGGGATATTCAGAAATACCGGCACAGTTTTCAAATCCCCACTGATAGCATTGCTAACCTTCGGTTTCCAGAGTAACAAGTACATGTAAAATCCCATAGAGAAAGCTAACTAAATGCTAACATTTTGTACAGTTTCTGACCTAAACAAGTAAAAAAATAAAATATGCTACTCACAGTTTGCTGCAAGCACAAAACAAATATTAGCCAGTGAGGCTCTTGGTCCATGAGGAGATTCTCTGCTGTTACCAAGCCAATGCTTGATTTGGGAAGATGCTAACCACTTAGCTAGATGGCTAACTAGCTACTAAATTAGCAAACCAAATGCAAAACTGCAGAGCATGTAGCAAGTTTTAGACAGTTAATAGTTATATCTAGCAGGAAAACAAAGTTTTGAATTCCATACTGTAACTAGATCACCTGGCACATGATACACAACTGAGTGATTCACAAGGCTTGGGTGTGCGTGTAAACAAACACCACGTGACTGGGGACTACCATAAGCTTCATTAATAAGGTGACAGCTGAAATGAAGAAAGCACTGTTCTTCATCTCCTAACATATTGCACAAGTTGACTGCAGGTATCGACCACTCATCATTGCAATAATTAATCAATATTAAATAAAGTTGATTGTTTGAAGAAATGACCAAATCTCTCTCACGACACACACCAGAGTCAGCTTATCAAGGTCCTGTTGAGCAGCTGACGTTTAAAATAATTTTACAACGTGGTGTTGTGTTTGAGCAGGGCTGGGCTGGAGCAAAAGCCTGCACACCCAGTAGCTCTAATGGACTCTACACGAGGGTTGGCAACCCTGCAACATTACAATTACAACCAAATACTTATGTCTTTATTATATAATTACCTCATTCAATGAACTAGGGATCACTGGCTACGGTGAGCTAAAATATTCTGTGTTCAGGGGAGATCTTAACAGCATAGGAGCTACTTGTCAATTAGGCTATTCTAATTATTTTTTTTACTTTGTCAGAATTACATGGCTAGTATTGAATTGAAGTTTTGAGAGCTTAAGAGACAGTTTTACAACAGTATGCAGCATTGGTTTAATCAACTGAGCACACGTATCAACTGCGTGTTGGCCATTTGCGGTTATACACGAGTGCCAGTCGAATGTTATTTTAGGACATGACAATGACATTAATGCATGCTAAATAGTTAACCAGCCAAACTACAACATATGTTTAGAATTTTCTATCAAGTTATTCTCTCAGCAGGTAATGCACACACCATGACTTTTACAGGATTTTAATTGCTGACAAAACATTAGCTATAACTGGGCAAATACCTCAATAGCAATGAATACCAACAAATGTGCACAAACAGCTCAATTTGATCTCAAAAAACAATCTTGCGACTGCATGATTGAAAGACCGCTCGTGCCTGTCAATGCGGGCCTACAATAATTAAACTCCAATGCGCTCTACAGAGATCGGGATGAGAGTGAGCAAAACATTGCATCCGGAGGACACTTATTCAATTCTGATCAGAGTAGCGTAATTGTTTGAGTTATTTTTTAAATCTATAATCTGCTTGCAAAAATGTTTTACTTACCACAGGCAAGCGGACAAATCTTAATGTCGAGCACTGTAGTGGTTTTAACGGAATAGCTCAGATTTATTCAAGAGGCATAGCCTATAGGCTAGGTGGTTCAGTAGGAATACTTGTACTGTTACACCCTTAGTAAATGCACATCATAAAAGCACTCCATATAGATCTTGGAGTCAGTTTGATCAGTCATTTACAAAACCAGTGGTTGGCAGCAACAACAGTGGCTGATATAGGTCCACAATGGCTCTGGGAATGACTAGTATAGAAATTAGAGGTACCTGCAGTATAGTGAGGTCCAGTGGTCCGTTGTCTTGGCCCACAGTGATGAACTCCACAGTGACTTCTTTCTTCTCGGTCCTGCGGGAGGAGGCAGAGCGACGGGAGAATATGGGGAAAGCCCGGGCGATGGCACAGGCTGAGGCAAACACATCAGACCGCTCACACACCACCTGGACAGACAGGAACAAACATACTTTTACTGTCTGATAACAAATCTGTAATTACGGTCAACCTAAAATTATAAATAAATGCAGTGTGTCAATCACAAAACATGCAATTTGGCATATTGCCTTAAAAGTAAAATCAAAAGAAGACAGCATAGGCCTACTTTAACTATGCAACCGCATATAGGCCTAACCTATATTTGTTTAGGACTTCGGACAGCTGTAGGGGCCCCATCTACGGCTTAACGATCACATTATCACCAAGGATTGAATATTAAATGTCTGGTGTATGACACATAATGGCAGATAAGGTCAGCATCACCTTAAACTCCACGGGCATGTTTCCCACCACAGATTAAGCCTAGTCCTGGACTAAAAATAATTCTCAATGGACAACTTCCAATGAAAGTGCATTTAAATCCAGGACTAGGCTTAATGTGTTTGGGAAACCGGCCACGTATAGCTCCGAATTAGTCTTTAATCCCAGTGCAGTGAACTGACTGACCAGGATGCAGCGGCTTGTCCCTCCAGGCAGGCAGGTACGGACCAGCCGGGAAAGGAAGTGGGCAGAGGAAGGGCTGTTGTGTCTGCTAACCCGTGAAGGCAGGGCTGCCACGGCTGCATGGCTCAAGTACAGAGGGCAGCTGTCAGTAGGGTTAGGGTTCAGAGCAGTGAGAGCCGCCTGCCAGACCTGGATAAAAAAAATTATAATAATACGTTTTCACTTTGTTAGCACTGACAGTGATAATCATTTGCTATATTATGATGATCACATAAGCGCTGGCACCGATTCTGTATAGCACTGAACACAGTAATACTTGTGAAAGCATATGACATAAATTGTCTGACAATGTGGTAAATTGTTGAACAATTTACCTGCAAGTTGCACACTGTGCTGTCAAACAGTGATAAGATCTTAGCAAAGCAGAAGACCAAAGAGTGGCCAAAGCCTGCGTTTACACAGGCAGCCAAATTGTAGTCCTTTTCCCAAATTAATGGCAAAAGATCTGATTGGTCAAAAGACTAATAGTGGCAAAAGATCAGAATTGGCTCCACATGCAGCTGGCTGGACCAAACATTAAGTAGTCACGAGGAGCAATAGCTAGGTCAGTCGGGCACATGCAACTTGAAACATAATAATAATTTAGCTAGCTAATCCAGTAAAACTGACTTTCCTACAGGCCGGTTTCTTCAAGTGAAATGGGGGGGTAACGTATATTAGATTTTCTTGAAATTAAGAATAAAAGGCCAATAAAATATTGTCAGGTATCAAGTAACGAGTCAATGTGGTTGGAGAATGGAGATGGCATGTTAAAAACTAAGCTAGCATGACTTGGATTTGTGATAGCTAAATGCTTTCTAGCTAAATTAGCTAACTTTGTTAGCATTGTCAGATTCAATGCAAGGAACTATGCATGGCCCATTGAACTATTTCACAGAATACCAAGAGTAAAATGAAGCATTTTTTTATATTATAATTACTAGTTAGGTAACTTACTAACTAGAACATTTTTACTGTCACTATCTAGCTTGCAAAGTCAGCGCCAGTTGACAAGTGAGTGGTTGCCGGGGAGCTCTAGCACGAGCAGCCCTGACTTTTTATTCCCTCACCTTTTCGCTGACAGCTGGCTGCAATTTCCCCTTGACCTGGGTCCAGTTTGTTTGCGCCAAGTTATTAAGTTGACCGACAATGAGGACCGGGCGATTTTGGGGCTCCGAATCTCCAGCAGAAGCCTTGAACTCGAGCACCACGTTCGCCATCTTTGGACAAACCGATGGATTGATGCCCTTTGCACTTTTTCGCACGTCCTGCTTTTCATAGAGATGTGTCACTGCTGAAGTTGAATGGGAAGTCAGCACTAGCGGACCTTGAATAGGATGGGATTTTTCCGTACAGTAGTTGTACGTAGTGTGTGAGAAATATATTAAACCAGTAAGTTTTGTTCATTTTCCCCGTAAAATCAAAGTGGAAAAGACTCAATTGAAAGACTATCCAATCCTATTTATGCATAATGTTTTCTTGGTAAGCAGCTATATCTCAAACTGCCAGTACGAACCAATGCAATGCACATGTATTATTATTTTTTTAAACCGCTAATATCCACAATCGTAAAACATAGGATAATAACATGAGCCATAATATACCATTGGGACGTAGGTGTTTTTTTTCACACAGAAAACATCCAGACATGAACAAATATAATTTAACATTGAAGTGTGTATAAATGTTATCTATATATAACTGAACTTCTGTCCATGACTCCATCCCAAATTGTACCCTATTCCCTGGCTACGAATCCTGGTCAAAAGTAGTACACGATTTAGTGAATAGGGTGCCATTTGGGACTTCACCACGAATTCAGCTTCATCATCAGTAATAAAAAAAGACTTGAGCACACTTTGAATTCTATTCAGAATTTAACATGAAATGGGTCACATATATTAAAAAAAAAAAAAAAAAGAAGTCCATTCTTCATAAGAAACTGTAGAGTAGTGTTGATTTTGCAGCAGAATCTGCAAAGTAATTTGAGTGCAAAAGCTTGCAACACATTGTTCATTCCAACACAGGTCGCCATAGACACAATTTATGCAATTCAATACATCTTTGCCATATTAAACAAAATCCTTTGACCTTCTATAGAATTTAAATTCTAAATAAATCATTTTAATTTCATAATATACAGGAGACAGTAGTTTGACAGACATGAAACCAATCATCAGTCTTTCGATATGTGCAAACTGTGAGAGGTATAAAAGACTAAATAATAAACTCAAATTATGTATCAGTTAGTGATACCGAACAATAGAAAGGGTCGTAAAACAAGAGAAAGCAGTCAAGTGATCTAAATGTGCAACATCATGAAAGACACTGCTGTTGGTACAGAGACATTCATTTTGAATGGTCTGAATTCAAAAGGAAGTTTTGGTATTCAATGAATCAGTATTGTAGTTCTTCAGTCACGGAGACACAACAATCATTGTAATTTCTTCCGCTTCAAAAAAGGAAACATGAAAAAGCAGAAAATTAAACAAATGCTCAACAAATGAAGTGTATGCAATGAACAGGGTCCATAAAAGCAACACCACGAGACAAATGTTCCTCGTTCATAGACATTCAGTATTCGTCTGTGCAGTAGCTGAATTGTCAGAATTCTTCTCTTGGAATAACATACATGGAAGAGCAGCACTTACAACTACAGCTTACAGTAAAACTGGACAGATGATGCTTACTCTCACAAGAAAACCACTTATTTTCTCCAAAAACAAGCAAATTATATGGCCATGACAATTAACAGTCGACCATGAGATCATTTAAGAAGTGTTTTTTCTGTGTTTCTTTGTAGCAGTACCATGATACATGGATATGGTCATATTCAAGAGGGTATTGGAACAGACAGTGGGTGTGTGCAGGCATGTTCTAAAGTTAAATAGGAACTCTCCCTGGCTGTCCTCTCTTCGGAATCATGCATTCAACATCTCCATGAGTCATACAGCGCGAGATTCTGGAAGGGTGATTCTTCCGGTGTTGATTGGAAAGTTGGACAGGTAGTCAGCATCGTTTGAAGTACAGATAAGACCCTCATACAAGCACACAGATGCACACAAAACATACCAAAAGCAAAGGAATGCATCACTAGAACTTTGTCCCAAATAGAATAAGTATTAGAACGACAACTATAACAGTAAGGATTAAAATGACCAGCATCTTTCGGTTTTTCTTCTGATACTGTTCAGCCTGCAAGAAAACAAAGAAAATGTTATAATTAAGTTTGCGGGCAAGATAACATCTTTCCCTTTTTCATGAACATAATCATCAATTGGGCTTAGTTTGAACGATTGTTGATGTGTGTTGCACAATCTTCAACGTTATGTCCTCACCTTTTGTAACTGTTTCAAACCCTCTTCTGTTTTGACACACGATTGCTCCACATTGAAGTCAATTCTGTCAAGTACTGTGCCCTGATATTGGATAAAGAAAGAAACAAAATCAGTTGGGAAGACATACAAAGCCATATATCCATGGGCCATACTGACACAGTTTGTTATTGATGTTAATCATCACAAGGTACAAACATGATGGTGTTGTCATGTTTCCAAACACTGAATAGGGTTTCCCTCACAGACCTGTTCCACCACCATTCCAGCCAGGTCTCGGAAAATCTCATTCAGATCAGAGATGGACTGGACTATCTGTCTGACCTCTCTCTCACGTTCCTCCACCATCACTGTGTTCTGTTCTACCAGGACCAGCTGGTCACCTGTAAACCCCTGGGAGAGATCAGAAATATGGGCTCACTGAATTGAACTTGATCTACGTCCCAAATGGCACCCTATTCGCTTCTGCGGGGGAAAAAAATAGTTTTGTTACAGTCTAAATGCTATGAAAATTCTTCAGTCAAATAGTGCTATTCACAGGTAATTTTTCCTGCTGTCCAGTAACCTCTTCATACACCACACAAAAGGAGTGATTTGTTATTGGCTCCTTATCAACCAGGCGGAATTCTTGTTCTGTCTGTTTAGGCTCTTAAGATCTTATCACTCCCCTATCTTAGACATCTAGGCTGTAGAGCTCAATACCCCTTATCTCTTTTGTAAGCTTACCTCCCCCCTTTGAGGTGTAAACAGCTCTTTGTGTAGATGAAGTATATAAAGACTGTGTGACTTGAGGAAACTTCCTGGCAATTGCTTGAATAAAACTCTTATGGGTCCTGGTCAAAAATGGTGGGAATAGGGTACCATTTGTGACACACACTGTCATTTCAATGGGTTCAAACTAGCGTATGAAAACATTTCTCTAGTTTAAATATTAGTGTGATATTCATAATGTTCTCATTGCACCTTTCGAACTGATTGCACAATTGCATTGCTTCAGTAAACAGCTTGCCATTTTATTGCGCATCTCACAGAAAAAGTGGAATCCTTTAAAAATAAATGTTATTTTCCCCATCTCAGGAAAACAAACTGAAGGTATGTAAACATTTTGGTGGATATCTACATATAACATGTGGTATGAGATGAATCAGAGGAGTATCTAAGGGTGACTTCCTGTTACATCAAGATAAAGTACAAAAAAAGAATACATGGTTTTCCCCCCACCGATATTCATGAAGCTTCAACAAGACAACTTAGTGGAACACACATTCTTATTAGGGAATTAACATTATTTATAATAAGGGGTACGTGGAGAAAATAAATCTGACCTCTCTGAAATGAAAATGAATGGCCAACAGCAAAATATTTTCTGACCAAAACTCTCCCTGAAAGGTAATGTGCCTAAATGACTCCCGACCCGTAGAACTCATATCTGTAGCCATGAAGTGCTTTGAAAGGCTGGTCAAGGCTCACAACACCATTATCCCAGAAACCCTAGACCCACACAAATTTGCAAACCGCACCAACAGATCCACAGATGATGCAATCTCCCCACAACATGATACTGCCACCACCGTGCTCCACTAAAAGCTGTCTGGGTTTAAACATCTTCTATTTTACATAAAGTGAATAGCTTAATCAATTGATAGAGACAGAATTAGATTAATTCCAAGGAAAGTACATTTTGTCTCCTCAGCTATAGAAGGCTGTAGCTAAGCCTCAATGTCAGGCGCTGTTATAGATTACTTTATAGAATCGGTTTACAACGTGTGAGGGAAAAATGATGTATTCACCTTATTTGTTGGATATGTAACAATTATTTACTCAACGAACAGTAAAATATTTCTGTCCTGCTAATTCTGTGTTTTATGGTCTCCATTCTAGCACCCTGCAGCTAGTCTGGGTGTTGAAGACATGGGTTCTACTAGAGATAGCTTGAAGCTGACAATTCATTTGTGTTGGTGATAAAAACCTAAAAGCTAGCATTCTATAGACAAGATGTTTGGGAGTGACCTGAGATAGAGAGCGCCTGGAAGAGTTTAGAACAATGTCTCATCTTCCTGGCATCTGGGAAACTAAGTAAAAGACCATCCTGTGTAGATAACCAAGGTGGCTTATGGGAAGGTTAGAAGTGACTGACTAAGCAATCTTGGTATCAGCTATATAAAAACGTCTGTAAAGGCTAGACTCTCCTAACAGTCAGTCAAGACTGGTGGGCTGACGGTCTCATTATTGCAATAATTAAATCGATATTAAATAAAGATGATTGTTTGAAGAAATGACCAAGACTCTCTCAGTACTGTATTTCCACGACACCTGTGCTTTTTGCCATTTTCTATAATGAAAGCTAGGCCTATGGCATACCCTCTCATAACCCCTCAATTCGAGTCTTAGTATTAACTTAACAGCCCTTCACTGACACGGAGATAGGCTATTTAAAGACTGCATGGTGGGTGGAGGAATTGACCAACAAATCCATGGATATAGCAGCTTATAGCCTCATTGTCTGTCAAACAGGTAGGCCTAACGCATTTCTTAAAAAGTAGAAATAGGCTCCAACACAAAGCCCTCTTGTTGTTAGTAAAGTCTAATTAAAATAAAGACTGTTTAAATTAATTATGCCTACTTTCAGCACCATGAGCTGTCCATTTACAATTGATTGTGCCTCAAGTTTCAGCACCACAATGTAAGTTACTCAAATCATTAACTCTGATAAATACAATGGGCAAAAAACATAGTTTAAAAAAATTAAACTATTAAAGTAGTACAAGCTGTCTAAGTTGACCTTTGTTCCTCCTCATCTTCACGCTCTCCTTCTCAAAACAGAACATACGTTATTTAAGAATTTCACAAATTACAAGACCCTCCCCTAAACTAGATTTAAAAAATACTAAACCTTGCCCTTGACTGAAATTTATAAAGCATGACCCTCCCTAATTTTCCTCCAGCTACCCATTATGGAAATTCCGATCCATCCCTTACCAAGTGAATTCATCAACACAATCTAGAAACGTCAAGCATTCAGACACCATGGAAGCTCTAGTCTAGAGTCCCAATTAAATTGTGTTTTAAGAAGAAAAAAAATGTATAATGGTTAAATGAGGGAGAAAGAGGCATCGTTGCAATAGTTTGAGAGTGGGCAACATATACTATCATCTTAAATTGACATGTTCAATTATCTTGCCATATTAAATTATATTGCACTGATTTCCCTAATGTGGACAGTTTGTGTTACCAACTTACACAAACTTGCATTTTCACCCCATAACATTGTGGAATTACATATCCTTTTTACCGCAGATTGGTGATGTTAGTAAAAAAAGTTTATAGTCATCACGATGACATAAGATCGATTACTTAAAACAGATAAATATCTTTGGTTTTGTACAGTTTATTTTGTCACACGCGCTGGGGTGAGGAGGACTTAGAATGCAGAGTTAGTGTGTTTATAAGGTGCTCGTTTAGGTTTTCAATATATCAAACTGTTTCTGCATATTGGTTATTGATTTTGACACTCAAACTATTTTGACATTGGGCTATTTATCAAAACATCTTGTCAACAGGAAGCAGCGAAAGCATCATTTTCAACTTAAGTTTTAAGAATATAAATGGAACTTTCAACATTTGGTTTCAACATGGTTTTGTAGTTAATCAGGTAAAAACTGCTGAATGAGTCCAAAAACATGCTGTGATTGATTTATTTTGATGATATGCCAGAAATCACCAAAACTAGGTTTTCCCTACCTACTTACTGTATCATACATTTTGCAGAGAAAAACATGCATTTCTATATTATATATAATATTTATTACACCTGGATATTATATTTTTCCTGAGAGATATGTATAAGCAACAATGCTGATCAGGGAAATGTCAAAATACACTGACAGTGTCAGTTCCAAGCTCACCCTGTCATATAGTGCTATGTCTTCATCCTCCTCCATTAGAGGACCGGAGTCAAAAAAAGTGTTTTGATCTCTCCTCGCGATTCTTCATGCCTGTAACAGAAAGCATCAACATTATGACAATAAAAGAGACTTGATGAGGGTGGATGTGAAACCAAAGACCAGTGAAATGTAGAGTGTATGCAAGTTCGTGCCAGGAGAGAGAGAAGTGAGGGATGGAAGATAGCTGAAGAGGTGTAGGAGTAAATACAACAACGTGAAATACCACCGTTCAGTTTGAGTGAGTGCTCGCTTACGTTTCAGGTAACTGGACTGTGTGTGTCTGAAGTTGGTGGACAGCTCCTGCAGGCTACCTGCCAACGAGGACACCACGTTTCTCAGAAGCCTCTCCTCCTGCTCTGTGCAGTGGCCACAGCGAGACTGCAGACCTGTCACCGCCACGCTGACACCGGTGGAACATCTACACACACAGGCAAAGGAGCGAGCACTCAATAGATCTTTGCCATATTAGAGAAAAACATTTGACCTTTGTACAATTATAAATAATTAATATCTACACTAGTGATGTGCGGGTTAACTCAACCCACAGTCCCATGGTTATAGCCGTAGGGTCATAAAGAGTCAGGTTGAATAAAGACAAAACAAATACAGTGAGGGAAAAAAAGTATTTGATCCCCTGCTGATTTTGTACGTTTGCCCACTGACAAAGAAATTATCAGTCTATCATTTTAATGGTAGGTTTATTGGAACAGTGAGAGACAGAACAACAAAAACATCCAGAAAAACATGTGAAAAATGTTATAAATTGATTTGCATTTTAAATGAGGGAAATAAGTATTTGACCCCCCTCTCAATCAGAAAGATTTCTGGCTCCCAGGTGTCTTTTATACAGGTAACGAGCTGAGATTAGGAGCACACTCCTAAAGGGAGTGCTCCTAATCTCAGCTTGTTACCTGTATAAAAGACTCCTGTCCACAGAAGCAATCAATCAATCAGATTCCAAACTCTCCACCATGGCCAAGACCAAAGAGCTCTCCAAGGATGTCAGGGACAAGATAGACCTACACAAGGCTGGAATGGGCTACAAGACCATCGCCAAGCAGCTTGGGGAGAAGGTGACAACAGTTGGTGCGATTATTCGCAAAATGGAAGAAACACAAAAGAACTGTCAATCTCCCTCGGCCTGGGGCTCCATGCAAGATCTCACCTCGTGGAGTTGCAATGATCATGAGAACAGGGAGGAATCAGCCCAGAACTACACAGGAGGATCTTGTCAATGATCTCAGCTGGGACCATAGTCACCAAGAAAACAATTGGTAACACACTACGCCGGGAAGGACTGAATTCCTGCAGCGCCCGCAAGGTCCCCCTGCTCAAGAAAGCACATATACATGCCCGTCTGAAGTTTGCCAATAAACATCTGAATGATTCAGACGACAACTGGGTGAAAGTGTTGTGGTCAGCTGAGACCAAAATGGAGCTCTTTGGCATCAACTCAACTCGCTGTGTTTGGAGGAGGAGGAATGCTGCCTATGACCCCAAGAACATCATCCCCACCATCAAACACGGAGGTGGAAACATTATGCTTTGGGGGTGTTTTTCTGCTAAGGGGACAGGGCAACTTCACCGCATCAAAGGGACGATGGACGGGGCCATGTACCGTCACATCTTGGGTGAGAACCTCCTTCCCTCAGCCAGGGCATTGAAAATGGGTCGTGGATGGGAATTCCAGCATGACAAGGACCCAAAACACACGGCCAAGGCAACAAAGAAGTGGCTCAAGAAGAAGCACATTAAGGTCCTGGAGTGGCCTAGCCAGTCTCCAGACCTTAATCCCATAGAAAATCTGTGGAGGGAGCTGAAGGTTCGAGTTGCCAAACGTCAGCCTCGAAACCTTAATGACTTGGAGAAGATCTGCAAAGAGGAGTGGGACAAAATCCCTCCTGAGATGTGTGCAAACCTGGTGGCCAACTACAAGAAACGTCTGACCTCTGTGATTGCCAACAAGGGTTTTTCCACCAAGTACTAAGTCATGTTTTGCAGAGGGGTCAAATACTTATTTCCCTCATTAAAATGCAAATCAATTTATAACACATTTATAACACATTTTCACATGCGTTTTTCAGATTTTTTTTGTTGTTATTCTGTCTCTCACTGTTGAAATAAACCTACCATTAAAATTATAGACTGATCATTTCTTTGTCAGTGGGCAAACGTACAAAATCAGCAGGGGATCAAATACTTTTTCCCTCACTGTACATTTAAAAGAAATCCATCAATGTATAATTATAGTGCAATTTATATCTATAGGCTACATTGGGGTTTTTCTTTCATTATTTTAAGCTATCTGGCATTAGTGTGTAAACCAAAGCTTTAGGGCCTAACTTTACACGCGCCAAATAGCCTACACGCCAACCACCAAACACTTTTGTGAACGGGCAGAAAAGGTTAATGTCATCCACTGAGGGAAAAATGACAATGTCAGAGAAATGAGAAAAGATGCAAAATGGAGAATAAAGAGAGAGGAGGGCCAGAAAACAAATGTTTGGTAAAGATTTGGTGAAGTGGTAAAAGAGGACGATAGCAGTGCCTATGCTATGTGTGATGATTCTGAGGCGCTATAAAAATTTGACAGTCACATGACGGGGACTTCAAATAGGCCTATGGCACGTCAATGCAACTCTAGCCTACTGTTCAGATGGATTAAATGGAAACTGAAATCTGGAAACTGACTATTGGTCTATAACCCCTAACATAGTCTTAAGTTATTATTAAATCCTGCAGAATTAAGAATTTCTTGCTGTAAAGTGATTCACCAAACCTACATTTTGACTTGGGAACAGGAGTGGATAAATATTATTTGTTTCAGCATCTTGAGAGAATGGGAATGAATGCGCAGTTAGGGACTGTCTGTAGAGGTAAAAAATAAATAAAAGCTGACAGTATTTCAACCACATAAAATTTGCATCCAGGCCAAACTGAAATCTTATCCGAAACATATTGCGTCGTTTTCACAGCTTTCCATTTCCTTACAACCCGTCAAACTGATGTAATTTGGAAATTTTGCACAGAGAGTTCATGCATTTTCTCCCCGGTCGCTAAACGTCTTTGCTCCGCGAAAGAAGCAGAGTAGACATAGAAAACCTTAACGATGTCAACTAGATTGAAGCATTCATTATAATTTATTCTGGTGAGCAAGGGCTTATTTAGTCTTCTGGGGCAACATCTAATGACAGAAGAGAAGCTGCATGTATCTAATTAGACAAGTTGACTAACAAATAACCTACCAAAATGTCAGAAATTATAAGCAGAAACATATCTAAATTATGCAAGAAAGATTCCTGTCAAAAATGATAAAATCGGTCCGCCATCTGACGGTAGCCTACAGCGCATTTTCTATATTTGCGGGTTGGGGTTCGGGCCTCAGATTCTCTCTTTATCACATATAGTCGTGTGGTTGTTCATGGGTTATTAGCAATTGACGGGGGGGAAACAGAGCTGCCCCACGCACCGCTAATCTACACAAACCGAAAGCACGGAGAAATGCTTACTGAAAAAAATAAGTTCTTATTCTACTACATAACAAGAATGGCCACAATGGTTGACATATTACATCAGCACGCTGCATATACTGTAGGCCCTTATAAAAAGGCACAAACGTAAACACGTAAAAGTCTTAAATATTATTAGATCATATTGTCAAACAAAGAGCTCCATTCATAACAATTATTAGGCACTCCTTAAAGGCAGTGGCTTTTCCAGAAGGCCACTTATGAGGTGTCACCTTTTACCTCAGCAGGTATCTTAGGTGATAATAATAGTAGTGACTCTTCAAAGTTCGTTCAATGGGGTTTCTTGTATAGATTCCTCTCTGTCACTTTACATGTTTACAGATCCTTTGTTCATACCCCCCAGGGCAAATTAATTGATTCCAGAGACTGATCCAAAACACCCCCGGAGAAGAGGTATTCAGACTGGACTTCTAGTCCGACTCAGGAGGCACGCACACTACCCACCGCTCTTACTCGCTAATGTTCTGTCTCCGGATAATAAAGATGGCGAGCTCAGGCCAAGGATCTCCTTCCAGAGAGACATCAGGGATTGTAACATACTCTGTTTCTCGGAAACATGGCGCTCTCGAGATCTACTGTCCCCGTACGTACAGTCAGTTTGGTTCTCAGTTCATCGCACAGACAGGAATAAATATCTCTCAGGAGTATAGGTTTCATGATTAACTACTCATAGTGTGATTGTGATAATGTACAGAAACGCAACTCCTTTTGTTCAACTGACCTAGAATATCTCACAATCAAAAGCCAACCGTATTACCTCAAGAAAATTCTCTTCGATTAGTCACAGCTGTGTATATTCCCCATTTAGTCGATACCCCGACAGCCCTCAAAGAACTTCACTGGGCATACTGGACCCTATTCCAACTAAACAAATGAAAGAGCTGCTTCCTGTGCTTGGCCCTCCTATGTTGAACATAATAAACAGCTCTCTATCCACCGGATGTGTACCAAACTCACTAAAAGTGGCAGTAATAAAGCCTCTCTTAAAAAAGCCAAACCTTGACCCAGAAAATATAAAAAACTATCGGCCTATATCGAATCTTCCATTCCTCTCAAAAGAAATTGAAAACGCTGTTGCGCAGCAACTCACTGCCTTCCTGAAGACAAACAATGTATACGAAATGCTTCAGTCTGGTTTTAGACCCCATCATAGCACTGAGACTGCACTTGTGAAGGTGGTAAATGACCTTTTAATGGCGTCAGACCGAGACTCTGCAACTGTCCTCGTGCTCCTAGACCTTAGTGCTGCTTTTGATACCATCGATCACCACATTCTTTTGGAGAGATTGGAAACCCAAATTGGTCTACATGGACAAGTTCTGGCCAGGTTTAGATCTTATCTGTCGGAAAGATATCAGTTTGTCTCTGTGGATGGTTTGTCCTTTGTAAATTTCGGTGTTCCTCAAGGCTCTGTTTTGGGACCACTATTGTTTTCACTATATATTTTACCACTTGGTGATGTCATTCGGAAACATAATGTTAACTTTCACTGCTATGCGGATGACACACAGCTGTACATTTCGATGAAACATGGTGAAGCCCCAAAATTGCCCTCCCTGGAAGCCTGTGTTTCAGACATAAGGAAGTGGATGGCGGACTATTTTCTACTTTTAAACTCTGACAAAACAGAGCTGCTAGTTCTAGGTCCCAAGAAACAAAGATCTTCTGTTGAATCTGACAATTAATCTTGATGGTTGTACAGTCGTCTCAAATAAAACTGTGAAGGACCTCAGCGTTACTCTGGACCCTGATCTCTCTTTTGACAAACATATCAAGACTGTTTCAAGGACAGCTTTTTTCCATTTACGTAACATTGTAAAAATCTGAAACTTTCTGTCCAAAAATGATGCAGAAAAGTTAATCCATGCGTTTGTAACTTCTAGGTTAGACTACTGCAATGCTTTACTTTCCGGCTACCCGGATAAAGCACTAAATAAACTTCAGTTAGTGCTAAACACGGCTGCTAGAATCTTGACTAGAACCCCAAAATCATATTACTCCAGTACTAGCCTCTCTACACTGGCTTCCTGTTAAGGCAAGGGCTGATTTCAAGGTTTTACTGCTAACCTACAAAGCATTACATGGGCTTGCTCCTACCTATCTTTCCGATTTGGTCCTGCCGTACATACCTACACGAACGCTACGGTCACAAGACGCAGGCCTCCTTACTGTCCCTAGAATTTCTAAGCAAACAGCTGGAGGCAGGGCTTTTTCCTATAGAGCTCCATTTTTATGGAATAGTCTGCCTATGCATGTGAGAGACGCAGACTCGGTCTCAACCTTTAAGTCTTTATTGATCTCTTTAGTAGGTCCTATGACTGAGGAGTGTGAAGGTGAACGGAAAGGCATTGTAGCAACGAACCACCCTTGCTGTCTTTGCCTGGCCGGTTCCCCCTCCACTGGGATTCTCTGCCTCTAACCCTATTACAGGGGCTGAGTCACTGGCTTACTGGTGCCGTGGCGGAGATCTTGTGGGCTATACTCAGCCTTGTCTCAGGATGGTAAGTTGGTGGTTGAAGATATCCCTCTAGTGGTGTGGGGGCTGTGCTTCGGCAGAGTGGGTGGGGTTATATCCTGCCTGTTTGGCCCTGTCCGGGGGTATCGTTGGACGGGGCCACAGTGTCTCCCGACCCCTCCTGTCTCAGCCCCCAGTATTTATGCTGCAGTAGTTTGTGTCGGGGGGCTAGGGTCCGTCTGTTATATCTGGAGTATTTCTTCTCTTATCTGGTGTCCTGTGTGAATTTAAGTATGCTCTCTCTAATTATCTCTCTCGGAGGAGGACCTGAGCATTAGGACCATTCCTCAAGGCCTACCTGGCCTGATGACTCCTTGATGTCCCGAGTCCACCTGGCCGTGCTGCTTCTCCAGTTTCAACTGTTCTGCCTGTTTTATGAACATTTTAAAATCTTGTCCATGTTCTGTTATAATCTGCACCCGGCACAGCCAGAAGAGGACTGGCCACCCCTCACAGCCTGGTTCCTCTCTAGGTTTCGGCCTTTCTAGGGAGTTTTTCCTAGCCACCGTGCTTTTACACCTGCATTGCTTGCTGTTTGGGGTTTTAGGCTGGGTTTCTGTACAGCACTCTGTGACATCAGCTGATGTAAGGGGGGCTTTATAAATAAATTAGATTTTATTTGATTTGATGATTATGCAAACCACATAACCGGAGGCCGCATTTATTTTAGCTGGGGATTTTAACAAAGCAAATTTGAGGAAAACGCAACCGAGGTTCTATCAACACAATGACTGTAGTACCTGCGCTGCTAAACAGTTGACCACTGCTACTCCAACTTCCGGGATGCCTACAAGGCCCTCCTCTGCCCTCCCTTAGGAAAATCTGATCACGACTCCATTTTGCTCCTTCTCTTCCTATAGGCAGAAACTCAAACAGGAAGTACACGTTCGAAGGACTATTCAACGTTGGTCTGACCAATCGGAATCCACGCTTCAAGATTGTTTTGATCACGTGGACTTGGATATGTTCCAGGGAGCCTCCTTGAATAAACATATCACCTCTACCTTACCTAACTTCCACTTAAATTTGTTTACCGCACCAACAGATCCACAGACGATGCAATCGCTATCACACTACACTATCCCATCTGGACAAGAGGAATACCTATGTAAGAATACTGTTCATTGACTATAGCTCAGCATTCAACACCATAGTACCCTCCAAGCTTATCATTAAGCTCAGGCTCTGGCTCTGAACCCCGCTCTGTGCAGCTGGGTCCTGGACTTCCTGACGGGCCACCCCCAGGTGGTGAAGGTAGGAAACAACACCTCCACTTCGCTGATCCTCAACACAGGGCCCCACAAGGGTGCCTGCTCAGCCCCCTCCTGTACTCCCTGTTCACCCATGACTGCATGGCCATGCACGCCTCCAACTCAATCATCAAGTTTGCAGATGACAACAGTGGTAGGTCTGATTACCAACAACGACGAAACGGCCTACAGGGAGGAGGTGAGGGCCCTGGGAGTGTAGTGCCGGGAAAATAACCTCACTCAATGTCAACAAAACAAAGGAGCTGATCGTGGACTTCAGGAAACAGCAGAGGGAGTAATACCCCCCCCATACACATCGACGGAACCACAGTGGAGAAGGTGGAAAGCTTCAGGTTCCTCGGCATACACATCACAGACAAACTGAAATGGTCCACCCACACAGACAGTGTGGTGAAGAAGGCGCAACAGCGCCTCTTCTACCTCAGGAGGCTGAAGAAATAAAACCCTCTAACTTTTACAGATTGAGAGCATCATGTCGGGCTGTATCACAGCCTGGTACGGCAACTGCACCGTCCGCAACAGCAGGGCTCTCCAGAGGGTGGTGCGGTCTGCCCAACGCATCACCGGGGGCAAACTACCTGCCCCTCCAGGACACCTACAGCAAAAATAGCTTCCATCTCAAGGCCATCAGTTGGTTAAATAGCCATCACAAGCACATTAGACACTGCTGCCCTATATACATAGACTTTAATAATGGAACACTAGTCACTAATAATGTTTACATATTTTGCATTACTCATCTCATATGTATATACTGTATTCTATTCTACTATATTTATGCCGCTCCAACATTGCTCGTAGAAATATTTATATATTCTTTACTTTAGATGTGTGCATTGTGTGTATTGTTGTGAAATTTTTAGATATTACTGCACTGTTGGAGCTAGAAACACAAGCATTTCACTACACCCACAAAAACATCTGCTAAACACGTGTATGTGACCAATAAAATTTGATTTGAATAATAAATATTAGTGATTTGAATAATAAATATAATTCTCTTCAATTGGGTTTCTTGTATGGACTCCTCTGTCACTGACCAACCTGTGTGATCTCCTGAGTAGTGATCTCTATGGCATGCTCTTCTTCACTGCTGTCATCCAGGGTGGGACGGTTCATGTGCTTATCATGGAGGGCGGCCAACTCCTTCATTTTCTGCCGGACCCGTGTGATTTCATACTGAATCTGAAATCATAAGATTAACACAGATGCACGAGAGAACAAGACATGCAAAAAGCCATTTTAAAGAAGACTGACACGGGACCTTGGAATTTGGTATAGGCTAATACTAATAGGCTGACATTCGGAAGTAGCTACAGTTTCATTATGGTGGTGAAACTAGGCATATGTAATAGCCTAAATGTAAAGGATTAGCTCACTATTTACAACTTGATGTTAGATTGTTCCTCACCCTGAAACTCCATATTTGGTTAGATGTTACTTAAAAAGGTTATTTAGCCATGAATATTATATATTTTATTAAACATGCTCACATGTCCCCATCACTGCCATTAATTGTGGTGGCTAAAGTAAGCTGCAGTTTGTTGTGGCTGTTTAAAGAAAACTGAACCATGGATTAATTTCTCCTGATCCATGAAAAACTTTCAGGATGAGGGACCATCTAACATCAAGTTGTAAAATAGTAAACTACTCCTTTAATAAGATAGTCCTCAAAAGGAAAAGGAACTTGGTGGAGAGATATTCTAATGAAGTATACCGTTTAAGGTACTTCACCATATCCATTTCATTAAGGCCACATACTTAAAAAAACTCTGCCCAAATTGATGGTACTTGTGACAGGTGTAAAAGCTCCTTGGCGGACTTGACTCACATGTTCTGGTCCTGTCCATGTCTGGTAGATTGGTCCACTATATTTAAGACCCTTTCTGAAGCATTGGATATAGAGTTGCAGCCTAGTGCAGAAAAGGCTATTTTTTGAGTACCAAACAACAATCCTTCCCTGACCAATAGACAGCTAGATGCCTTGGTCTCCCTATTGGCCCGCAGACAGATTTTATTGGATTGGAAATATATCAATCCTCCCTTAGCCTCAAAGATTGGTCGAGGGGGGACAAAAAGGGGAAAATGTACAATGTCTTTACATTGTTATCCTTCATTCACTGTGAATAAAAATATTACCAGTCAATAGTTGACACCTACTCATTCCAGGGTTCTTTATTTTTACTATTTTCTACATTGTAGAATAATATTGAAGACATCAAAACTATGAAATAACACATATGGAATCATGTAGTAACCCAAAAAAGTGTTAAACAAATCAAAATATATTTTATTTTCTTCAAAGTAGCCACCATTTGCCTTGATGACAGCTTTGTACACTCTTGGCATTCTCTCAACCAGCTTCATGAGGTAGTCAGCTGGAATGCATTTCAATTAACAAGTGTGCCTTGTTCATTTGTGGAATTTTTATCCTTAATGCATTTGAGCCAGTTGTGTTGTGACAAGGTAGGGGTGGTACACAGAAGATGGTATTTTACCAAATAGGGCTAAGTTCATATTATGGCAAGAACAGCTCAAATAAGCAAAGAGAAACGACAGTCCATTACTTTAAGAAATGGAGGTCAGTCAACACATAACATTTCAAGAACTTATAAAGTTTCTTCAAGTGCAGTTGAAAAAAAACATCAAGCGCAATGTTGAAACTTGTTCTCATGAGGACCGCCACAGGAAAGGAAGATCCAGAGTTACCTCAGCTGCAGAGGATAAGTTCATTAGAGTTACCAGCCTCAGAAATTGCATCCCAAATAAATGCTTCACAGAGTTCAAGTAACAGACACATCTCAACATCAACTGTTCAAAGGAGACTACGTGAATCAGGCCATTGTGGTTAAATTGCTGCAAAGAAACCACTACTAAAGAACACCAATAAGAAGAAGAGACTTTCTTGGGCCAAGAAACATGAGCAATGGACATTAGACCAGTGGAAATCTGTCCTTTGGTCTGATGAATCCAAATTGGAGATTTTTGGTTCAAACCGCCCGTGTCTTTGTGAGACGCAGCGTAGGTTAACGGATGATCTCCACATGTGTGGTTCCCACCGTGAAGCATGGAGGAGGTGGTGTGATGGTGCTTTGCTCGTGACACTGTCAGTAATTTATTTAGAATTCAAGGCACACTTAACCAGCATGGCTACCACAGCATTCTGCAGCGATACGCACTCCCATCTGGTTTGAGCTTAGTGGGACTATCACTTGTTTTTCAACAGGACAATGGCCCAACACACCTCCAGGCTGTGTAAGGGCTATTTGACCAAGAAGGAGAGTGATGGAGTGCTGCATCAGATGACCTGGCCTCCACAATCACCAAACCTCAACCCAATTGAGATGGTTTGGGATGAGTTGGACCGCAGAATGAAGGAAAAGCAGCCAACAAGTGCTCAGCATATGTGGGAACTCCTTCAAGACTGTTGGAAAAGCATTCCTCATGAAGCTGGTTGACACAATGCCAAGAGCGTGCAAAGCTGTCATCAAGGCAAAGAGTGGCTACTTTGAAGGATCTCAAATAGAAAATATATTTAGATTTTTTTGGTTACTACATTATTCCATGTGTGTTATTTCATAGTGTTGGTATCTACACTATTATTCAATAATGTAGTAAATAGTAAAAATAAAGAAAAATCGTTGCATGAGTAGGTGTGTCCAAACCTTTGACTGGTACTGTGCATTCGTTAAGTATTCAGACCCCTTGACTTTTTCCACATTTTGTTACGTTACAGCCTTATTCCAAAATAGACTAAATTATCCCCCCCTCCTCATCAATCTACACATAACAACCCATAATGGACAAAGCTAATATTTGCAAATGTATTAAAAATAAAAAACTGAAATATTATTCACATAAGTATTCAGACCTTTTACTCAGTACTTTGTTGAAGCCCCGTTGGCAGCGATTACAGCATTGAGTCTTTTTGGGTATGATACTACAAGCTTGGCACACCTGTATTTGGGGAGTTTCTCCCATTCTTCTCTGCAGATCCTCTCAAGCTCTGTCAGGTTGGATGGGGAGCATCCCAGTACAGCTATTCCTTATCAGAGATGTTTGATCGGGATCAAGTCAGGGCTCTGGCTGGGCCACTCAAGGACATTCAGAGACTTGTCCCGAAGCCACTCCTGCGTTGTCTTGGCTGTGTGCTTAAGTTCATTGTCCTGTTGGAAGGTGAACCGTCACCCCAGTCTGAGGTTCTGAGCACTCTAGAGCAGGTTTTCATTTCGTTCATCTTTCCCTCGATCCTGACTAGTCTCCCAGTCCCTGCCGCTGAAAAACATCCCCACAGTATGATGCTGCCACCACCAAGCTTCACCGTCTTGATAGTGCCAGGTTTCTTCCAGACGTGAAGAAACCATGACAGCCCGCTTGGAGTTCAATCTTGGTTTCATCAGACCAGAGAATCTTGTTTCTCATGGTCAGAGTCCTTTAGGAGCCTTTTGTCAAACTCCAAGCGGGCTGTCATGAGACTTTTACTGAAGAGTGGCTTCTGTCTGGACACTACCATTAAGGCCTGATTGGTGGAGTGCTGCAGAGATGGTTGTCCTTCTGGAAGGTTCTCCCATATCCAGAAAGTAACTCTAGAGCTCTGTCAGAGGGACCATCGGGTTCTTGGTCACCTCCCTGACCAAGGCCCTTCTCCCCCGATTGCTCAGTTTGGCCGGGCGGGCAGCTCTAGGAAGAGTGTTGGTGGTTCCAAACTTCTTCCATTTAAGAATGAAGTGTTCTTGGGGACCTTCAATGCTGCATAAATGTTTTGGTACCCTTCCCCAGATCTGTGCCTCGACACCATTCTGTCTTGGAGCTCTACGGAAAATTCATTTTACCTCATGGCTTGATTTTTGCTCTGACATGCACTGTGAGCTGTGGGACCTTATATAGACAGGTGTGTGCCTTTCTAAATCATATACAATCAATTGAATTGTGGTCAAGTTGTAGAAACATCTCAAGGATGATCAATTGAAACAGGATGCACCTGAGCTCAATTTCAAATCTCATAGTAAAGGGTCTGAATATTTATGTCAATAAAGTATTTATGTTTTTTATTTTTAATACATTTGCTAACATTTCTAAAAAACTTTTTCACTGTCATTATGGGGTATTGTTTTAGAATAAGGCTGTAATGTAACAAAATGTGTAAAAAGTGAAAGGGTGTGAATACTTCCTGAATGCACTGTTTAGACAACAAAAACAAAAAAACCTTCTCATTCTGAAGTACTGTAGAAAGCATGTGATTGGTTCTTACCTCATCTACCCCATCTACCCACTTGGGCGGCAGTCTCTTGGTGACTCCGATGGCAGCTTCTGGGTCCAAACGTATCCCAGAGACCAGGGCCATGCGGTCATCAGCCAACTGATAGGAACATCACAGATATTACACAGCATATCATTTCCCATTTCAAGCATTGCTGTTAGCAGACTTTTCATACAAAGCTTGGTTCCTTTCCCCCAGAAAAATAGGTCATTGTGACTCTGATAGCACAGTTTGGCTACAAGGAGATTGGACAGTACCTCATCAAGCTCCTAATGTGATTGGCAGACCCCAGCGAAGTTCCATCCAATGAGGAGAGAGGGAGAGGTGAGATGAAGTGAGACAGAAGTAACAGTAAGTGAGCCCCAGACAAAAAGCAGTGATCAGCTACATACAGACATTTTTCATGCAATGTCACAGATACCGTTTAAAGAGGGATCATACTAATGTTCCAAAATGTCACATTTTTACAACAAAAAATAATTAATATCAATCAACTGAGGTTCTTCAAACAGGTAAAATCACCCTTTAAAAAGGTAGGCCTGTCTTTGAGAAATCTATGCTAGGCCTAAACACACTGGGTCAGTGAAGTGTGACATGAGAGTGTGTGTGCAAAGGCAAAGAAATAGGGCTAGCCTATGTCCCTGATCTCCAAATGATTAGCCTAACCACAGAAGCATTTTATATAGGCCTAGAGAAAGGAAAGATGCAGGACAAAGACTTGCATAATAAGAGGATTTTTTGATGCATGCAGATCACTCAGCATGAGCACCATGCAAGAGAAATAATGCCAAAAAAACAAGGAGGAGAAGCACCTAAGCTATTTCAGAAACACAAAGCCTAGTAACCACTGGATTTGCTCTTTGATCCAAACAAACATTACCATTCCCCAAAACGCCAGATTTGTCTTGTAATGAATTGGGACTAACGCCTTCTCTTCAGATATGAACAAACATTAACTTTATCGTTTTTGTTGCCGTTGGTGCTGTCAGTGCCAGATCAATTCTGAGTAGCCTATCCAAGATACTATCCACAATCAGGTGGATGAAAAGAAGGCCTTTCAAAGTCTGGATTTGAGTTCTATGAAGCTGCGAGACACAATAATGGTTCCATAGTCAAAACACCTTAGTGCCCAGAAGTAGGAGGGTGAATAAAAGAGGGACTGAAAGGGAAAACTATAAACTCTTTAGAGTTTTGAAACTATGAAAAATAAATAGGCTAAGATATTATGGACTTACATAGACAGCATTTGTAAAAGGCCCTGCATCCTGGTCAATAATGAAAAATAGAAAATATATATCAGTGACCAACAGTGCAAACTAGGTATTCTAAATTAGCATATACAAATATCTTAGTAACAACTAGGCCTAGGCTATATCAATGTCAAGTTTTTCAAATAACTTAAATAACAGTTTAACAACCCAACACCAAGCACAGGATCAATTAAATCTAAAACAGAGCAAAGCACCTTCTAAAGGGTAGGTTTGAGAAAGACATGCAACTCACTAAAAAGCAAAAGGGCGCACACACACTACAAACATCTAATAAAATGCAACACGTCAATTGTTGCACTTGACCATCTCTATAACAAAAGACTATCCAACTCATTCCAGCATGCACTGTTAGGACTTCTTTATCAAGTACTGCCCCTAAAATGAACTTCATGTTCTACCTTTATCCAAACTTTTAATTAGTTTCTTACTCTGATAAATGCATTGCTTCAATTGACTTTATCATGCCAAAGGAGAATGTACGCTCTAAAATGATTGGTAATGCAAGTTGAGGTCATCAGTACTCTAAATGCATGCCTCTGTGACGACACAGGCCAAGGCAAAAGTGCGCATCTAGCTTGAAAGCTAAATGCAGCAAGTAGCCAACATCATATTCATGTGTGGTAGATGGCCACTAGTTAGTTAGCTAACGAGGAGACTTAATCAAGCTACGGCTAGTTTATTAATGTGTTAGCCATCACACACACACACACACACACACACACGTCAAATCCAGACGATTAACGTTAGACTCACCGCAGCATTGCTACGTGTACTCAGAGTACGACGGGTGTCGTATGTACTCACTTGCTCAGCCAATATATGACGATTTTGGATTGCATTGTTCCGCATTAATAAGAAGGCATCGGTCAAGCGCCTAGTTGCCATGATTAAATTACACACTTGGGATTTGCAGCTATCAAATAACAACCCGTAGGGCACAGTGACTACAACGACTATCTAGCTACTATACAATGCAAGGAAAGTTAGCGAGCCAGCCTGTACCGGCTAATCGAAGGGTTCTTCCCCTTTCTGTCTTCACAATAACATATAGTTTGTTTTCTATCTGTCGCTTTTATGAAGTACATAAATAAAACATAAAATATGAAGTTTGTCTTCAATGAAACATGTAATGAAGAGAGGGTCGGTGTTCTGGCCTCATCTACGTGGAAAACGTAAATACACAATAAGAGCTTCGTGACCAAACACTTCCAGGTTAACACTTTTAATTTGAATTGGAGACCTCTATCAAATATAATATAAACTGAATCTAATCATCATTGATCACATGTTATGTATTTTAATATTATAGACTTTTATATTAATAAAATAAAAACGACAACATTTTTATTTTCCGGGTCAATCACACACGGGTTTTAGTCCGATATTTTTGAAGAAGAGTTGAAATAATGAAGATAATCAAGGATGCATGATATATAGTTCTGCATTGCATAGTATTGCAATAAGCGTATTGGCATCTATAAAACTGACAAATATATTCGGTTTTAAAGAGAAAATCAAATTCACGAACGCCAGTTTTAGCGCCATCCCCAACTGTAACTATCAGCGATCAGGAACGTACCCATTGGAATCTCTATCGCGCATGCTTCCTTGAATGCGTATAGCTAATGGCTAAGGATAAACTACATTAACAGTCTAACCATTTTTATTTACAATGGCAGAATATGGAGAGGAAGAGGGATTCATGTTTCCTGTAGACGATGGTTTATTTGCTGATACATTTTCTGATGATAGCGTGTACAAATTCATCGGTCAAGAGTTAAAGATCAGCCAGGTGTTCAGCGCCAACCTCGGCGTGGCAGCGCCAGTGTGGGACGCCGTAAGTTCACGACTAGCTCCTTTAGTACACACTGGCTACATTTATTCTGCACATGATGAATAAAGCTTTATTGGTTATGTAGTAGTGCATTTAATACAGTAGTGTTATGAAAGGAATGCAATGAGCTGCCTGTTGTATTTACTGTTTGGTTACTGTTGGTTAAATAGGCGCTTCATCTATGCCGCTATTTCGAGGAAAACTCGCCCAACCTGAAAGGAAAGCGCATCATTGAGTTGGGCGCAGGGACTGGCATTGTTGGCATTTTGGCAGCACGTTTGGGTATGTTGGTTCATTCTTTGTCCTTCCAGTAGAGGTCGGCAATTTCGATTTTTCAGTAGCAGCCACTGTTATTTCAATAGCCTAGTCATTATTATTTACTTTAATAGCCGTTTATAGAATTTTAATTGCACATTATCCTACAAATGAACTTTTCAAAGACTTTGAAACACTACAATAAAAATGTAAAACATCACAAATGTTTCCCACTGTTACAGGAGCGGATGTGACCTTGACAGACCTCCCCCTTGCTGTCCCTCAACTGCAAAGCAACGTCTCAGCCAACATGCCGTCCTCCGGCTGGCCTTCTGTTGCCCCCTCCGTCCTCCCCCTCTCCTGGGGCCAAGACCAGCACATTTTTCCCATGGACTGGGACCTGGTACTGGGTGCAGACATTGTGTATCTGGCTGAGACTTACCCCCTCCTGCTGGACACACTGGTTCACCTGTGCAAGGACAGGGCTGTGGTGTACCTCTCATCCAAGATGCGAGAGGAGCACGGAACACCTGGCTTCTACGAAGACACTCTGCCACAGAGGTTCCATGTAAAGCTGGAGCAACGCGACCCCACACAGAACATCAACATCTACAGCGCTACGCTGAGAGGGAAGCAGTGACAGAAATGAGACTGGATAGGACTGGGAGACTGATGAACCTGTAAATAGGTTGAGACTTGGAGTAGAACCACACAACAGTGCCTGACTCTCTGAACCCTCTGGTCAAGAGGGAGTCTTCTAGATTTCCTTCCTCTCTGAAAAAATGTTGTGCAGGTGCTGGATACGAAAGAATAGGCAACTGACACAAAAGAGCAAAGGCTCCTCACTCTGATTTTAGTGCTCCTAAAAGTGTTATTTTAAACAAAATATAGATCATCATGTTGAATGAAAAGGTCTGTATGGCCTTGTAATAAACAGAATAATACTTTTGTGGGCAGGAAAAGCATAGCAAAGATCATTTTTCCTGTCTTTGCAGGTTACTACAGTCAAATCAAGTTGTGTTTGAGGAAGTGTTATATTGTATAGGTTGACAGGGTTGATTACTGGGAAATGTTATTGATACCATCCAATTGCAGAACTTTTTTGGCAAAATTGACAGTTTATGCCCCCACTCCCCCGTACTTACTTCATCCCCTCACTCTCCTGCTCTCTGCTGATGTGCAGAGTTTCTGTATTCAACTTTCAGCAACAATCTCCTTGTCTGCTTTGTCGTTGATATAATAAATGACATGTTGTAATGCTTTTTTCCTTTGGTTTGCAATGTCATTCACTTTAAAGCACATCAACCATGTACACACAATGTGAAGTGTGCCAACCCTCGGTGTCATTTCAGCATTGTACAAGCAAACATGAAAATCAAGGTATTTAGGATGTATAGTGTCATCCTGTCCGGGGGTATCGTCGGACGGGGCCACAGTGTCTCCCGACCCCTCCTGTCTCAGCCCCCAGTATTTATGCTGCAGTAGTTTGTGTCGGGGGGCTAGGGTCCGTCTGTTATATCTGGAGTATTTCTCCTCTCTTATCCGGTGTCCTGTTTGAATTTAAGTACGCTCCATCTAATTATCTCTCTTTCATTCTTTTTCTCTCTCTCTCTCTCGGAGGACATGAGCATTAGGACCATTCCTCAAGGCCTACCTGGCCTGATGACTCCTTGATGTCCCGAGTCCACCTGGCCGTGCTGCTTCTCCAGTTTCAACTGTTCTGCCTGTTTTATGAACATTTTAAAATCTTGTCCATGTTCTGTTATAATCTGCACCCGGCACAGCCAGAAGAGGACTGGCCACCCCTCACAGCCTGGTTCCTCTCTAGGTTTCTTCCTAGGTTTTGGCCTTTCTAGGGAGTTTTTCCTAGCCACTGTGCTTTTACACCTGCATTGCTTGCTGTTTGGGGTTTTAGGCTGGGTTTCTGTACAGCACTCTGTGACATCAGCTGATGTAAGAAGGGCTTTATAAATAAATTTGATTTTATTTGATCCTTAAATCATCCACCACTGCTGTCCATAATCCTCAATCTGACCCCAAAACTATCAGATTTTAAATCCCAATAAATTCAGGTTATTGCTATTTGGGATCCTTAGGATGTCTCTACTCTAAACCCTACCCTTATCCTGACCCCAACCCTTACCTAACCTTAACCATTTTTAAACTTCAAATTGGGTAACGATGTCCCAAGGATACCGGATAGCAAGGGACGTAAATTCAGGACAGACAGCCTTTGTCGCCCCAAACAACTAACTTAAGCCAAAAGACGCTGAAGTAAGCATTTGTGAGCAGCCATAGTTTTTTTTTACCTGCTGTGTCACATTGGTCCGTGTGTATGTACAGACACTTCTCTCATCCTGCTATCTGTCAACCCAGGGAATGTGACTGGGTGGGGAATGTTTTTTGCAACTAGGGTGTGCCTCTTAAAATAATTCCACTGTGATGTTTTGAATGGGAATGTTGTCTGTGGACAAGAGGAGGATGGCCTCTCTGGCGGTGACAGGGGAGTGAGGGTGTGTGGCATGAGGAAGGGGGGATCAATAACATTCTCTTTTTAAAACAAGTTGCCCAGTTGGCGTGGTCAGCATCAGACTATGCCCTAAAAGCAAGCACCTTCCTCCAGATGCACTGACCAGCGGTATGTGTGATGTGACAGCCATTGGATTATAAAATGTGCTTTCAGTTTATCTTATTTAATATTCATACAAATTCACACTTTTTGATTTGATCTAAAGTTAGACTTTTGTATGTAAGTCTGGACTATAAAAGTTTAGTTTTCTACTTCAACAGTGAAACTGCATCTCATTTGATGAAATAGAGAAAACATTTTTCAAAATGCTAAAAGCTATTCTGTAGTTGAAAAGGCATATCTACATTAGGGATTCAACAATAAAATGTATGTTTTTCCTCTACAATAATTTCAGAAGTCAGTCTCTGGTTTCAAACCTCTTGTGATGGAGTTCTGGGCTGGGAGTGAGGGGCAACCACCCATGTATGACACATTTGGGACTGTTCCCGGACTAAACATGTCTAAGTTCAGTTCACTTTAAGCTGTTTTAAAGTGATAGTGTGTTTGTCTCTGTGAAAGCTTGCAAGGTGAGAAACGTAAACAAATAGCTATAGTCTGCTTAGTTTGTTGTCATGTCTCTTTGTTGGCAAACAGAAGCAGAGCAGAATGTTCTTAAACCGAGCAGAATAGTCATAATCCTAAGAAAAAGAAACCTAGTATCACAGAAAGATCATGTAAATAAGGTTGTTTGTATTCATTCAAAAATATATTTCACTTACAAGTGAATTTACTATATGCAATATTTTCTTTATTGTCTATATGGTTTAAAAAAAACAAAAATTTGTTTATTTTACCTTTATTTAACTAGGCAGGTCAGTTAAGAACAAATTCTTATTTTTAATGACGGCCTAGGAACAGTGGGTTAACTGCCTTGTTCAGGGGCAGAACAACAGATTTTTACCAGCTCGGGGATTCGATCTTGCAACCTTCCGGTTACTAGTCCAACGAACGCTCTAACCACTAGGCTACCTGCCGCCCCGGGGCATGCTACTACACTGTGTCCTGCAAAGCTAGGTATTGGGGTAATCTTCATGTTTTTTTCCCCACCCTATTATTTCCACAGATATCAGGACAAGCACCAGGCATTAGATTTTCAACCGTACCAGGGCAGGGAGCCCAGTTGTTGGACAGTACCAGGTTCTAGGACCGGAGGGGTCCTACAGGACTATACCAACTGGACTGATCAATATCTATCGCCTTCTATCCCTCATTTCCCCTTAGCTCTAGACAGCCTGCCCCGACAGATCAAGGGCTTAAGGGACTATCAGGCTCAAGAGAAGAGAGAGAGGTAATGGCTGGTGGGAGAGGCTCATAGAGCAGCAGCTAGGGAGAGGGAAAGGGAGTGTGAGAGAAGGATGCAGAGGGAGGGGTGGCAGAGGAAGTGGGAGCCCTGTAGTCCTGTCCGCTACAGGAGGGAGCCAGCCAAGAGAAGCCTTAGCGACAGTAACTATCGGGAGCTGGAGGCCTGGGCGGCCCGCTGCAGCCGCTCACTCCCTAGGAAGAGACGCTTGGAGGCAGGGCTGAGGGGGGGACCAGGGGGCGCCGGAGAGTGAGAGAGTCCTGGAGAGAGAATCATGGGGCAACAGAGGTGGAGCAGAACCCATAGTAAGTGCAATGCATCTGGCGGAACTACCTCTTCAGCCTAGACAATGGGGACAGTGGGATAGGAGGGACATACAGCAAACTATGTGTCACCGCTTGTCTGAACCGGTTATTCCTTATACAACATACCCATCAGACACCAAGGAGAATGAGACAAGCTACCAGAAGAGGGTGTTTAGTCAACCTCCAAGCTACATTCCACCTCCACCTTATAACGCCCCACATAACATTTCACCAGTAATGCAACATGCTGAGAAACATACCACTAAAGAAGCCATGGCTGTGTATGCAGGGTGGGATCCGAGAGCTAACAGACCCAGAAACTGCACACTGCCTACGCCGAGGAAGCAAGACTACTCTGTACTAGACTTTCATAGGGAAAGGGGAGGGGGAGATGAGTTTATGAAAGAAGAGTGGAAGCAGAGGACCTGGTCTGATCCTGGAGGGCATAGGCAGCAAGGACATGTTGTAGTTGGTCAATGGACAGGCTTTCCAGCCCATCCACAGAACATGCCAATCCAGTCTGGAAGCCTCTCACCTCTGCTGCAGTCCCCACAACAGCCTCAGATGGCCAACTTCAGTGAGATGGCCTACCCCAGTGCCACCACAGAAAGGAAAGTCAGCCTAAAGAAAAGCAGAGGATGGGAGACCATATTTTGCTTGGTGTCTCACATGGGTGGAGTGGCAGGGTTACCAAGTTCTCCTGAAGAAACAGTAAAACCCCTTTCTCTGCCACTCTTCACCACCTCCCCTCTAACAACTGTGTCAAACAGTGAGTTAAGCAGAGTATCTATCGGCCTAGAGGAGTGTGGTGCCAGTAATGAATTGCATAAGCTTGCAGATAAAGTTGATTCAGGTGTGCCATCACTCCAGCATGATTCCAGTGCTTCAGCCCAGACCCCTGCCTCCATAAGAAATAGCATTCTCAAACCTAAACTGAAGGGGGCGCTAGACTGGATGGGAAGTGAGCAAGTAGCAGCCCACAGGGATGAGCTTCTCAGGGCCATTCAGAGCAGACCAAGGCTTCAAGGAGAGGAAAGAGACCTCCAAAGCCTACGCAGTACGACAGACAGTGAAGTTGCCTTGCCAGAAGGCACCCAGGTTAGTGCTTCATCCCCTGTATCCAGGAGAAAAGGGATGCAAGTACTGGCTCCTGTGTCAGTCAAGTATCCCTTATGGAGGGAGCCCAGTTACATGGGCCGAGTCAAGAGTGGCAATTCCTCACCTAGCTATTTGATGGGTACCTGGGAGGAGGGCGAACCAGGTTAGAATCTGAAGGATGATCGTACAGAAAATAGCCCTGATGCTTGCAATCATCCTCTTGATGTTGAAGTGAGGCGATTGGAGCTCAAGAGAGACACACAGAGTCTGATGGTAGCAGTGGTCTTCTGGTCATCGATGCAACTTGTGTTGTAATCAGAGTGGGGTTAATTTTCCCTCCTAAAAAATAACATGTCCAGTATTTGTGCTTACCAACTCTTAGTGACCCCCTGTGCCTGATCTAAACCCAAGCTCCCCTATCGACCCTATCCCAATAAATAACCAAGTCAAGGAGGATACTACACCTGATCAGAGCATTGATATATCAGCCCAGATCTGCCCCCTGTTAGATAGTGAAGAGCATATGAGTGATTTCAAACACACTGACACAACTGTAATTGAAAAAGACTTGCCTCAGCAGATAGCGACAAGCCAACTCCCTGAATCGCTCTTGCCCTCACCTTCAATCCCTGACAATGAGACCTGGGAGGAGCGTGCTGAGAGGATTTTGGGGATCCCTTTTCTGAACTCCAGCGTTCAGGATAAAACAGAAAAGGATGAGATACCACAGCTGCCAAAAGACGAGAACAATGACGCCCTTGAGTGCCTTCCTGAGGTTACTCTGAAGGAGCCAGTGTCAGTGGCATCGCCTGAGATAGGTCTCACTGAAGAAAATTTTCTGCTACAGACACTGATGCCACTTTAGATGACCAGTCTGCACCAGATATAGTTGCAGAGCCCAAGATGGAGCTGAGGGAACAAACATGTGATGTCTCTGTGGAGAACTACAGTGACTGTCTGCCTAAAGGTTATGTCTTTACGAGAGACAGGTAGCGCAAACGAGCCCCCATTCAATCCTTGCCAGGAAGCAGGTAAATTTGGTCCATTTGGTGATGATGGTTTTTCCCCACCCATCTCTCAGTACCTCAACCCACCTCTAAGTTACCCAGATTCTCCCCCACACTCACCTTTAGATGCTACCTCCCCCTCTAATTCAAGACCCTCCATTTCCTCTCATCACTTGTTGACTTTGCCCTCCCAGTTCATTTCATTATCTCCCCTCCCTAAGTCTAACATAGACCTCCTGTCTCTCCCTGAATATCCACCCTCTCCCTCAGATATAAGCTTACCCCTTCACCCTGATTACCCTCCAACTGAACACTCAGACTCCATTTCCCTGTCCCAATTCCTATCCCCCCCTCCCTCGGTCCCAATTCCTAACCCCCCACATCCCCCTCGAGAACCCTCCTCTAGAGCCTGGAGCTTAAAGATACTGGCCGATACCTTTACCCCTGTCCTGTCCGTATCCACCACACATAGAGAGGAGCCACAATACCCCAAGTCTCTCTGGGATGCAGTGAAATGCATCCGGAAGCACACAGCCCCTGACTCAGAAAAGGAAGAAGATGGACGTGAGCTGTGGGATCCAGAAAGTGCTGGTGAGGATGGTGCTGCACTATACAAAGAATTTGATTTGGGCATTGGGGAGGTGTTGTTCCAGGGTAGTGATAGCCTGATCATTTTCAGCACTGGCGGAATCTCCCTTGAAGTAGCAAAGGGCTTAGAGGTGCAAAGGGATCACGAAAAGGGACACATTTTGATAACGTCAACACAGGATAAAAAACGCAGTGAGAAAGAGCCCTGCGGTCCGGCTTAAGATGACACGCTCTCCTGCAGCAGCACAAACAGCCACGGCTCAAGGGACACGGTCATCATGGGGGCCGAGGGAGAGTCTGACTGAGACAGAGACTGAGGAGGAGACAGATTGTGAAGCTGAGATCATCAGTAAGGAGGAGCCTGACACCAACATGGAGCACTGTGTTGCTGAGGGAGAGGAATGGAGCGGCACTGTTGGGCTAAAGAGATATGTTGTAGTGGAGGGGGAGGGAGATGATGAGAGAGACAGGGAGGTGAGGGACACAGCTGTGCCTTCTCAAAATAAGGGGTATCTGTCTGAGACACAGGTGACAACACTGCAAATTGTGGAAAGGCATATAGTAGAGAGTCAGAAAGCTGGGGAAGTGAGAAACTCTGAGGGGGAGGAGAGCAGAGATTTGGTCAACGTAACCACTTCTGAAAAGTTATCTGGTGGGGCTATGGGTGACGAGGGTCAATGTGGATGCGTGACAGTAGAGGGGCTAGAGGAAAGTGATAATGGGCAACACCATAACAATGGTGAAACAGTTTACAGCGCACAATGCACTGAGGTGGTGGAAAGTGTTAAGGAGATGTGTAGCAGCAATGTGGCAACAGGAAATAACCTTTTGGACAAAAAAAATCCTGTGACTCATTCTTAATGGAGAAGTTCTCTCAGGAGGATATTCCCTGTCAGTCAAGTCAATAGGTAGGGCTGCAAGAGGTATATCATGCTATCAGAGAATGAACTTGCATAATATTTTGAATTAGCTAATTGGCATTTTAAATTCCTTCAGAGACTTATTTTGTGTGTGGGCTCTGACTATTTATAGATATACAGAATTTTAAATAGTAGAATAAGGGTATTTAATTTATTAAAGCGGCAATCAGCAGTTGAAACAATAACAAGGCGTCCCATCACAGTATCGCTAAAAAGCTGAGAGATGGGCTGGAGAAATGTAACCCTCAAATTCATATACAGGGCTAGGAATGCAAGGACTGACCAGCCATGATATCACACATATGGTTTTAAACATGTTTTGAGGCTATACAGTGTGTTTACATTTACTTTGTTTACAAATACTGGAGTAAAACAAGGTTATATTTTGGGTTCTGATGGGGTACAATAGTCAACCTATGCTCTTGAGGCATTTCTAAAGGGCATTTTGCAAGACCTCTGAGATTTGTTGTATGGCAGGGTGCAAAGCATCTCTCAATGGTCACAATCTATTTTCTGTGTTTGGGAATAGAGCTACATTTTTCATGAATATTTATGCTGTGAGATTATTGGCTTAGAGATGTGCATTTAGTATGATGCATTTTGACATAATTATGCTTCAATAAAATTGAATAAATGAACCATGATATAGTCTGTGTAATATATCATTTTCAACAAGTCAAGAATTTGTTTATGGTATTGGTCGCCTTTTGAAGTATTGATACAGTATGTCCTCTTCATGATTGACATGACACAACAATAAACAACTCATTAGGCCTACTTTTAGCAAGGTATCTGAAATATTTCATAAACAATTCATTCATATATCACAGAGATTATATTTCCTTTATGTGGAAATGAGTAAAACACATTGGAATTATTCTCATATAATTTAATGTATGCAAATGTTTATTGTATAACTATAGAATTTTGAAACGTATCCTATACAAATCTTCTTTTGAGCTGCCTAGGTAATGCAAATATTTTCTTATAAACCGTGTCAAAAGACACACCCTCGTCATCTTGGTGGGAGGTCCAAATGATTAGCCACGCAAAGGAAGTTTGCAACGTAAAGCCCCTCAGCCTTCGTTTTTAGTCGGCTTTGCGAGTTTGCGGTCCAAACACTTAAAAGACTATCCCCTCAGCCATCAAATTAAGTGGACACTTCTGATGACGTCTGACGAGTATACACTTGCAGGGCAAGTGATTTTTAAATGGACCACCCTTGGCCGGAAATTCGTCACTCCTTCATGCCGCGATGATTGTGTGTACTTTATATGCGCTACATTCAATTGAGTGCATGTCTACTTATATTTCATATAATTATTAATATACGCCTACTGTATGATAGCTAGCAAATTAATTAGATAACTAACGTTAACCTGCCTAACTGGAACTTCTGAAGAAGGGAAATGTTTTATTTCTACAATTTCCAAAATATTACTTTTTATTTAGTAGCAAAATGTCTAACTCATTTGCGTTCGTTTTTACTTACACTTGTATGTTGACTTCTCCATTGATGTTGTTTTTAAGTTTTGGCGGACTTTCCTTAGCGGATGTACAATCGTCGCAAATTGAATTATGGGGAGTAGTGATAGGTCGTTCGCGAAAGAGTCAGCTTTACGATCCGGCTCTTGTAGGTGAACGTTGGGAGCCGGCTCGCATATAAAAAATTAAGATATGAACAATCAAAATATTTAAATGAATAGAATTAACTAATTCAAAGAACGAAAAAATAATATAGGCCTAAATGCTCAAGCGCACACACATTCGTTCTGACTGTCTTCTCAGACTAACAGCCTCACCTGTTGTTCTGTCAATCAGACTCGCAGTGTCAACCAATGAACCAAAGATGCGTGAGGGAGGGCCGAGCCAACTCACTCACAGTCACACACGGAGGAGAGAGGGGAAGGACAGCTATTAAAACAACAGCTGGAAAATGAGTCGGAGGCACAGTAGCATATTGATGTATTTTAATAATGTAGACAATGATAGGGCACAGTGTAGAATTTGCCAAAACAAAATCTCATATAAAGCCGGTTCTACGCACAACCTACACCGGCATATGCGAACTGTGCACCAAACTGTGAAGCTAGCTGTAGCGGAGCTTCGAGAAACTAGCGGGCCCGCTAGTGATAGTGGTGGAGCAAGCACCTCCACACGTGGAGATGTATCCACTCAGTCAAGTAGGCCTACTCCACAACCCACAGCAACGCAGTCTTCTATAGACCTAAAATGACTGCCACCAATTTCTAGACATTTTCGATCGTGGTGGACAAAGGTCTTAGAAATTATAGAAATAGTCTAAATCCAATGTACACAATTCCAAGCGGAAAAACCCTTTCAAAATCACTTATTCCACAACTGTATGAGAGCACGCAGGCTTCAGTGTGGGAAAGAGTCCAAAAGGCTACTGCAATTTGCCTTACCACTGACTGCTGGACATCAAGGGTAACCACTTCTTACATGTCGGTTACATGTCACTTCAAGATTTTTAGATGTCAAGCTGTCTTCTACACTTAAAATGGACTCATCATCCATGTCTTGCCCACACAATCAACCTGATTGTAAGAGATGCTCTGAAGGTGATGAAACCCACTGTGGACACAGTGAAAGCAGCTGTGGAATACTTCCACAGGAGCACAGTAGGTGCTGAAAAACTAAAGTCTACACAACACCAGATGGGGATGCCTGAACTGGCCTTAACAAGACTGCACTACAAGGTGGAATTCAACATTTTATATGTTGAAGCGGTTTCTTGAGTCAAAGGATGCCATCATCTCTACCCTGGCCATTGTCAATGCACCTGTTGATGCTCTGACAAGAGGAATGGGAGGTGGTGGAGGAGGTGTGCAGAATCCTGGAACCCTTTGAGCAGGTCACTGTGGAGATCAGTGGAGAGAGATACAGTAAGCTGTTATTACTACATCATTATTTAATCCAGCATTATATATGTATATGAGCAGTAGATGAGAATGTAGTATCAGTAGACAAAACATGAACCAGAACTAATAAGTTACTGTTCTCTCTTTTCAGCTATGTGACAGACTCAAAAATGATACTTCTGTGTAAGGGTCTGCAGCGAATCACAGCCAGCCGCCAGAGAGAAGCAAATGTAACCACAGGACATGTGACAGAGTTGATTGACACCCTATGTTCATCAATGGACAGAAAGTTCCACAGAATGGAATATAATTACGTGCTATCAGAAACTGCTGCACTTGACCCCTGGTTTAAGAAGTTAGCCTTCAGTGATGCCAGAGCGATTGATGAGGCTCTTCAAAGAATAACCTCAGCAGCAGGGAGGGACAGCCCCAGCAGTCAGCTGGCTCAGGCACCAGGGCAACAGGAAGAAGAGAGATCAGATGGAGCAGAAGCACCAGCAGTAGTGCCACAAACGTCTGCTGTTTGGATGATGTTTGACAAGAGAGCAACTGGGGATGCAGCACAAAGGAATCCCTCAGCATATGCCATAATGGAGGTCCGATCATATTTGCAAAGATCTGCAGATCCTCTGAGCTGGTGGAAGAACAAGGCCTCTGTCTACCCACAGCTTACTAAAGTAATGGCAGGGAGACTCGGCATAGTGGCCACATCCTTTCCCTCTGAGAGGGTCTTCTCGAAAACAGGACAAATAATTACTGAGAGAAGAAACCACATCAGCCCCTCGAAAGTGAGGCAGCTTGCATTCTGAATGCAAATCTCTCAGAAAAGCAAAATATGGTCAGCATTGCTGTGTGCTGCTGGTTATAACATGGCAATAAAAAAGAGAGAGAAAATAGGGACCAGTTTAATGTTTTAAGTGAGATGCTGCAGTTTTTCACATTGTTATTTATTTCTCTTTGATATGGTGCATTATTCTATTATGCTGTTCAGATTGGTTAGATTTATATGCACTTTGTTTATATACATTAAAAAGTTATACTTTAAATGCAAATGTTTAATAACATTCTTTTTCATAACAAACCAATGCATTTTTAAATACATTGTGGTTAAGGTAGAGTATGATTTCATTTAATAATTTAATTAGAATTGTTTTAACACCAATCACAGTCAAACTATCGCAAACTGTTTGACTTGAAAAAATACAAAACATATCTTTTTTAAAGAGCCGTTTGGGAGCCAAAAGACCGGGCTCTTTTTGGTGATCTGAGCCGAAAGAGCCGGACTTCGCATTACTAAGAGTTTCAGGCCTGGGAGAGAACATAATTGTACACTCGCAAAGCCGGCTGAAAACGAGGGTTGAGGGGATTACGTTGCAGACTTCCCTTGTTTGGCTAATCATTTGGACCACCCACCAGGTCGACAACGGTTATTCCCCCAAGAGCATAAAGCGATGATTAGTGGACGAGGGTGTGTCTTATAAGTGTTTGGACGGTAGACTGAGTGTATGTTCACTCCGGGGCCTGAAACTCCACAGAATTAAATTCGCGACGATTGTACATCCGCTAAGAAAAGTCCGCCAAAACTTAAAAACAACATCAATAGAGAAGTCAACATACAAGTGTAAGTAAAAACGAATGCAAATAAGTTAGAAATGGTGCTACTAATGCACATGACGGCACAAACACGTCTTGTAAAAAGTAAATGTTTTTGTTTGGTTATCTTTTGGAAATTGTAGAAATAAAACATTTTCCTTCTTCAGAAGTTCCAGCTAGGCAGGCAAACATTAGTTAGCCAATTAATTTGCTAGCTGTCATACAGTAGGCATATATTAATAATTATTTATTTAATATATCGGTACGAACGCTTCTTGCGAAAATATTCATATAATAACCATATCAAAGTAAACTTGGAGTCACGAAATGACATTTTGTGTGGTCCTCCCACTACGACTCGTCAGGAAAACATGCAGTTTGTATAAATGATGCACTTCATAGGGTGGTGAAAGTGCAAGGAGATGAGCTTGTTTCTCCTTTCCAATAAATATCGAGGGTCTTATTCTGGTGACATGATAATCGATGCTTGGCTGCACGGGGCGGCAGGGTAGCCTAGTGGTTAGAGCGTTGGACTAGTAACCGAAAGGTTGCAAGATCAATTCACCGAACTGACAAGGTACAAATCTGTCGTTCTGCTCCTGAACAGGCAGTTAACCCACTGTTCCTATGCCGTCATTGAAAATAATTTGTTCTTAACTGACTTGCCTAGTAAAATAAATATATAATTTGACAAATAAGAATAATATCATAATGTAGGCTATACGAAATTTGCCAGAAAAGCAAGGTGAAGCAATTCAGGCATTCTTGAAAGTCAGGACAATCCTTGTCCTGCATACACATTTTTATATTAGAAAAAAATGCATTTAGAATTAATCGTTAATGTTTCCTTCATTTGTCGCAATGAAGAACGTAAAAATCCACCTCTGTCTAACGGATAAAAATGTTTCCATTACACATGTCGCAATTACTTTTTTTTTGCGACATTGCATTTGTCGAATAAACCTGGGTCAATGGACACCTTCTTAATGTCCTAATGTTATGTCAGTTTATCTATTCGTTATTTAACGTAATGAAATTGACATGAACACACGTTTTGTACATAAGCTATATCCAGGTAAGAAGACGCTGATCTATTCATTCCAGTGCTTGTTTTACTTGAACTTTACATCTAGCTTGCTAGCCGGCTAACACCATGGCAAGTTAACATTAGCTAGCTAGCTAGCTAGGCTAATTGCTTGCCACATCATAGGTTAAAGTTAACTAACTAGCTAGTTAGTTAACTGTCTACTTACATTGTACAGTAAATCATTGACAGCTATGTTAATTAAATAACACTTATTTGTAGTTTTATATTATTAATGTAGCATAAGTTAGTTAGCTAGCTAAGGTACACGTTTGGTAACTAGCCAGCTAGAGTCCATGTTAACGTTAGTTACCCAATGTTCCAGCGCTAATTGGGGAATGTAGCTAGTTTACCTGTGGTTAGCTAGCTACCTATCCAAGGTTTTGGCGATAATCAATGTTTCTTAAGATATATAAGTTAGTATAGACGTCAGAACTATTCAGCCAGGAAATTTGGCTGATGTAGTTACTCATCTGACTTCTTACATTGATCATAAACAGGCTCAAAAGGAAAGTCACAATCACATCTTTGCTCAGATTCCATTGGTTTGTTATGGTACTCCTTTGATGCTTACTTTTACTTCATTTCAGATATCTGCCATAGAAATGTCTAGACTTTCTGCCCCCTTCCTATCCAGTTATTAACCACACTTGCTTTCTAGTCAGTTGTTATTGACTGGGTTTCAATGTCAAAGTGAGCCCATGTTTTGACTGGGTTTCAATGTCAAAGTGAGCCCATGCCGCCAAACAGCTTAAAATAAATACATCTAGTCTAGTGTATGCAGTGTAGATTCAAATTAATGGACAGTTTTTACATTGCACAAGGTTGAATAAATATCATACCTTTAATCACTTCACTGTTTAAACCACAACCTTTTGAGATTTTACCTGAAAATGGTCAGTCTGACCTTGGTTTGACAACTATGTAGGCCTAATCATTGATTTGGACAAACTATAACATGTTCTTAAGTTGCCAGACTGTTGCCACAGGCAGTTATTCAGCCCTCAGATATTTCTAGGCCAAACAGTTCCGTTTCCTGATTTCAATCCTACTCCTTGTCTCATGTGAGGAATATAGCCTAAAGGTTTGTGTTTTCTTCCTAGGCTGCTATACCTTAAAAGAGGTGTATGTGTGTGCGCAAGGTCCTTGTTCCGTTAGGGAGGTGACATAGATATAGAGTGAGCTGTTTTTCACAGATTAGGTCTGTTGAGGAGGGGGGAGAGGAAAGGCCCCAGGTTAGGAGGAGAGCAAAACTGCTCCCACTCTGTTCTCTCTCTCCCACCCCAAGTTTTAAATGAGTCATATGACTTTATAGTTACACGCTTTCACAGCCCCTCATTCTTCTCAGTCTCATGCTTCTGTTTCTTGGGAAGAATGAATGATCGGGCTTCTGATTTGACAATTTTGACTGTGAGTATATACACAGGTGTTATACAACTTATTTTATTTACATTAATAGTGGTGTTTGCCCAAGGTTGTGAGGATAGCGTCTCCTGATTTTTGTTTTGTTTTTATTTGTTTGGGCATTTGTAAAG
The DNA here is from genome assembly GCA_030435695.1 of Brachymystax lenok tsinlingensis. Classification (NCBI taxonomy): domain Eukaryota; kingdom Metazoa; phylum Chordata; class Actinopteri; order Salmoniformes; family Salmonidae; genus Brachymystax; species Brachymystax lenok. Next base: position 26,766,002 of record CM059813.1, read on the forward strand.
TGTTGAAGGTACACTGTGTGAATGTCAGGAGGTTTTTGTTGACTTCTCATTGAGGGAAGTGAAATTTGCTTAGTGGCTACTGAATAATATGTATTCTAACCACAGAAACCATATTGAGGTCAATTTAAGGCTTTTGTACCAAATATTCTCACAGGCTAATATTTTTTGTATTACATTGTTATTGATTATGACACTGTTGGGGTTAGAGCTTGCTAGAAAGGCATTTCACTGTACTTGTGCATGTGACTTTAAACTTGAATGAAGCAGTCATGTGCATTTGCTGAGTCATTTTGCTGTTGCAGAACTAGTTACTCAGCAGCATCAATATCAGTTGTCTCCTGTCATGGGTTATTGATACACGTTTCAAGAGTGCTTATTTCCCATTGTAATGAATACCTTTTTTCTAGGTTACTTTTGTTTAGTTTCTTGTCTTGTGTAAGATCTGGTCTAACGCTACAAATTAAAGCACGTACCAGTCAGCCTCTCAACATTTTCTATAGGAGTCCTGCTCATCTCTGGGTGGGGGGCTTCTAGCATTGGGGAATTTGTCTATGGACACAAGCACTGTTCATGTCACAAACTGTTCACACCCGTCTTGTTGGTGGAGATAATATTGCAGGTTTTAAAGCTTATTTCCTGCAATTCTACACATTTTGTCATGAGGTGCAAAGAAAATGTTGCAGTTTTAAAGCATTTTTTTGTTGTTGCAATTCTCTACATTTGCCCTGTCAGTGTACTTGTGATATTTGAGTGACAAAAAAATGACAACTATCTCTATGGGCTAAAAAAACATTTGCTGACATAGGCTAGTTGATCTGGACATTTCTGATAAGTTATAAATAGTTCTCTAAGGTATACAATGATGAACATAACAAAAGGAGCTAATGATGCACTACTCAATTTAAAAATGGCACCTTGTGCATTCTACTATTTTAAAACTTTCAAGAGTAAGTTTAAATCTGAGTTTGCGTCCCCCCCACCGACCCCTTGGGCGCGACCCACAGTTTGGGAACCAATGCTCTGTTTTTTTTTTTTTTGACACCACACTCCAAAAAGCAAGTTCTGCAGGCTCTAGTTTTGTCTAATCTTGATTATTGTCCAGTCGTGTGGTCCAGTGCGGCAAGGAAAGACCTAGTTAAGCTGCAGCTGGCCCAGAACAGAGCGGCACGTTTTGCTCTTCATTGTAATCAGAGGGCTGATATAAATACTATGCATGCCAGTCTCTCTTGGCTAAGAGTTGAGGAGAGACTGACTGCATCACTTCTTCTTTTTATAAGAAACTTTGTTTGCATAGTCAACTTACACACAACTGACACACACACTTATCATACCAAACATGCCACCAGATGTCTTTTCATAGTCCCCAAATCCAGAACAAATTCAAGAAAACGTACAGTATTATATAGAGCCCTTTTTTTGCATGGAACTTCCTTCCATCTCATATTGCTCAAATAAACAGCAAACCTGGTTTCAAAAAACAGATAAAGCAACACCTCACGGCACAACGCCTCTCCCCTATTTGACCTAGATAGTTTGTGTGTATGCATTGATGTAGGCTACGTGTGCCTTTTAAAAAATGTATGTAGTTCTGTCCTTGCTGTTCTTGTCAAATGATGTTCTGTATTATGTTTCATATTTTGTGTGGACCCCAGGAAGAGTAGCTGCTGCTTTTGCAACAGCTAATGGGGATCCTAGTAAAATACCAAACCAACAGTTTACAAACACTGATCCTTCTGTGATTCAGTGGGTGACTGAGAGACAGCCTGCAGATACCCACAATGACCTGAGTTTAATTGGTTAGGAATTAAGGCTAGAGATGGAAGCATACTTTTTTTCAAACCTGAAATAAGTGTTCCTGGTCTCTGCAGTGTTGTATTATATATATTTCTCTTAATATTTAATTTCAGTTGCCTGTTTCCAGACAGATCTCCAGTCCCTGTGTTTCCAGAGCTCCCTCTCCGCCCCCCTTTAACCCCAACCCCTCTGATGGAGACAGAGCGGGAAGCCGACCTTCTGGAAGGTAACGTTAACAGAAACAAGACACTCCCACGCCTTACTGTGGTCTGCTCAGCAGACATGGCACACTATAGGCTCGATGCCAGTATACACAATGCATTGTAGAAAAAAACTCCCGAACACACGATTTACCTCTGCATATTTTCCATCCAATACCTTTTTTCAAGACAAAGTGAGATTCACCTTGTTGATTTTAGGGCAGTAACTCGGTGGCAGTGTGTGTGATAACCCTCTTCTAAAGCTTACACAATTAGTTCACACATTATGTCTATCACATCTGTTGCAATATCTTGCGTTTTCTTCAAATTGTCTCCCTGGTTAATGAATTGCATAGACGCTTGTTAAAGGAATTCCTGTGTAGCCAAAATGTAGCCAAATAATTTGTGTCAGATTGAAGCCATATACTAACATTCTATAACAGTACTTATTCATTCAAGTTATATGATGTAATTAGGCTACACATAATCTTTCCCGTTGTCAGAGGACACTGGGTCAAGAAGTGACACTGTGCTCTTTGGGGAAACAGCTTGGTCATGGCTTTCAATTTAGGAACTTGTGCCTTGGACTTAGAAGGGATGTGTTATTATGTTCTTGCATGACTTTTTGTGTGTGTGTGTGAGGGGGGGGGTTGATGATGATGATGTGGCAATAATAGAAATCAGGAGGTTGTGACCAAGCTTTGTTTCCATGGGTTGAAGGGGAATGCGGTAGTAAGTTAGTCTTTGTCATCCTGAGTCTGACTCGTGTATTGAAATAGGAAGTTATTGAGACATTCAGTGAGGTAGGCTACATATGTAAGCAACGCCTATGTAAGCAACGCTCCTGTTAGAAGTAGACTTGGACCCAGAGAGACCGTAGTGAGAGAGGAGCCTTTGGGAGATGAAGGATAGGAAGCACAATGAACACTCTAACCTGAGTAAGTACAGATCATTGTATCAGACCATCGGTAGACTGGTACACTGTTAGTGTGAGGAGGAGGATGCATTAAGGGGCTAGAATTCTTGTGTAATGACGTGATAGGTGGGCTTTTGATTCATATGCTGTGAAAATTCATGTAATCACTCTGTTCATATTTAACCTGTTACGCAAATAGATATTTGGCCTTAGTATTGCTCTTTGTTTAGCTTACTTTTCAGAGGTATGATGTAGCCTATTCATGTAAAAGGTGCATTGAAAGACAAAAATGTCGCCTTTTTATTAAGCTGTTGGGTGGCAGGTAGCCTAGCAGTTAGAGCATTGGTCTAGTAACCGATAGGTCGCTAGTTCGAATGCCAGAGCCAACAAGTTGAAAAATCAGCCGATGTGCCCTTGAGCAAGGCGCTTAACCCTAATTTGTTCCAGAGCACCCTACTCCTATGGCTGACCCTGTAAAACAACACATTTCACTGCACCTATCCGGTGTATGTGACAATAAAAATATTGTAAAAAATGTTTTACGTTACATATCCTTTACTTTATAACCTGAAGTGTTTCAAAATGTGTCATAAAACAGGTTTGTTGGCCCTTCCTGGAGACTCAGCCGGGTTCAGAGAGTTGATTGACACCCTCTTTACAGGGGACTTTAATGTGGCACTTCCTTGTTGAAGTTGGTAAACGCTTCTTTCATTAGTCATACATGCTTGCAAGTGACTGTATATATAGCTAGTAGAGACTGAAAGTATGGCTTTCAATCTCTTGACTTTGGCAAGGTTGCCAATGAATGTCTGCTATAATCTGCTGCTGAATCAAATAACAGTTTATTTGTCACATGTGCTGAATACAACAGGTGTATACAACAATACTATTTTATTTTCTTAACTGCAAGTATTTACTAAAGTAAAAAAAGAAAAATAATTAAGGAGCAACAATAAATTAACAGTAGCGAGGCTATATACAGGAGGTACCGGTACAGAGTCAATGTGCGGGGGCACCGGTTAGTCGAGGTAGTTGAGGTAATATGTACATGTAGGTAAAGTGACTATGTATGGATAATAAACAGAGAGTAGCAGCAGCGTAAAAGTGGGGGACAATGCAAATAGTCCGGGTAGCCATGTGATTAGCTGTTCAGGAGTCGTATGGCTTGGGGGTAGAAGCTGTTAAGAAGCCTTTTGGACCTAGACTTGGCGCTCCGGTACTGCTTGCCGTGGGTTAGCAGAGAGAAGTCTATGACTAGGGTGGCTGGTGTCTTAGACAATTTTTAGGGCCTTCCTCTGACACGCCTGGTATAGAGGTCCTGGATGGCAGGAAGCTTGGCCCCAGTGATGTACTGGGCCGTACGCACTACCCTCTGTAGTGCCTTGCGGTCGGAGGCCGAGCAGTTGCCATACCAGGTGGTGATGCAACCAGTCAGGATGCTCTTCATGGTGCAGCTGTCAAACTTTTTGAGGATCTGAGGACCCATGCCAAATCTTTTCAGTCTCCTGAGGAGGAATAGGTGTTGTCTTGCCCTCTTCACGACTGTCTTGGTGTGTTTGGAACATGATAGTTTGTTGGTGATGTGGACACCAAGGAACTTTAAGCTCGCAACCTGCTCCACTACAGCCCCGTCGATGAGAATGGGGGCATGCTCGGCCCTCCATTTTCCTGTAGTCCACAATCATCTCTTTTGTCTTGATCGCATTGAGGGAAAGGTTGTTATCCTCGCACCACACTGCCAGGTCTCTGACCTCCTCCCTTTGGCTGTCTCATCGTTGTCGGTGCTCAGGCCAACCACTGTTGTGTCATCAGCGAACTTAATGGTGTTGGAGTCGTGCCTGGCTGTGCAGTCATGGGTGAACAGGGAGTACAGGAGGGGACTGAGCGCACATCCCCGAGGGGCCCCCGTGTTGAGGATTAGCATGGCAGATGTGTTGTTACCTACCCTTACCACCTGGGGGTGGCCCATCAGGAAGTCCAGGATCCAGTTGCAGAAGGCGGTGTTTAGTCCCAGGGTCCTTAGCTTCGTGATGAGCTTTGAGGGTACTATGGTGTTGAACGCTGAGCTGTAGTCAATGAATAGCATTCTCACTTAGGTGTTCCTTTTGTCCAGGTGGGAAAGGGTAGTGTGGCGTGCAATAGAGATTGCATCATCTGTTGGGGAGGGATGCAAATTGGAGTGGGTCTAGGGTTTCTGGGATAATGGTGTTGATGTGAGCCATGACCAGCCTTTCAAAGCACTTCATGGCTACAGACGTGAGTGCTATGGGTCAGTAGTCATTTAGGCAGGTTACCTTGGTGTTCTTGGGCACAGGGACTATGGTGGTCTGCTTGAAACATGTTGGTATTACAGACAGTCAGGGACAAGTTGAAAATGTCAGTGAAGACACTTACCAGTTGGTCAGCGCACGCTCGGAGTACACATCCTGGTAACACCTAATCCGTCTGGCCTTGTGAATGTTGACATGTTTAAAGGTCTTACTCATATCGGCTACGGAGAGCGTGATCACACAGTCGTCCGGAACAACTGATTGTCTCATGCATGCTTCAGTGTTGCTTGCCTCGACGCAAATGGGATGGAACAAATGGCTTGGTCATGGGAAGAGTGTGGGTAGAATAGAATCTCTCTTCATATTGCTCAGGGTCATGTGATCACAGTTGTTGTTTTCATGTCACTCACTCACTCTCACACAGAGGAACCTTCTCAGGAGAATGGGGTCATCCAGAGCACCCAGGGCCTGTACAGCTCCACCTCCCCTCCGGCCTCGGACGACGAGCCCTTCTCCACATACTTTGAGGAGAAGGTGCCCATTCCAGAGGATGTCACCCAGGTACTGAGGCCATGTGGCCTATGACCTCACATGGATTATTAACACAGCCTAGAAACTCACAGGGATTATTAACACAGAGCCTATGATCTCAGGGTATATCACATCACAATAAGTATTAGCTCACAGAGCCTATGGTATCGGGTTATGACGTCAAGGTCTATGACCTCACACAGATGAACCCAGAGCCTATGGCGTCACATGGGAAATTATGACCTTATAAAATACAGTAAAGTTTGGACACACCTACTCATTCAAGTGGTTTTCTTTTCTTTTTACTATTTTCTACATTAAGAATAATAGTGAAGACATCAGAACTATGAAATAACACATATGGAATCATGTAGTAACCAATATTTTATAATTTAGATTATTCGAAGTAGCCACCCTTTGCCTTGATGACAGCTTTGCACACCCCTGGCATTCTCTCAACCAGCTTCATGAGGAATGCTTTTCCAAAAGTCTTGGAGTTCCCTCATGCTGAGCACTTGTTGGCTGCTTTTCCTTCACTCTGCGGTCCAACTTATCCCAAACCATTTAGTAGTGGTTTCTTTGCCTCAATTCGACCATGAAGGCCTGATTCACGCAGTCTCCTCTGAACAGTTGATGTTGAGATGTGTCTGTTACTTGAACTCTGAAGCTTTTATTTGGGGCTGCCATCTGAGGTGCAGTTAACTCTAATGAACTTATCCTCTGCAGCAGAGGTAACTCTGGGTCTTCCTTTGCTGTGGTGGTCCTCACGAGAGCCAGTTTCATCATAGCGGTTTATGGTTTTTGCGACTGCACTTGGAGAAACTTTCCAAGTTCTTGAAATTTTCCGCATTGACCGACCTTCATGTCTTAAGGTAATGATGGACTGTCGTTTCTCTTTGCTTGTTTGAGCTGTTCTTGCCATAATATGGACTTTTTTGGTCTTTTACCAAATACGGCTATCTTTTGTATACCACCCCTACCTTGTCACAACACAACTGATTGGTTGAAGAAGAAAATAAATTCCACAAATCAACTTTTAACAAGGCACACCTGTTAATTGAAATGCATTCCAGGTGACTACCTCATGAAGCTGGTTGAGAGAATGCCATTTTGGCTACTATATAAAATATATTTTGTTTGGTTTAACACTTTTTTGCTTACTACATGATTCCAAATGTGTTATTTCATAGTTTTGATGTCTACACTATATTATACAATGTAGAAAATAGTACAAATAAAGAAAAACCCTGGAATGAGTAGTGTGTCAACTTCTAACTGGTACTGTATATTACATCAGTTATTGAGTAATAGAGCCTAAGGCATCACAGGGATTATCATACCTCAAAGGGTCAGTGACATCACAGGGCCTATCTTATAAGGGCGCATGACCTCATGAGCATATTACCTAAGCTTATGACCTGAATAAAGTGAAACACAAAGATACTATTAGTATAGAATAATTTAAAAATTATAACTTCAATGACAGATAATACTTCATGCTAAGATTTATTTTCAGGCGTTGATTGTAATATTTGCGATCCTCTCTTTTCAGATGTTCAGTTTCCGTAAACTCTGGGCCTTTACGGGACCAGGTTTCCTGATGAGCATCGCCTATCTTGACCCAGGGAACATCGAGTCCGACCTGCAGTCTGGAGCTAAAGCTGGCTTTAAGGTGAACACAAACCTTTGCTCAAGGGGCAGGGGTACCAAGTCAAATCAAATGTTATTCGTCACATGCTTTGTAAACAACAAGTGTAGACTAACAGTGAAATGCTTACTTACAGGCCCTTCCTAACAATTCAGAGAAAAAAGAAAATAGAGAAATAATAGAAAAGTAATAATTAATACACAATGAGTAGCGATAACTTGGCTATATACATGGGGTATAAATACCGAGTTGATGTGCTGGGGTACGAGGTAATTGTGGTAGATATGTACAGTGCATTCAAAGTATTCAGACCCCTTCTCTTTTTCACATTTTGTTGCGTTAGTCTTATTCAAAAATGTATTTAAAACAAAATTTATCTCATCAATCTACACACAATACCACCTAATGACAAAGCGAAAACAGGTTTTAGAAATATCTTATTTACATAAGTTTTCAGACTCTTTGCTGTGAAATTTAGCTCCGCTGCATCCTTTTTCCATTGATCATCCTTGATGTTTCTACAACTTGATTGGAGTCCACCTGTGGACATGATTTGGAAAGGCACACACCTGTCTATATAAGGTCCCACAGTTGTCAGAGCAAAACAAAAACCAAGCCACGAGGTCGAAGGAATTGTTCGTGTAGAGCTCAGAGACAGGATTTTGTTGAGGTAAGGTTACCAAAAAAATTCTGCAGCATTTGAAGGTCCCCAAGAAGTTTGGAACCACCAAGACTCTTCCTAGAGTTGGCCCCTCGGCCAAACTGCGCAATCGGGGGAGAAGGGCCTTGGTCAGGGATGTGACCAAGAACCCGATGGTCACTCTGACAGAGCTCCAGAGTTCCTCTGTGGAGATGGGAGAACATTCCAGAAGGTCAACCATCTCTGCAGCACACCAATCAGGCCAGACGGAAGCCACTCCTCAGTAGAAGGCACATGACAGCCCGCTTGGAGCCAAAAGGCACCTAAAGGAGACTCAGACATGAGAAACAAGATTCTCTGGTCTGATGACACCAAGATTAAACTCCTTGGCCTGAATGCTAAGCGTCACGTCTGGAGGAAACCTGGCACCATCCCTACGGTGAAGCATGGTGGTGGCATCATCATGCTGTGGGGATGTTTTTCAGCTGCAGGGACTGGGAGACTAGTCAAGATCGAGGGAAAGATGAACGGAGCAAAGTACAGAGAGATCCTTGATGAAAACCTGCTCCAGAGCGCTCAGGACCTCAGACTGGGGTGAAGGTTCACCTTCCAACCGGACAACGACCTTAAGCACACAGCCAAGACGTCGCAGGAATGGCTTCGGGGACAAGTCTCTGAATGTCCTTGAATTGCCTGGACTTGAACCCGATCGAACATCTCTGGAGAGACCTGAAAATAGCTGTGCATCGACGCTCCCCTTCCAACCTGACAGAGCTTTTGAGGATTTGCAGAGAAGAATGGGAGAAAGGTGTGCCAAGCTTGTAGAGTCAACCAAGAAGACTCAAGGATGTAATCGCTGCCAACGGTGCTTCAATAAAGTACTAAGTAAAAGGTCCATTCAAAAGTTTGGACACCTACTCATTCAAGAGTTTCTCTTTATTTTTACTCTTTTCTACATTGTAGAATAATAGTGAAGACATCAAACCTGTGAAATAACACGTGAAAAATATAGTACAAAAAGAAAAGTGTTAAACAGATATAAATATATTTTAGATTATTCAAAGAAGCCACCCTTTGCCTTGATGACAGCCTTGCACACTCTTGGCATTCTCTCAACCAGCTTCACCTGGAATGCTTTTCCAACAATCTTTAAGGTGTTCCCACATATTCTGAGCACTTGTTGGTTGCTTGTCCTTCTCTCTCCTCCTTGGTCAAATAGGCCTTACACAGCCTGGAGGTGTGTTGGGTCATTGTCCTGTTGGAAAAACAAATTATAGTCCCACTAAGCTCAAACCAGATGGGATGGCGTATCGCTGCAGAATGCTGTGGTAGCCATGCTGGTTAAGTGTGTTTTTGTCTGTGATTTATTTAGAATTCAGTGTCACCAGCAAAGCACCATCACACCACTGCCATGCTTCACGGTGGGAACCACACATGCGGAAATCATCCGTTCACCTACTCTGCGTCTCACAAAGACACGGCGGTTGGAACCAAAAATCTCTAATTTGGTCTTCATACCAAAGGACAGATTTCCACTGGTCTAATGTCCATTGCTCGTGTTTCTTGGCCCAAGCAAGTTTCTTTTTCTTATTGGTGTTTCTTAGCAGCAATTCGACCATGAAGAGTTGATTTCACGCAGTCTCCTTTTGATTGTTGATGTTGAGATGTCTGTTACTTGAACTTAGTGAAGCATTTATTTGGGCTGGATTTGCTGAGGCTGGTAATTCTAATGATCTTATCCTCTGCAGCAGAGGTAACTCTGGGTCCTCGTTTCCTGTGGCGGTCCTCATGAGAGCCAGTTTCATCATAGTGCTTGATGGTTTTTGCGACTGCACTTGGATAAACTTTCAAAGTTCTTGAAATGTTCCGGCCTGACTGAACTTCATCCCGTAGTCGCCTCGTCACTGTTGACGTTGAGACTGGTGTTTTGCGGGTAATACTAGCTGTGCTAACAATTGCAAAACGGGTTTCTAATGATCAATTCGCCTTTTAAATGATAACCTTGGATTAGCTAACACAACGTGCCATTGGAACACAGGAGTGATGGTTGCTGATAATAGGCCTCTGTACGCCTATGTAGATATTCCATAAAAAATCTGCCGTTTCCAGCTACAATAGTCATTTACAACATTAACAATGTCTACACTGTATTTCTGATAAATTTGATGTTATTTAAAAATTGACAAAAAAAATGATTTTCTTTCAGACATGGACATTTCTAAGTGACCCAAAACCTTTGAACGGTAGTGTATAACTAGGAATAAAGTGACTACCAACATGATAGATAATAAACAGTAGCAGCAGCATATGTGATGAGTCAAAGTTAGTGTAAAAATGGTGAATGCAGATTCGAGGTCGACCGGTTATGATTTTTCAACACTGATACCGATTTTATTGGAGGACCAAAAAAAGCCGATACCGATTTTTATTATTTATATATATTTGTAATAATGACAATTACAACAATACTGAATGAACACTTATTTTAACTTAATATAATATGTAAATAAAATCTATTTAGTCTCAAATAAATAATGAAACATGCTCAATTTGGTTTAAATAATGCAAAAACACAATGTTGAAAAAGAAAGTAGAAGTTTACATGTGCCATGTAAAAAAGATAACGTTTAAGTTCCTTGCTCTGAACATATGGTGGTTCAATAGTCCCAGTTAAGAAGTTTTAGGTTGTAGTTATTATAGGAATTATGACGCGTCGACTGTTTCTCTCTCTACCATTTGTATTTCATATACTTTTGACTATTGGGTGTTCTAATAGGCACTTTAGTATTGCCATCTCAAGAGTTGATAGGCTTGAAGTCATAAACAGCGCAGGGAATCAAGTATTGCTAAGAGCTGCTGGCAAACATAGTAAAGTTTGAATGAATGCTTATGAGCCTGCTGCTGCCTACCACCGCTCATTCAGACTGCTATAATAAACACAGAAATACAAGTCGTAGGTCATTAATTTGGTCAAATCCGGAAACTATCATTTAGAAAACAAAACGTTTATTCTTTCAGTGAAGTACGGAACCGTTCCGTATTTTATCGAACGGGTGGCAACCCTAAGTCTAAATATTGCTGTTACATTACACAACCTTTAAAGTTGTATCATAATTATGTAAAATTCTGGCAAATTAGTTCACAATGAGCCAAGCGGCCCAAACTGTTGCATATACCCTGACTCTGCGTGCAATGAACGCAAGAGAAGTGACACAATTTCCCTAGTTAATATTGCCTGCTAACATGAATTTCCTTTAACTAAATATGCAGGTTTTAAAAAATATACTTCTGTGGATTGATTTTAAAAGGCATTGATGTTTATGGTTAGGTACATTCGTGCAACGATTGTGCTTTTTTGGCAAATGGGCTTTTTGTTAAATCATCACCCGTTTTTGAAGTAGGCTGTGATTCGATGATAAATTAACAGGCACCGCATTGATTATATGCATCGCAGGACAAGCTAGTTAACCTAGTAAAATCATCAACCATGTGTAGTTAACTAGTGATTATGTGAAGATTGTTTTTTTTTATAAGATAAGTTTAATGCTAGCTAGCAACTTACCTTGGCTCCTTGCTGCACTTGTGTAACAGGTGGTCAGCCTGCCAAGCAGTTTCCACATGGAATGCAAAGTAATCGGCCATAATCAGCATCCAAAAATGCCGATTACCGATTTGTTATGAAATCGGCCCTAATTAATCGGCCAATGCCGATTTTAACCGGTCGACCTCTAATGCAGATAGTCTGTGTAGCTATTTGGTTATTTATTTAACTAAATATTTTGCCATGGTGCTGTCTGCCTAGGAAGAGAGCTCCTGTACATTTTGTAAATATTTAATACTTTTTTAGTTGCATATATTTTTTTTATATATATATTTTTATAATTCTCTTTTGATCACATGGTGGTCTTCAATTTCAAAGTTACAGGACTTTGATGTTAAATCCGTGTGTTTGCCTTGGCTAGCTGGATGGCTAATGTTTGCGTTTTAAATAATGCAGCAGTAGCTCTGGCTTTTTTGTTTCACCTGCCGGTTGGAAGGTGGCGACTACGGGGTGTCAGAGGCGGAGGGACTGTTCCTGACCACTGCTGATGTGTGGTTGGTGCTTTACTGCAGCAGGAGCATCACCCAGGTGGGTGCTACACTGTCGGCAATGGAGGATCAGCTACCTATGGAGGAGCGACTACTATGAAGGAACTGGGAACTTCGGACAAAGGGATGGACCCTGATGAAGAGCTTCTGGCTTGACTGACAGACTGACTTTCTCCCTGGCTGTACTGTACCATAGATGCTCCCTCTCAAGCCATACAGAGTTTTCCAAACTGCCTCAACTCCATTCGTTTTCCATCTTTCATTTGTTGTTCATTGATTAATGTTAACATAAGTTTCTAAACCTTTTTATTTTTTTAATCCTTGATGATTTGCAATGTATCCATGTGTGATGTATTGTGATTTTATTGTCAAATATATCATATAGCAGTCTTATGGCTTGGGGGTGGTAGAAGCTGTTCAAGGTCCTGTTGGTTCCAGACTTGGTGCATCGGTCAAGCTTGCTGTGCGGTAGCAGAGAAAACAGTCTGTCTTGGGTGGCTGGAGTCTTTGACAGGTTTTAGGGCCTTCGTCTGACACCGCCTGGTATAGAGGTCCTGGATGGCAGGGAGCTCGGCCCCAGTTATGTACTGGGCCATACGAACTACCCTCTGTAGCGCCTTGCGGTTGGATGCCAAGCAGTTGGCAAACTAAGCAGTGATGTAGCCAGTCAAGATGCTTTCAATGGTGCAACTGTAGAGATTTCTGAACCATGCTCAATTTCGAAGACAAGACTTTACTCAAAGGCAAAGTTTGTTTGGACAGTAATGTTTTATTCTATAATCAGCATTCCCTATTACATCTGGTCTTTTTGCACTTGGTTATTTTTCATTTACTCCTATGCTTCATCACCATTATTTTGCCCCCTCGCTCTCTTTCTCTCTATCAGCTCCTGTGGGTGTTGTTGGGGGCCACCATCATCGGCCTCCTCCTGCAGAGACTGGCTGCACGCCTGGGGGTCGTTACAGGGATGCACCTCGCAGAGGTCTGCAACCGCCAGTACCCTACTGTGAGTAACCCTCCCTCGCCCTACACCTTATAGAAGGATTTGGTTTTGTTTAAATTGATTGAATGTGATTGCTATGTGTTATATCCAGTCTTGTTCTTCACATCTCTATCCCGTCCAAGGTTCCTCGTATTATCCTGTGGCTGATGGTGGAACTGGCCATCATTGGCTCAGACATGCAGGAGGTCATTGGCTGTGCCATCGCCTTCAACCTCCTCTCAATGGGCAGGTAGCTACAGTACCACCTGCCGGGGGCCCAACTACACCACACTTTACTACACTACACAAAGAGTGCGTCCCAAATGACACCCTATTCCCTATATAATGCCCCCTGTTCAAAGGTAGTTCACTATATAGGGTGACATTTGGGATTGTGACAAAGGCATACAACGGCTGCTCTAGAGGTCAATGTATTGGGGTCAAACTAACATTGTTGTTTGCTATCTACCAGGATTCCACTTTGGGGAGGTGTCCTCATCACCATCATTGACACCTTTGTGTTCCTTTTTCTAGATAAATATGGTGAGTGTTTCTTCGACACATTAAGATGTGTCTGTGATTTAAGTCCTTTCAGTGTGTGTGTATGCATTTCTGTCTGGGCTTGTTTCAAAATGATTTACGACTTTTGTTTATTAGGCCTGAGGAAACTTGAAGCCTTCTTTGGGTTTCTCATCACCATCATGGCTGTAAGCTTTGGGTATGAGGTAAGAACAAGCTTTTCCCTGTGTTCATCTATTAAAAAAAAAAAATCCCCTTCTGTAAACCTGCCAGATGGTTTTTATAGTATACAGCGCAGCTTTGATAGAATTTGGTAGGTTTTTGTTTCTGCGTTTGTGTGTCTGACTGCCATCTCTTGTGTGTGCCTGTAGTATGTGATGGTGCGTCCGGACCAGGGGGAGCTGCTGAAGGGGATGTTTCTGCCGTACTGTGAGAACTGTGGTTCTGCCCAGATGGAGCAGGCTGTGGGCATCGTAGGAGCAGTTATAATGCCCCACAACATCTACCTGCACTCTGCCCTCGTCAAGGTAGGTCTCTTGCATTATGACATAGTGAAAGTCTTACACTCCTCTATACTATGACATAGGAGTCAAAGACCTTCACTATGACATATCAAATATTGGTAAGAACCTTTGAAGAACGATTGGAACATAATCATTTATAAATATTTTGGCCAAACAACCAGAAAGTACAATGTCACAGGAATTGTGATGATATTTTAATTCATTAATTTTAATGATATTTTATTGTCTAGTCTCGGCAAATAGATCGTGGGAACAAGAAGGAGGTGAAGGAGGCCAACAAATACTACTTCATCGAGTCAACTATCGCTCTCTTCATCTCCTTCCTCATCAACGTCTTTGTTGTAGCAGTGTTTGCTGAGGCCTTCTACGACAAAACCAACATTGAGGTGGTGAGTATAACGACTAACCAGACCCAGCATGTTTCCTTGTCTCAGACTGTAACAATCCTTTACAGATGGTTTCTAAAGTAATATAGCATCAGTATGGCACCTTTAAACCAGTGACCTCCCTTGTTTGTGATGTGCTGCTGTTCTCTGTGTGTCACAGAATGCAAAATGCAATGAATCGGGCAGTCCTCACACAGACCTCTTCCCTCTGGACAACAGCACGCTACAGGTGGACATCTACAAAGGGGTACGTCTTTTAAGGATTAACAACAATCTATATAACCTGTGATATGAAATCACTTTGATACTGTATGTACCTGCTATCTCAGTCAATAATTTTATCATGAAATGAACATTAGTTCGGTGTTGATAATATGAATAACCATGGAGGTAATTTCTACAACGCTCACTCACTCTATACAGGGGGTGGTGCTGGGTTGTTTCTTTGGCCCTGAGGCCCTCTACATCTGGGCCATCGGGATCCTGGCTGCCGGACAGAGCTCCACCATGACAGGCACTTACTCTGGCCAGTTTGTCATGGAGGTGAGAACGTGCACAAGTACCCAACTATCGAGTATGTGAGAGTGCACATTGTATTGTTAATGTTTTTTAAGTCAATCCTTGTGTATGCGTGTGTTGGTGTTTTGTATGTAAACACCTCAGGGTTTTGTCAGTCGGAATGTGTGTTTGTCTGTATGTTGACTATTTTCTCCCTCTTCCCCTGCCTCAGGGTTTCCTGAACCTGCGTTGGTCCCGTTTTGCCCGGGTGCTTCTCACCCGCTCCATCGCCATCTTCCCCACCCTGCTGGTGGCCATCTTTCAGGACGTGCAGCACCTAACGGGCATGAATGACTTCCTCAACGTATTGCAGAGCATGCAGGTCAGAGGGAAGACATGACCAGAGCCCTATCAAAAGTAGTGCACAAAATGGGGAATAGGTTGCCATTTGAGATGCCGAAGGGGTCTGGGGACATGCCGAGAGAGAAAAGACGGGGCTTGCTGTTTGGGGTTTTAGGCTGGGTTTCTGTATAGTACTTTGACATCAGCTGATGTAAAAAGGGCTTTATATAAATATATTTGATTGATTAGGAAGGAGAGGAGAAGGGTGCAGGACGGAGAGGAGAGAGTGAAGACTTGGGCTAGGGACTGCAGGTTAGAGAGAGGGGTAGCAGCTACTCTGGGCTGGCTGGGAGTCTTTGGGGGTTTTATACTGATGCATGAATTAAAAGCTATTGAACGGGACTGAAAGTTGTCAGTTCTTACTGTTCTTTCTGTCTCTTTGTTCCACAGCTGCCATTTGCTCTGATCCCCATCCTGACCTTCACCAGTCTGACATCCATCATGGATGATTTTGCTAATGGACTGTGAGTCACCATAACCCTCAACCCATATAACACTGAAGATTGCTTCTGTATTTGCACTGATAGACCATCAAATTAATAAATGTGAAGACGGGGGATGCATCTCAAATGGATCCTTATTCCCTACATAGTGCCATACTTAGTGCACTCTGTATGGAATATGGTGCCATTTGGGATGTAGTCAGATTTGTTTCTGTATTTTCACTGATAGACCAACTAATTAATAAATGTGATGACAGTGACACTATCATTGTGACGCCTAACCGTCTCGTCTGTGACTGTGCTCCTGAGGATGTGGAAGATTGGCGGAGGGGTGGTCATCCTGGTGGTCTGTGCCATAAACATGTACTTTGTGGTGGTCTACGTGACCAGCCTGAACAGTGTGGCGCTCTACGTGCTGGTGGCCTTGCTCTGCATAGCCTACCTAAGCTTTGTGTGCTACCTGGTGAGTTACTGTAGTAGTCATTATAACAGCATGGACTGTGTTAGATGAGCATACAACACTGTAGATCAATTCCCAAATAAAGAGGCCACCTTTTGATGCGGAATACTAGATACTGAATGCAGGGATATGGTTTGGAAACTATTATAGGGAGTACAGTGACCCTCTTCTGACCTCCTCCCCTCTCTGTGTGTCTACAGACGTGGCAGTGTCTGATAGCCCTCGGGGTCTCCTGTCTGGACGTGTCCTGTCTGGGCAGCAGGGTAAGCAACAACAGACACGCTGTGTTCATTGAGGAACAGCCAGCGTATGACACCTAAAACGGAACAGGACAGTGTTTAAAAGACAAGACAGACCAAGACGAACGTCGGCCGTGCACAGTAGATCAACTGCTAGGTGTCGACAAACGTTGGAGATGTAGAATCGTTGGGAAATTAACAGAAAATGACGAACTCGCTGCACATAAGATTTTCTTGTTGGTCTGTCTTGTCCTTCAGGCTTCGAGAGAGAGAGACTTACACCTTTTTATATTGAGATTTTAAGACGTACCCCGATATCTCTAATCATGAGATCAACACTTCAAAGAACATTTCCCCACTATTCTAATTGTTTTATTGTGTTCAGTTCTGTTGAGCTACTGGTATGTGGGGTTTATTATGTAAAACCCACAATTACAACAAATAACCTCCTTCCTGTTCAGAGGCCCCCCTGTCCCTTTTTAGAGTCCTCAGCGTTCAGCCATAGGATATAAAAAACGATCTCCTGTATTTTCATGCTCAAGCAAAGCGGGTGTGACATTCTTATGCTTTTCAATTAGAAAATTAAGTTTGAATTCTATTTCTCTCAAATGACTGCAGTCCTATTCCAGGTTAAGATGTGACAAGATGTGACTGATCTGGCAAAATGGCAATTCTTAACGTGCTGACATAATAAGCTGAAGTCTACAGTATTTGGCAGCTGCTATCGGTCTGTTTGGTAATTTACTTTTTTTCCGTTATTTTACCTCCTATGTGAAGACACCATTTATGATTATTTGGTCAAACGTAGAACTTGAGTATATCTCTCCTTGCTGTATTATTGAATTAATTTTAGAATTTTGTTCATCGATATAATTAGTTCTCACCTTTCAGCAAAAGAAAACATGGGAAGAGAACACTTTTAGTTTGGGTTGAGCATAATTTCAAAAACTACCTTTTTTTTAATCAGTATTTTCAACACGCATCTCTCTACATTCAAACTGATCTTTTCAGAGTGCATGTGTTTTAATATTAGAATCTGTTCGTATATTGGGGTTGTTCCCCACTAGAAGTGAGGATTTGGGACAGAGGAATGGACAAGTGTGTACAATTTGATGTCACTAGAAAGGACAACTTTTTAAGTGTAATATCCTTGTTATGGTGAGTAATTAAAGAATTCTCACATATCTTTTAATTGAGAGTTTTGCCAATTGTCTAACACTGGTAGGCTTTTTGTAATGTGATACTAATAACATGCCCCTTGCTACCTTCGCTTTACTAAATGACGTATGTTATGACATACAACTTGAGATTAGTTTTATCTTGAATGTTAATTGTAATGTTTTTGATAAACATCAGATTGGAATTACAGGACTGTTAAAAGCATTCAAGAGTCATTTCCTATAATGCCTCAATGCTTTTTCATAAGATTCTATGATTGTTTTCATTCCAACAAAACCTTGGATGGATAACCTATAATTCCAAGTGCGATCGAAGTCAGACACTGAAATCCTATTATAACAAGTTGATTGCCCTTAAAGGGATACTTCGGGATTTTGGCAATGAGGCCCTTTATCTACTTCCCCAGTCGGATGAACTTGTGGATATCATTTGTATGTCTTTGCATGCCGTTTTGAAGGAAGTTTCTAATGCTAATCAGCATTGGCTCGCAAAACTAACTCTAACTTCCTTCAAACTGGAGACCGAGACATAAAAATGGTATCCACAAGTTCATCTGACTGAGACAACATTTTAAAGAAAAATTACATCCCAAAAATATATTTGGGTATTTGGTTCATTAGTCCATTGTTGACATAGTCCCAAAATGTTTTGCTTGTCAGCAATATATTATTGTTTTAAGATTGAACATACAAATACAGAACTGGTTTCTTGCTGATGTTTAATGCAACAGACCAATCTGTAAACCTAATTCATGCAGTTCTTGCATGGTCAAGCTCAATCTATTTGACCAAGAATAATATTCAGCAGCTATAAAAGGTTTTAAGGATTTTACTATGTTTTTACCAAGGTTTTAAGAGATGAAACTCAAATGTAACTATCTGTAGTGTCATACCAGTGCCTCTCTCTCTGTGTAATACAGGCAGACAGACATGTTGAGCAGACTCTGTTAGCAGTGCATTGTTCTGACTAGAGGTGTGTTTGAACCCAGCGGAACCAAGTGAAGCATACTGTAGATATAAGCTATACGACAGTGTCTGTTTCTCACTACTGAATAAAGCAACACCATGTATCCAAAATAAAAATCAAAACAAACATGGATATTTCTAGATGTCTCGTGTCTTGGTGTCCGATAAAGGATTTACGGTACAGCTTTGTTTTTAAATCAGTTTCTTAAACATTTTTTCTTTAATAATAAATAGTTGGGTGTTTAGGTTTGTCCTGTTTAACACATGCACAAGTGCGTATTATACGCATGTGTGTATTGAAAATGTTTTTATTTTGCATATCCCACTCCCCGAGACACCCTTGGAGAGTCGGTCAGATCCAGGGATCAGCCATTGACGGCAACCCTGGAGCAGTTAGGGTTAAGTGCCTTGCTCAAGGGCACAGACAATGTTTTTTTTTTTTTCACTTAGTTGTGGTGTTTCGGACCAGCAACCTTTGGGTTACTGGTCCAACGCCCTTAAACCGTGAAATGCTTACTTACAAGCCCTTAACCAACAGTGCAGTTCAAGAAGAGTTAAGAAAATATTTACCAAATAAATTAAAGTAAAAAATAATAAAAAGGTACACAATAGCATACCAATAACGAGGCTATATACAGGGGGTACTGAGTCAGTGTGCAGGGGTAAAGCCTAGTTGAAGTCCGCGCATGCTTTGATAACACATCCTGGTAATCCATCTGGCCCTGCGGCTTTGTGAATGTTGACCTGTTTAAAGGTCTTGCTCACATCGGCTACTGAGAGTGTTATCACATAGTCATCCAGAACAGCTGGTGCTCTCGTGCATGCTTCAGTGTTGCTGTCCTCGAAGCGAGCATAAAGGCATTTAGCTCACAGGGCAGCTCGCGTCTGGGTTTCCCTTTTGTAGTCCGTAATAGTTTTCAAGCCCTGCCACATCTGACGAGCGTCAGAGCTAGTGTAGTAGTATTCAATCTTAATCCTGTATTGACGCTTTGCCAGTTTGATGGTTCGTCGGAGGGCATAGCAGGATTTCTTATGAGCATCCGGATTAGTGTCCCGCTTCTTGAACAGCAGCTCTAGCCTTTAGCTCGATGCAGATGTTGCCTGTAATCCATGGCTTCTGGTTGGGTTATGTACGTACGATCACTGTGGGGACGACGTCATCGATGCACTTATTGATGAAGGTGGTATACTCCTCAATGGCATTGGATAAATCCTGGAACATATTCCAGTCTGTGCTAGCAAAACAGTCTTGTAGCGTAGCATCCGCGTCATCTGACCACTTTTGTATTGTGAGTCACTGGCACTTCCTGCTTTAGTTTTTCCTTGTAAGCAGGAATCCGGAGGATAGAGTTATGGTCAGATTTGCCAAATGGAAGGTAGGGGAGAGCTTTTTATTCATCTCTGTGTGTGGAGTAAAGGTGGTCTAGAGTATTGTTTTAAAAATATATAACAATCTCTGGTTGCACGTGACATGCTGGTAAAAATGTTGTAAAACTGATTCAAGTTTGCCTGCATTAAAGTCCCCGGCCACTAGGAGCGCCGCTTCTGGATGAGCATTTTCTTGTTTGCTTATGGCCTTTATTGGTTGAGTGCGGTCTTAGTGCCAGCATCGGTCTGTGGTGGTAAATGGACGTCTACGAATAATATAGATGAGAACTCTCTTGGTAGATAGTGTGGTACTTTATGATAAGCTGTACACTCTACCTCAAGCGAGCAATACCTCAAGACTTCTTTAATATTAGACATCGCGCACCAGCTGTTTTTGACAAAAAGACACAACCCCACCCCTCGTCTTACCAGACGTAGCTTCTCTGTTCTGCCTGTGCATGGAAAATCCCGCCACCTCTATATTATCTGTCGTCGTTCAGCCACGACTCTGTGAAACATAAGATATTACAGTTCTTAATGTCCCGTTGGTAGGATAATTGTAGGTCATACATTTTCTTTTCCAATGATTTCATGTTAGCAAGTAGGACGGATGGCAGTGGGAGTTTACTCGCTCACCTACGGATTCTCAGAAGGACTCGTTAAAGGAAAAAGCTTCTTCCAGTTCGTGGTGAGTAATTGTTGTTCTGATGTCCAGAAGTCATTTTCGGTCATAAGAGACGGTAGCAGCAACATTATGTACAAAATAGGTTACTAACAAAATAGCACAATTGGATAGGAGCATGTAAAACATCAGCCAACCTCTTCGCTGCCATCTTAAGTACCTTACTGCTTTTTAGCAAAAAAACTTTCTCGAGCAAGAATTTTTCTAGGACTGGTCTGGGGCGGGGCAAACTGAAAACTATCTGTTATTGGCAGAGGTTTGGAACTTTTTTAAAAAAAATTATGGGGTGGATGAGCTTTAATATTGCGGATAGATTGTTGCTTCCATCAATGTAATTGTCTGCATCATTTCCAATCCCCCATATATTTTTGGGGTAAATATACACTACCGTTCAAAAGTTAGGGGTCACTTAGAAATGTCCTTGATTTTGAAAGAAAAGCACTTTTTTTTTCATTTTAAAATAACATCAAATTGATCAGAAATGGAGTGCAGACATTTTGTTAATGTTGTAAATGACTATTGTAGCTGGAAACGGCAGATTTTTTTTATGGAATATCTACATAGGTGTACAGAAGCCCATTATCAGCAACAATCACTTCTGTGTCCCAATGGCACGTTGTGTTAGCTAATCCAAGTTTCTCATTTTAAAAGGCTAATTGGTCATTACAACACCCTTTTGCAATTGTTTGCATAGCTGAAAACTGTCTTGATTAAAGAAGCAATAAAACTGGCCTTATTTAGACTAGTTGAGTATCTGGTGCATCAGCATTTGTGGGTTCGAATACAGGCTCAAAATGGCCAGAAACAAAGAACTTTCTTCTTAAACTTGGCAGTCTATTCTTGTTCTGAGAAATGAAGGCTATTCCATGCGAGAAACTGAAATCTCATACAGCGCTGTGTACTACTCCCTTCACAGAACAGCGCAAACTTGGTCTAACCAGAATAGAAATAAGAGTGGGAGGCCCCGGTGCACAACTGAGCAAGAGGACAAACCGAAGCCTCACAAGTCCTCAACTGGCAGCTTCATTAAATAGTACCCGCAAAACATCAGTCTCAACGTCAACAGTGAAGAGATGACTCCGGGATGCTGGCCTTCCTCTGTCCCGTGTCTGTTCTTTTGCCCATCTTAATATTTTATTTTTATTGGCCAGTCTGAGATAGGACATTTCTTTGCAATTCTGCCTAGAAGTTTAGCTAACACAACATGCCGTTGGAACACAGGAGTGATGGTTGCTGATAATGGGCCTCTGTACGCCTATGTAGATATTCAATAAAAAATGAGCGCTTTACAGCTATAATAGTAATTTACAACATTAACAATGTCTACACTGTATTTCTGATCAATTTGATGTTATTTTAATGGACAAAAAAAAAGCTTTTCTAAGTGACCCCAAACTTTTGAACGTTTGTGTGTGTGTATATCATAAATATATGTATATATCAGAAATAGAACTGGTGGAGTTGTCACACAGACATTGAAATGTGTGTTCTGTATGCATGCATGCGTGTGTGTTTTTTTTATATACCTTCCTTTATTATTCCCTGCAAACCCTACCACGGCTCCCCCAATTGGAGTAAACTAATAACCAATAACACTTAGGCTTCTACTTCCAGCTTATACATACTATACACATTTTATAGACACAACCTATTTTACAATAATTATATTTTTTGTTTTAGTCCTGGCCTTCCTCTATTTCTGATGTCCATCCAGTTTGATTTCTATTTGCCATATATTTGTAACTGCTATTTCACAAAAGTTCTGAACCTATATACATTTTACAGACCCTGTATGTTTTACATTTTATCTTATTAGTCCCACCCTTCAGCTCCATTCAACCACTCCCATCTATCTCTTAACACCATCCATATTGGATTTCTATTTGCCATATATTTTTCAACTCTGCTACTTCACAAAAGTACTGAACCTTTCTGTTCTCATAGTTTCTACAGATTGTAAATTAAAGAAAATAAATTGCAAAAATAATAATAATTATATTATTGATTATGACTTTTCAAATCACCCAGTATTGCTATCTGCAGTGTTAGCACTTGGTAAATGTTGCAATTCTTCAGACATTCCTGGACCTGTGACCAAAAACAAGCTACATATGGACAGTACCAAAATAAATGATTTAATGACTCTACCTCCTCGCAGCAAAATTGTATCCCTATATATATATATATATATATATATATATATATATATATGAGAGAGGAGAGAGATTCCATGGTTTATGAAATGACACATAAAATGATGCAGGATTCAAAACGTATAATTTTTCTATTTAAAGTATACAAGATTCATGCAACCAATAGAATGTGTTTTATATATATATATTTATATATATAACACATTCTATTGGTTGCATGAATCTTGTATACTTTTTAAATAGAAAAATTATACGTTTTGAATCCGGCATCATTTTGCGTGTCATTTCATAAACCATGTGCCATGGAATCGGTACATCGAAAATCTCCTCCCAACTATTTTGTAATTAGTTGGTTGTAATTTTGGTTAGAGAAGACATTTCAATATGTCTGTGTTAGCTGCATGTGTGACAACTCCACCAGTCCTATTTATGATATAATTTACAAAGATTATACCTTTTTTTTTTTTTAAACATTTTTATCTGAAAAGATATAAAACGTTTTTTTTTATCAATTAGTATATTTGAGTTTAACCACAATATTTGTTGTATAATTTGTTCTGTCTTTTCAGGTGGATTAAACTGAAATTGCAACCAACTTTCTATGGCTTGTTTAAAAAAATAATATTTCTGAGATTTTGTTTTCAAATAACCAAAAGTGAGTGATTTGTTATCTGAATAAAGGGAAAAGGGCTATTCTTGAACATGGGGTGAGACATTCTTACTCATTTACTGGATAATCATTTTGGATTTAAGTACAACTTTTGTATGACTGATGCCTGTAGTAAGAGGTCTAGTGCTTTAATATTTAATAATTTATGCCCCCGAATTCATATTTGTTATATAAATAGGCCCATTTAATTTTGTCTGGCTTGCCATTCCAAATACAATTGAATAATTTTTGCTCATGTAATTTAAAAAGCAGGTGTAGGCAAAACCATGAACAAATAACATGAATCATCAGCGTACAATGACACCTTTTTGATTTTAAGTCATGGATTTCTAATCCCTTAATATTGTTGGATCTAACTTTAACAGCTAACATTTCGATGGCAATAATAAATAGAAATGCCGATAGTGGACAACCTTGTTTTACTCCTGTTGACAGTTTAACACTTTCTGAGATGTAGCCATTATTTACTACTTTACACATAGGGTTACTATACATAACCTTAACCCATTTTATAAGAGATTATCCAAAATTGAAGTATTCTAGGAATTTCATAAACTCCAGTCGTACTTTATCAAAAGCCTTTTCAAAGTCCGCTATGAAAACCAGGCCTGGTTTCCCAATACTTTATAGTGTTTTATTGTTTCCAGTACTTGTCTTATTTTATCTCCAATGCATTGTCCATGTAAAAAAACCTGTCTGATTAGGATGAATAATATCTGACAAAACCTTTTTAATTCTATGCGCTAAGCATGTAGCTCTGATTTTTGCGTCACAACACTGAAGTGTAAGAGGCCTCCAATTTTGTAAATGGACTGGATCTTTATACACTGCTCAAAAAAATAAAGGGAACACTAAAATAACACATCCTAGATCTGAATGAATGAAATAATCTTATTCAATACTTTTTTTCTTTACATAGTTGAATGTGCTGACAACAAAATTACACAAAAATTATCAATGGAAATCAAATGTATCAACCCATGGAGGTCTGGATTTGGAGTCACACTCAAAATTAAAGTGGAAAACCACACTACAGGCTGATCCAACTTTGATGTAATGTCCTTAAAACAAGTCAAAATGAGGCTCAGTAGTGTGTGTGGCCTCCACGTGCCTGTATGACCTCCCTACAACGCCTGGGCATGCTCCTGATGAGGTGGCGGATGGTCTCCTGAGGGATCTCCTCCCAGACCTGGACTAAAGCATCCGCCAACTCCTGGACAGTCTGTGGTGCAACGTGGCGTTGGTGGATGGAGCGAGACATGATGTCCCAGATGTGCTCAATTGGATTCAGGTCTGGGGAACGGGTGGGCCAGTCCTTAGCATCAATGCCTTCCTCTTGCGGGAACTGCTGACACACTCCAGCCACATGAGGTCTAGCATTGTCTTGCATTAGGAGGAACCCAGGCCAACCGCACCAGCATATGGTCTCACAAGGGGTCTGAGGATCTCATCTCGGTACCTAATGGCAGTCAGGCTACCTCTGGCGAGCACATGGAGGGCTGTGCGGCCCCCCAAAGAAATGCCACCCCACACCATGACTGACCCACCGCCAAACCGGTCATGCTGGAGGATGTTGCAGGCAGCAGAACGTTCTCCACGGCGTCTCCAGACTCTGTCACGTGCTCAGTGTGAACCTGCTTTCATCTGTGAAGAGCACAGGGCGCCAATGGCGAATTTGCCAATCTTGGTGTTCTCTGGCAAATGCCAAACGTCCTGCACGGTGTTGGGCTGTAAGCACAACCCCCACCTGTGGACGTCGGGCCCTCATACCACCCTCATGGAGTCTGTTTCTGACCGTTTGAGCAGACACATGCACATTTGTGGCCTGCTGGAGGTCATTTTGCAGGGCTCTGGCAGTGCTCCTCCTGCTCCTCCTTGCACAAAGGCGGAGGTAGCGGTCCTGCTGCTGGGTTGTTGCCCTCCTACGGCCTCCTCCACTTGGATCCTGTTTCAGTAATAATGCATTTAGACCGCCTTGTTGAGTGTCTGATAATCTACCATTTACAGTTGAAGTCGGAAATTTACATACACTTAGGTTGGAGTCATTAAAACTCGTTTTTCAACCACTCCACCAATTTCTTGTTAACAAACTATAGTTTTGGCAAGTTGGTTAGGACATGACTTAATTTTTCCAACAATTGTTTACAGACAGATTATTTCACTTATAATTCACTGTATCACAATTCCAGTGGGTCAGAAGTTTACATACACTAAGTTGACTGTGCCTTTAAACAGCTTGGAAAATTCCTGAAAATGATGTCATGGCTTTAGAAGCTTCTGGTAGGCTAATTGACATCATTTGAGTTAATTGGAGATGTACCTGTGGATGTATTTCTGCTCCAAAACCGCCATAAAAAAGCCAGACATACGGTTTGCAACTGCACATGGGGACAAAAATCATACTTTTGGAGAAATGTTCTCTGAGCTCATGAAACAAAAATAGAACTGTTTGGCCATAATGACCATCGTTATGTTTGGAGGAAAAAGTGTTGAGGCTTGCAAGCTGAAGAACACCATCCCAACCGTGAAGCACTGGGGTGGCAGCATCATGTTGTGGGGGTGCTTTGCTGCAGGAGGGACTGGTGCATTTCACAAAATAGATGGCATCATGAGGTAGGAAAAATATGTGGATATATTGAAGCGACATCTCAAAAAATCAGTCAGGAAGTTAAAGCTTGGTCGCAAATGGGTCTTCCAAATGGACAATGACCCCAAGCATACTTCCAAAGTTCTGGAAAAATGGCTTATGGACAACAAAGTCAAGGTATTGGAGTGGCCATCACAACGCCCTGACCTCAATTCTATAGATGATTTGTGGGCAGAACTGAAAAGGCGTGTGCGAGCAAAGAGGCCTACAAACCGGACTCAGTTACACCAGCTCTGTCAGGAGGAATGGGCCAAAATTGCCCCAACTTATTGCGGGAAGCTTTTGGAAGGCTCCCCAAATGTTTGACCCAAGTTAAACAATTTTAAAGCAATGCTAACAAACACTCAATTAGTATATGTAAACTTCTGACCCATTGGGAATGTGATGAAAGAAATAAAAGCTGAAATAAATCACTCTCTACTATTATTCTGACATTTCACATTCTTAAAATAAAGTGGTGATCCTAAGAGTCATACACTCTCAACCCTTTTCCCCCCACAAACAACCATAGAGTCAGATGCTCAACAGTTGCACCATCCCAGAGCCCAACTCAAGAAAGGTCTTGATTTACAAATGCATATACAGTTGCAGCTGAATGAGAAGGCCTGCAAAACTGAGCAAAAATTGGGAGATTTGATTAACCATTGTCACGTCCTAGGTGATGGAGATCAGATATACGCCCTTCCCCTGAAACACTGACACGTGGTCCCCCATTGTGACCATATTACCAAGCATCTCCGTGCAGTCCGACCTTTGATTTTGCCAGGGCCACAATAATATGCCCCCTTTCTGAATGTCAGTGTGACCCCCTCACCATGGGTTGCCAGCACTGCCAGGGTGGGGGTACCCCACTGCAATCCCCACTGGAACTCTTTGTTATTGGTCTATTAATACATTTGCCACATGGTGATGTCACCATGGAAAGCTGAAACTCCCACCCATGCAAACCTACTTAGAAGGTCCTGTATAGATGAAACTGAGTGTACAAAACATTAGGAACACCTGCTCTTTCCATGACATTGACTATCCAGGTGAAAGCTAGGATCCCTTATTGATGTGACCTGTTATATCCACTTCAGTCAGTGTAGATGAAGGGGAGGAGACGGGTTAAAGAAGGATTCTTAAGTCTTGAGACAATTGAGGCTTGGATTGTGTGTGTATGTGCCATTCAGAGGGTGAATGGGAAACACAAAAGATAAAACGTGCCTTTGAACAGGGTATGGTAGTAGGTGCCAGGCGCACCGGTTTGAGTGTGTCAAGAACTGCAATGCTGCTGGGTTTTTTAACACTCGAGTTTCTCATGTGTATCAAGAATGGTCCACCACCCAAAAGACATCAAGCCAACTTGAATCATTGGAGTCAACATGGGCCAGCATCCCTGCGGAACGCTTTCGACACCTTGTAGAGTCCATGCCCTGACGAATTGAGGCTGTTCTGAGGGCAAAAGGGGGGTCAAATTTATATTAGGAAGGTGTTCCTAATGTTTTGTTTATATAAATTGATTCTTGAATAATTATTTATTAGAAATGCCTCATGAGCCTAGTTCAACGGGTATACCCCATCAGAACCAAAAATATAAGCTTGTTTTACTCCAATGTCTGTATTTGGGTTGTTAAGTCTTCGACGTCCGTTTCTGTTCACTTACAGTGCATTCGGAAAGTATTTTCAACATTTTGTTACGTTAAAGCCTTATTCTAAAATGTATTAAATAAATGTTTTTCCTCATCATTCTACACACAATAGTGGTCTGTAGCAACCACTTCATAATAAAAGTCCTGATGTCCCATACTCCCGCAGCCACGCATTGCACTGGGCTGACCACATTTTATGCTCCTGAACTTTGTACTGTGATTTCACAATAATGAATAAATACCACCAGGCCCAATGAGCAAAACGTGTTGTGTTGGTAACCACATACTATGTTTTTGGTTGGTGTCAGTGATACATTTATTTTCATTTAAAAATTTGAGACTATAGATGCCAATGTATTGGCATTGAACAATCACAATCACTTGATGAAAAGTGCTTTGCAACTTATAGTTTGTAGGCTATGCATAGTCATAACACAACTGCTTAAGCATGCCAGGAATGATTATTGAGTTGATGAATGGGACGTCCCACCAATCGAGTGCTTATGACTTTGAGTAATAAGATAATCAAACTCAGATTACATGAGATGAACCAACTCTCACCCTCCTCTCTTCTCAACAGATGAGTCTGAGGCTGACAGGCCACACGGGCGTTTACCTGCTGAATGACATGGACAGCAACACGATGGTGGAGAGATGAGGACACGTTGGAGGGGTGGATATTAGCAGTGGTAAAGTCAGTAGCTAGACCGGGGTTACCTAACATGGTGGATGCATGGGACCACAGGCTCAGCCAGTGCTCCTCCTCCTTTGCATTAGTGCCAACGAGACCTTTGTAAGTGCCCTTCGTCATCATCTATCCCTTACAAGAAGCCTTGAACCCCTCACTTGACATTCCACTAGGCAGGTAGCCTAACTATGATTGGCATTATCTAAGTTAGCCCCAATGAGTTGTTGGTTTTTATCATGTTGAGCATGCTTTTAAAATTCTGCAAGTGCGCCGGCCTTTTCTCAGGTCAGCAGCTCCATATGACTTTGAAGAGCTGTTATCATTTTAGATGGGAAATACACTGTATGTATTACACCGTTTGTTACCAAAAAGACAATTTCCTGCAATTAATATGCATGTACTGTACCAGTCAAAAGTTTGAACACACCTACTCATTCCAGGGTTTTTCTTTATTTTTACTATTTTCTATATTGTAGAATAATAGTGAAGACATTAAATCTATGAAATAACACATATGGAATCATGCAGTAACCAAAAAAGTGTTAAACAAATCTAAATATATGTTAAATGTGAGATTATTCAAAGTAGCCACCCTTTGCCTTGATGACAGCTTTGCACGCTCTTGGCATTCTCTCAACAAGCCTCATGAGGTAGTCACCTGGAATGCATTTCAATTAACAGGTGTGCCTTGTTAAAAGTTAATTTGTGGAATTTCTTTCCAATCAGTTGTGTTGTGACAAGGTAGGGGTGGTGTACAGAAGATAGCCCTATTTGGTAAAAGTCCACATTATGGCAAGAACAGCTCAAATAAGCAAAGAAAAACGACAGTCCATCATTACTTTAAGACATGAAGCTCAGTCAATCTGGAAAATGTCAAGAACTTTGAAAGTTTCTTCAAGTGCAGTCGCAAAAACCATCAAGCGCTATGATGAAACTGGCTCTCATGAGGACCGCCACAGGAAAGGAAGACCCAGAGTTACCTCTGCTGCAGAGGATAAGTTCATTAGAGTTAGCCTCAGAAATTGCAGCCCAAATAAATGCTTCACAGTGTTCAAGTAACAGACACATCTCAACATCAACTGTTCAGAGCAGACTGAGTGAATCAGGCCTTCGTAATAGAATTACTGCAAAGAAACCACTACTTAAGGACACCAATAAGAAGATGAAACTTGCTTGGGCCAAGAAACAAGCACAATTAGACCTGTGGAAATCTGTCCTTTGGTCTGATGAGTCCACATTTGAGATTTTTGGTTTCAACCGCCATGTCTTTCTGAGACGCATATTAGGTGAACGGATTATCTCTGCATGTGTGGTTCCCACCGTAAAGCATGGAGGAGGAGGTGTGATGGTGTGGAGACGCTTTACTGGTGACACTGTCAGTGATTTATTTCGAATTCAAGGCACACTTAACCAGCGATACGCCATCGTATCTGGTTTGCGCTTAGTGGGACTTGTTTTTCAAAAGGACAATGACCCAACACACCTCCAGGCTGTGTATGGGCTATTTGACCAAGAAGGAGAGTGATGGTTGCATCAGATGTCCTGGCCTCCACAATTACCCAACCTCAACTAAATTGAGATGGTTTGGGATGAGTTGGACTGCAGAGTGAAGGAAAAGCAGCTAACAAGTGCTCAGCATATGTGGGAACTCCTTCAAGACTGTTGGAAAAGCATTCCAGGTGAAGCTGGTTGAGAGAACGCCAAGAATGTGCAAGAATCTTCTACTTTGAAGAATCTCAAATATGACATTTTGATTTGTTTAACACATTTTTGGTTACTACATGATTCCATATGTTATTTCATAGTTTTGATGTCTTATAGTAAAAAATAAATAAAATAGTAAAAATAAAGAAAAACCCTTGAATGAGTAGGTGTGTCCAAACTTTTGACTGGTACTGTATGTTGTAGATTTTTATTTTATTTATGAGAACAAAGAACTTCACTTTGGCAAGAATTGAGAAGATATATAACACTTAAAGGGCCAATCTGAAGTTGCTACATAAAATGTTTTGCATATAAATTAATATACACTGAATGTAGAAAACATTAGGAACACCTGCTCTTTCCATGACATAGAAGGACCATCGGGAAGCCATGATCCCTTATTGATGTCACTTGTTAAATCCACTTCAAATCAGTCTAGATGAAGGGGAGGAAACAGGTTAAAGAAGCCTTGACAATTGAGACATGGATTGTGTGTGCCATTCAGAGGGTGAATGGGAAAGACCTGTTTGAGTGTGTCAAGAACTGCAACGCTGCTGGGTTTTTCACGCTCAACAGTTTCCCGTGTGTCAAGAATGGTCCACCACCCAAAGGACATCCAGCCAAATTGACACAACTGTAGGAAGCATTGGAGTCAACATGGGCCAGCATCCATGTAGAATGCATTCGATACCTTGTGGAGTCCATGCCCCAACTAATTGATGCTGTTCTGAAGGAAAAGGGGGATGCAACTCAATATTAGGAAGGTGTTCCTAATGTTTCGTGCACTCAGTGTATATCTATTGATTCTTGAAGAATATTGTTTCTTAGAAAATCCTCATGAGCTTATTTCAACTGGTATACCCCATCAGAACCAAAAAATATAAGCTTGTTTTATTGCAATATCTGTAAACATTGTAAATGTAAACAAACTCTGTATAGCCTCGACACATGCTTTAAAGATATCATTTTGATATCTTGGAAGGTCAGTGCTTGCTGTCATAGTTCGGTCTATGAATTTGAGTGGTTACATTTCTCCAGGCCCATACCTCAGCTTTTTACAAAACACAGGTGGGGTGACGGCTTTGTTATTGTTAAGAACATCTTCATTTTTTAAAATTTGATTTAACTTCCTAACCTAATTGGTCAGGCACTTGGAATATCTTGGCCACCATTTTATTTATTTTCAAAAGAAGATATGCATGTATATGCACCCACTGCCCTGCTTAAACTGGGACAGGGGTGCTCAAAATAATTATACATTGTTATCAAATGCAATTTCACACCCAAGGAACAAATAGATATATTGGGTGTACTCATTGAAAATCTGTTGTATAATTTGACCCTTTTACTAATTTCCTGCTATTGTGGTCAAAGCACCTCAGTAAAACTGTTGCTTTGAATTTACAGTGAAAGGCATAAAAGCCCACGTCCCATTACCTGAGGATAATTTAAGGGAAAGGACGATGTGATACTAACCTCTTTCTGTGAAAGCCATTGTTTTTGTCTGTACAGAACTCTACCTATTGAAATTCCATTAAATTGTATCCAAAGCCCATAACAAATGAAAGATGTAGCCCCTTTCTGCTGCTTGGTGCTGTCTGAAGTCAGAGGTGTCACTGCTAAATACAGCTCCTGATGACAATGCCTATATGAATCAACCATGACACAAGTGATCATTGTTGTTTCCATCTACTGACATTTGGAGTGTAGATCATAAATATAAGGTCTCTGCATGTGCATTGCCACCACTTAATCAAGTTATTACTCTGGATTGTTTTAATGTCATTCTAACAGGAGTCTTCCACTGTAAGGTATATAGTTAAACTGATTTTAAAGTGGGATTTTATGTACTGTAGAAAGCCAGGTCTATACTCATGTCAAATGTAAAAATTGAGTAGATATTTTCTGACTTCTGTATTTTTATAAGGTATTTTTACACATTTTCAAAGGAAAATCGAAGTAACAACAGTTTGTGGATGTTAAGTTTTGTTGATACCATACATTTTGTATGAATAAAAGTACAAATTACACCCAAAAATGTTTTATTTCTGTTGGTCACTTTTCAAAAATATATATTTTTCACAATGTACAAACTCATAAACAGTGAGTCTGGACAGAGTGACCCCTTGAGCTCAATAAGGTTATTTGCCAATACTTCTCATTAGACTAGTTAGTGTGTAGATAGTTAGTTGAAAGTATAACCTTTAACCTACTTCTGTACCTGTTCATGTAGAATAAAAAAAGTTTACTCACATGTCAAAGTAAATAAGCTATATATATATATATAAATAAATAACTCTTAATGATGAGGTTAACATTGTATGTATTAACTATAGTAGTCTATGGGTTTAGTTGCCTAAAATGTGATATTTTACTAGTGGTTTACAGCAGCTGTCTCTCTGCTAATGATAGAAACAGAACACAATGATGATGTGCTGGACAATTTCCTGACATGTATATACACTTTTCAAAGTGATTGCCAGATTGAAATGCTACTAAAAAAAATTAAAAAAAATAAAAATCACCCAAAATATACTGAAAAATATAAAACGCAACATGTAAAGTGTTGGTCCCAAGTTTCATGAGAATTAAATGTTAATTTCTCTACCATAAGCAGCCTCAACGCCATTTTAGAGAATTTGGCAGTACTTCTAACCAGCCTCAAAACCGTAGGCCACGTGTAACCACACCAGCCCAGGACCTCCACATCTGGCTTCGTCACCTGCAGTATTGTCTGAAACCAGCCACCCGGGCAGCTGATGAAACTGAGGAGTATTTCTGTCTGTAATAAATCCCTTGTGCGGAAAAACTCATTCTGATTGGATGGGCCTGGCTCCCCAGTCATGTAAAATCTATAGATTTGGGCCCCATGAATTTATTTCAATTGACTGATTTACTTCTATGAACTGTAACTCAGTAAAATCTTTGAAATTGTTGCATGTTGCGTTTATATTTTTGTTCAGTATAAATCACTTGCCATCAATGGAATGTTACTTTGACAGATATGATCCATTCTAGGACTTCTATTTAAAAATGTACAATGCAGGAATGGCAGGCATGACGCGTTCTGGTCAAGCCAGTTTCTGATTGGCTGGTAGGCTCACTTGCTGTCTTTACCCAGGTCCTTGTGGGCACTGTATTCTTTGTACATAGAGTAGATCACCCCTACAAATAGACAAACAAAGTCATGTTAGTGGTCTATTTTATGTTAGTGTGTAAGGACACAACACGGACAGTCTTGTGTGATACATGTATCCCCTGTAAATTGATAAAATATTAGCTGTTGGGCCTGTGTATCTGTTATACACCACATATTGGATTAGGATTTACCTAATGTCATTGCGCCTACTATAAAGCCTTGAGCTCCAACACGCATGTGGATGAGGTGGACTGACATCTTTGTGTTCCCCCGTGACTTCAGCCTCCACAGACCAAAGGCTACCACTGCAGCACATCCTGCCATGCCTGTAAAACACACACGGGAAATGTAATGATGACTGAGTCTGTGTGTGTGTAGACCTACCCAGTGCTCGACTTGGACTGAAATAGGTACTCATTTTGGGTGCCGGTACCGTTTACATTTAGGTGCAGGAGCTCTACAATAATTTTGAACTGTTATTCTTTGAGGTGCAGGATCTCAAGCTGGAGAAAATTTGAGGTGCCAGAACTCAGTTCCGGTGAGCTCCTGCCCAAGTCAAGCACTGGGCTTAGTGGAGTTGACAACATGATGCATTTGGTTTTCAGGGACACAGCTAATTCAACCTAGCTTACTTTTCCGCTTAAAACCAGATGTGGGAACTCCGCTACTGAGTTTAATTTTATGCCTGCTACGTTAGGTTACTGGGTATATGATATCTAACCATAGAACCAGGGTTGGAAAAGTGGATTGCAATGTATTCCATGACTGACTGGAATTCAATCAAACATGCACTATGGAAAACCACTACAATGAAACTACCAACATAATTCCTGCCCTTGAATATTATTTTTTTTATTCTACATTGTAAGCTTCACTTACCTATTGGGACAAACGGCGACTCCTTTGCTTTCCTCATCAATTTTGATTCATTCTCATCATCAAATGATGAAAAATTGTTGTTGGAGGACATGGTAACTGGGAGGAAAGACGGGCAGACAGAGAATACTTACTTGATGGACCAATAACATATCTGACTTACTAAAGTAATGTATATAGTTTTTCCTTCAAGTCCTTTAAAAACGAAATAATTTAATCATTATTTATATTCCATATACATTGCATATAATACAAGATGTCCTTACAAACTAACTACGTGACACAAAGCAGGAAAACGCCTTGAACTTATCTGTTTCAGTTTACAGTACAGACTCACTACTAGACCGATGGCCCCCAGTTCGAGCTTCTGCCCGGCGACTCGCATGTTAAACTAACAGATGATGTTTGGCAATCATTAGTCACTGCTTTGTTTTCATAAGTTATTTGTCGTCGTGACCTTAGATTGTCAACTAAAGTTAATAGCTACTAGCTAACATCCCTTCAAATGACAGAATCAGGAGTTATCTGGCAATAAAGTATGGTTCAGCTATCACAACATCATCGCTCAGTATTGACAGTACACAGCACTTCGAGTGAGCTTTAACGTTAGTAGGTTAATAACTTACATTCGTCCTCTTTCGAACGATCCGGTTAAATGCTGAAGACGCTCTCTTCGGCTACCTGTTGCTGTCTATTTCAACCTTGGAAATCAAGTCAATTTATCGTATCCGTAATACGCAATATTCCTATCTTCTTCTTCGATGAGGTTTAAAGGCGGTTGGCATCCAATAAATGTTGCATTACCGCCACCTACTAGACGAGTATAACTCCCTTATACTTCGCTTGAAAAACTAAATAAATAAAACAAATACCCTACCATCTAACACTACACTCACACACCATTTGTTTTTAAATAATAATATATATAGACAATACTCCAGTATTTAAATCTATTTAGTTCTACTTCAGGCCAACAGCTTGAAAGGATGGGCCACAACCACTTAACATACCCTGTAACTCTGACGTTAGGTCTCGCACACCCAAGTACCTGTCTGCATCTGCCACCACAACCTCTATTTCTGCTATTTACATTCCATCCCTGCAGTACAGTTGATAACCATTGATGTAGCCAGGATTGATGTAGCCACAGGGAAAGAGTCTGCCTTGGACTTCTCTCTGGTATATAGTGCGATGGCAGGAATCTGTGAGTGGGAGGTATTGGAGGAGTCAACAGTAGGGAGTGATCATTACCCCATAGTATGCACAGTAGGACGGAAGGAGGAGGATGTGTCAGTGGATGGAGTAGGCAGGTGGGTGTTTGGAAGGGTAAAGTGGGATCAGTTTCAGGAGCTGAGTGAGCAGGTGATGGCTTGGGTGGATATGAGAGGGGATGTGGATAGTATGAATAACTGGGTGAGAACAGCATTAATGGGGGTAGCTACTGAGGCTATACCTAAGAGTTCAGGGAGGAGTAGGAAGCAGTCCCATGGTGGACAGAGGAGTGTGGGGGAATGGTGAGGAGTAGGAACAGGGCATTTAGAGTACTGAAATGGACGCCTAACTTCCAATACGTCTGATTCAGTATAAGCAGGCCCTGGTGAGGAGAACTATCCGTCAGGCAAAGAGGTCATGTTGGTGTCGGTTCTGTGACACCACTGGAACGGCGACACCTGTGGGAGAAGTGTGGGGGATGAGTGGGGTCAGAAGGGAGTGGTATTATCCAGTGTTGACAAGTGGGAAGGATGTGGCAGTAACAGATGAGGAGAAGGCAGAGATGATGGCCAAAGCATTTGTTAAAGTGCATAGCTCTGCAAATTTGTCAGAGGGCAGAAGGGGAGAGGATGAGAGAGGAGCATCCTGGTGTGCTGGACAGGAGGGAGGATGTAAATGATGGGTTGAATGCACAATTTACCATGGCAGAGGTGAAAAGGGCAATAGGTAAGGCTGGGTTAACTTCACCTTGGAAGATTAGGTGTGCTATGTTATGTTGGCCCATCTTAGTGATGAGGCACTGGATGAGGTTATGGGGTTGTACAACACAGTGTGGGAAGAGGGGAAACTACCAGGCAGTTGGAAGGAGGCAGTAGTGGTACCAATCCGGAAGCCAGGGAAGGACCCAACGAGGCCAACGGCTTTAATATTACATGTATGTAAGATTATTGAACGTGTTATTACGGAGAGGATAACTTACTTCTTGGACAGCAGAGGGCTAGTATTGCCACATAAGGGGGGTTCAGGAAGGCTCATTGGGGCGGCAGGGTAGCCTAGTGGTTAGAGCGTTGGACTAGTAACCGAAAGGTTGCAAGTTCAAATCCCTGTGCTGACAAGGTACAAATCTGTCATTCTGCCCCTGAACAGGCAGTTAACCCACTGTTCCTAGGCCGTCATTGAAAAGAATAATTTGTTTTTAACTGACTTGCCTAGTAAAATAAAAATTTACTTTGAGCTGTGTCTTTGCTGTATGTAAACTAGGTTTTTATTGCTGTCTAACATTAATGTGGATATAATCTACCAAGCTAACTTAGCTAACCTAGCCCATTAAAGTACACTATGTATACAAAAGTATGTGGACACCCCTTCA
The DNA here is from genome assembly GCA_030435695.1 of Brachymystax lenok tsinlingensis. NCBI lineage: Eukaryota > Metazoa > Chordata > Actinopteri > Salmoniformes > Salmonidae > Brachymystax > Brachymystax lenok. The sequence goes on from CM059813.1 coordinate 26,802,826, forward strand.
AATTAGTGTATTCGGCTATTTCAGCCACACCTGTTGTATAAAATCGAGCACACAGCCATGCAATCGCCATAGACAAACATTGGCAGTAAAATGGCCTTACTAAAGAGCTCAGTGACTTTCAACGTGGCACCGTCATAGGATGACCCCTTTCCAACAAGTCAGTTCCTCAAATGTCTGCCCTGCTAGAGCTGCCCCGGTCAACTGTAAATGCTGTTATTGTGAAATGGAAACGTCTAGGAGCAACAACGGCTCATCCGCAAAGTGGTATGCCACAAGCTCAGAACGGGACCGCTGAAGTGCGTATCGAGTAAAAAAAATTGTCCTCGGTTGCAACACTCACTACTGAGTTCCAAACTGCCTCTGGAAGCAATGTCAGCAGAATAACTGTTCATCGGGAGTTTCATGAAATGGGTTTCCATGGCCGAGCAGCCACACACAAGCCTAAGATCACCATGCGCAATGCCAAGCGTTGGCTGGAGTGGTGTAAAGCTCGCCGCCATTGGACTCTGGAGCAGTGGAAACGCATTCTCTGGAGTGATGAATCACGCTTCACCAACTGGCAGTCCAATGGACAAATCTTGGTTTGGCAGATGCCAGGAGACCTGCCCCAGCTACCTGCCCCAATGCATGTTGCCAACTATACAGTTTAGAGGAGGAGGAATAATGGTCTGGGGCGGTTTTTCATGGTTGGAGCTAGGCCCCTTAGTTCCAGTGAAGGGAAATCTTAAAGCTACAGCATACAATGACATTCTATGCTCCAACTTTGTGGCAACAGTTTGGGGAAGGCCCTTTCCAGTTTCCGCATGAAAATGCCTGTGCACAAAGCGAGGTTCATACAGAAATTGTTTGTCGAGATCGGTGTGGAAGAACTTGACTGACCTCAACCCCATCAAACACCTTTGGGATGAATTGGAACGCTGACTACAAGCCAGGCCTAATCGCCCAACATCAGTGCCCAACCTCACTAATGCTCTTGGAAGCAAGTCCCCGCAGCAATGTTACAACATGTAGTGGAAAGCCTTCCCAGAATTTAAATGTTTTATTTTACCAGGCAAGTCAGTTAAGAACAAATTCTTATTTACAATGAAGGCCTACCCCGGCCAAATCCTCCCCTAACCTGGACAACGCTGGGCCAATTGTGTGCCACCTTATGGGACTCCTGATCACGTCCGGTTGTGATACAGCCCGGGATCGAACCATGGTCTGTAGTGACGCCTCTAGCACTGAGATGCAGTGCCTTAGACCTCTGCGCCACTCAGGAGGTCTCCCAGAAGAGTGGATGCTTTTTATAGAAGCAAAGGGGGGACCAACTCCAGCTTAATGCCCATGATTTTGGAATGAGATGTTTGATGAGCAGGTGTCCACATACATTTGGTCATGTAGTGTATAAACATGACAACATTATGTACAAAAATACATTTAGAACCATAGATCAGAACAGATACATTTCATCAAGTGTAAAGCTTAATGTTTGTCAGGATGAATAGGCTATGAATCAGAATAATATGTAGGCCTATCATTCAGGACAGATCATTGTTTTTCCAAAGGTAATTCAAGATATACTTTATTGTCCCCAAGGGGAAATTGTTCTTGAACACGCATAGCTGCTGAATACAGTAACAATACAAACATGAAAGTACAAACATTGCACGTGGCCCTATCATGCTTAGCCCACCAAATGACAGATGATGATTTAGGAGAGGAAAGGGGGATACCTACTCAGTTGTACAACTGAATGCATTCAACTGAAATGTGTCTTCTGCATTTAACCCAACCCCTCTGAATCAGAGAGGTGCAGGGGCTGCCAAAATTGACATCCACATCTTCGGTGCCTGGGGAACAGTGGGTTAACTTAACTGCCTTGCTCAGAACAACAGATTTGTACCTTGTCAGCTCGGGGATTTGATCCAGCAACCTTTCGGTTACTGGCTCTAACCACTAGGCTACTTGGTCTCCATGACCACAACCTCATTTAATCAGACCTACATACAGTATATATCACATTGCACATGGTTTCCACCAACATACTGCTGTTTAGGAGTTTGACTGACAGGGTCTGATGAAGGAGTGCTTATATCTGTTCAGCTTATACTGAAGAACCATGTTGTGTCTGCCTGAACGGAGTAGCTGAAGCTCTGGGTGGAGTACATGGGAGAGATCTAACATTATTTTCTTGTGACATCTCTTGATTGTTTGTTCAGTCTACAGTGACGGGTGCTACTTCACTCCCATCACTGTCTGGACCAGGCCATTGATTTGTGAATTTAAGGTAACTGACAAATTGCCAAACCAGGCTAAAATGCAACAGAATAGAATGAAAAAATAAAGGCGTTGTTGGACCCTAGAGCATTAGTAAGAGTGGACCTGAGTAATGTCCACATTATGCACCACCACTGGTGTGTGGTCACCAACAGATTTGGAGTCAAAAAGCATTTCCTCAGTTTGCTAGACGTTTTGGATGAGATGGTGGTCATCACACCACTGCACAACCCTCTCTCTGACCTATACACAGTAGTGTCTATACATTAGACCAATTATGGCAGTATCATCAGAAAACTGGATAATATAGTTATCAGGGTGTCTATTAGTGTTGGGGGTGGCACCTTAATGGCCTTATGCTCAGACAGGGTCTCGTTCACTTGGACCTGCTGGGTCCTGTTGGTCAGAAACGAGTGATACCACCTGATGGTTTGACTGACATCTGTCTGAGCTTACTGAGGAGGATGTGTGGCTGCAAGATGTTAAATGCTGAACTAAAATCCACAAATAGTAGTAGAGCAAAGCCTTGGGGTTATCCAGATGTTGCAGGATGAGATGCACTATGCTGGGGATTGCTTCATCAGTGCCATGTTTGTATTTGGACTGATACGGGTCCAACAGTGTGTTTAGTCTGACTGAAGCTTACACACCATGGTCTTTTCAAGACACTTCAATACACTAAAATGGAGGTCAGTGCAACAGGTCTATAGTCTTTCTTTTCTTTGGGAGAAGGCTTTTTGGGAAGAGGGGTGATGATTGCCTTCTTCCATCCAGGTGGAACCTAGTGGGAATGTACAGACCTCTGAAAGACAGGGACCCAGGCTGGTGTAAGTTACTCTGCACAAAGCAGAGACCCATCGGGCCTGTTGCCTGTTTGCTTAAAAGACTTTTGTGGCCTCTCTAGGGTTACATTCTAACTTGGGGTCACAGCCATCAAAACAATGGTGATGAGCATGTTAACACACTTGGCAGAGAAGTAATGTCAGTCAAACTTTATGTAGAAGTAATTAAGTTAATTTGCCATTTTCTTTTTATCTGTTTGTGTTCAGTGGTTTTCTGATGGGAGTCATATTAGTGATGGATTTTATTGTTAACCCTTTTTCTTGAATACAATTCATTCTAAGCTGGTTTGCTGCCTGATTCTACAAGAATAACTACATTGAGCCAAACACAATTTAATTTATCATCTGATGATAGTCAAATAGAACCCATGAGTTATAATAATCAAACAGATTTATTGGTGAATGAAAAAAAATTGGGAGGCTGTTTGCTGCCCAAGAGTAAGTATTATTCACAAAACACTATTTTGTCATCATCAGATAGCCAAACAGACGTCAATGAGTTATAGGCCTAATCATGAATGAAGATTTACTGGTAATACATGAAACACAGGTAGACTAATAACTGACGGAAACATTTCTTATTTTCATATTTAGGCTACGAGTGAGGTGTTTGTTTTGTTAACGTTCAAATTATTATTTTCTTTTTTTTATTAGCTATATTTAATCAGGGGAAACAAGCTGAGACAGTCTGTTTTACAGTTGTGCCCTGTGATACAACAATAAAAACAACTAAGCAGTTAATAAGAATTCAAATCAAAATCAAATAACATTTTATTTGTCACATACACATGGTTAGCAGATGTTAATGCGAGTGTAGCGAAATGCTTGTGCTTCTAGTTCCGACCATGCAGTAGTATCTAACAAGTAATCTAACAATTTAAAACCAAACAAAGTTAAAACATATACAATTTACAAGATGGAGATTAAAAATATTAAAATAAATACACTTTATAAGAAAAACACACATTACAAAAAGCAATCACAGTTTTTAATAAAAAAGTTAATGTAATGTGCATTTAAACTGTCTTACAGGCACCAAAACATCTATGGCACAGTATGATTCTATGTCAAAAATAGACTGGCTTCTTGTTTCACATGGTTGGGAACTGACCAATAAAAACGTGCTAAGAAACAAAAAACATGTGCTATAGTATCATTTATTTCATTGATGAATACAATTGTAAATGGGGATGGGTAGGCTACTTCATTCAGTGAATACTGAATATATTGCTATCTCTGGGAGTATGTTAATGACGCCTTTTCAACTGTTGAACTATGGCAATGTCGAACTAATTTCTAAATCTCCTTCTTTTAGTCAAGATGTGATGAGCCAAAGCAACCAATCAGCTTCACTGCAGGTGCTCAACCCACCACCCTCACTGTTCTCCCTCCACAAGTAACCACATCTTCTTCTCCTGTTCAACTACTAAAAATCATTGTACGTATACCCCTGTTCCCATCTCAGTGTAACATGATCCACCCAAAGCCTCAGCTGGATGCCTAGAATGTGAGAAATGTAAGCAAGATGCTATAGTATGTGTGTGTGTATGGATGTATGGAGTTCCAAGTAAAGACTTGAGAAGATGGCAAAGGAGATAGTGATGAGAGTGAGAGCATACAGTATGAAAATGAAGACCCCCTTGGGATCTAAAAATAGTGTAGGGTGTTTCCTTTTTGTCCGTTTGAGGATACTACACTCACCCCTGGTTTAGGTTCTTGGAACACTGTGATTTAAGTCTGAGCAGAGGTTGACGAAAACCTTCAAAGGTGGTGGTGCTATGTTGCATGTTATCTTGAATACCAGGCAGATGTTTGAGTACAGAATCAAATGGTGTAAACTTAACAGGCTAAACTTGTTGAGTACACTCTTTGAGAAAGGGGTTCCAACAGGGTTCTTTGGCTGTCACCAAAGGAGAGAACTTTTTGGTTCCAGGTATAAGTCTTTTTGGTTCCATGTAGAATCCTCTGTGGAATGGAGCCCAAAAGGGTTCTACCTAGACACAGAAGGGGTTCTACCTGGAACCAAAAAGGGTTCTGTTGTCATCTATGCATAGTTACTTTAATTAACGTGTACATACTGCCTCAACTAACCGGTGCCCCCGCGAATTGACTCTTTACCGGCACCCCCCTGTATATATTATTATTTTTTACTTTTGTCTCTTATTCTTATCCATATTTTTTTTAACTGCACTGTCGGTTAGGGGCTCGTAAGTAAGCATTTCACTGTAAGGTCTACACCTGTTGTATTCGGCAGATGTGACTAATAACATTTTATTTTATTTGACAGCAGAAAAATCCAGTTAGTTTGTAGATAGCACCTTTTTATCTGAGTTTAGGCCTATAGTAGGGTCGTGGTTCCGTGGATATCTGTGAAAAATAAAGTTCATTGGTGGTGGTGAGTTAATCAGAAATAAAATGAAACATCCCCACATTTAACACACATTTGCAAGCAGGCAAATTACCCTATGTGTGCTGAGGCATGTGTGATCACTCAACATTGACAGGACCAACAAAAAATACATTCTTGGGACTACTGAGTGGTGCAGCGCTCTAAGGCACTGCATCTCAGTGCTAGAGCCATCACTACAGACCATGGTTGTTTCCAGGCCGTATCACAACCGGCAGTGATTGGGAGTCCCATAGGGCAGCGCACAATTGGCCCAGCGTTGGCCGGGGTAGGTCGTCATTGTAAATAAGAATTTGTTCTTAACTGACTTGCCTAGTTAAATAAAGGTTCAATAAAAAAACATGCAAACAAAAGATGACTTGTCTAACTTGCACTGTTTTGCAATTATTAGGAGACTAGATACACTGCTGCTACATTGACCCCACCCATTTGTTTTGTACAATGCTGTTACTCGCTGTTTATTATCTATGCATAGTCACTTAATCCCTACCTACATGTACAAAACGGTACCATTTAAAAAATATATAAATAATTAGGCAAGTCAGTTAAGAACAAATTATTATTTACAATGACAGCCTACCAGGGAACAGTGGGTTAACTGCCTTGTTCAGGGGCAGAATGACTGATTTTTACCTTGTCAGCTGCAGGAATTTGATCCAGCAACCTTTCAGTTACTGGCCCAATGCTCTAACCACTAGGCTACCAATAAGCCCTTGTGTTTGTATTGACGTGAGAAATAGGCATATCTACACAGTAACGTGTCAGTGACGTTACGCGACGTGAACACTACGTCTACATGACGTGTACGTGTCACGTGGCGTGAACGCGTCAGCAGTTTGACGCCTTAGAAACAAACTTGTCTCCATTGACAGTCCATGTTAATTCATGGCATAATTTTATGGTGCTCGGAAGACGTTACGTGACTTGGTGAGAGGTATCAGTAGCCTCATGAGGCTTAATTCTGGCATGAATCATCCTCCATACACTACAGCTATTGGCTGAGTCAGGAGAGAGAGCAGCAAGCGCACACGTCATGACAACTTTTTACCAGTTGTAGGTAGGCTATTTAGATTGTCAGTATGGGAGACACCTATTTCCAACCCTTTTTCCATAAAACTTTAATATGCTAGAACTGATGCACATCAAGAAATAAGACAAAACACGAAAACTACTTTGGACGCACTACTACAATTCTTTTAGAGGTGGTTTAAACTGCATTATAAACAGGTTGGTTCAAGCCCTGAATGCTTATTGGCTGAAAGCTGTGTTATATCAGACCATATACCACGGGTATAACAGAAAATTACTTTTTACGGTTCTAATTATGTTGGTAACCAGTTTACAATAGCAATAAGGCACCCCGGGGGTTTGTGGTATATGGCTAATATACCACGGCTAACGGCTGTATCCAGGCATTCGGCGTTGCGTAATGCTTAAGAACAGCCCTTAGCCATGGTATAGTTAAATCGACATCCATTGATGGAAAATGATCTGGCGAGTTAAGGGGCGAATTGTCTTTTCTCTTGCCACATATTCAAATTCCTTTATGACATCATGTCGTAGCTCGCAATAATTATTATTTTGAGGAAAACCAAATTTAGCTTCTAACGTCGTTACAAGTTACTACATTATTCCTTATTAATTGGCTCCATAACGTTATGGAAAAAGGGTTTATTGTATAAATATGGCAACTCCTCTCTTGCTGTGAGAAAAACAATTGGGCTAGTTTTCAGGCCTTTTGGGTGAGTTTTGAGTGGTCATTGGGCTAGATATTTTAACTAGACCTGGCAACCCTGATGCCAGATCTTACTGCCTACTAAATCTGACTGACGGTTGTGCAGATCTGCGTAACAAATAAACGTTTTGGATGCTGATTTGCTGCTTCTCTCCCACAACTCCGCCACATAGTTACTAAGACTAACAGGCGCATGCAATCAGTTTCCGGGAAAAGGGGAGACAGATCGGGCATGCAAGGTGCTGAAACGAAAGCTAGCAATATGATGGCTAATATGCAGCTAGCTATCCTAGATCGTTGGCTATGGTGAGAGGCAAGTTTGTTCTGCTAACTGGCTAGCAACCCGTTTTACTGTATACTTTAGCTTGATCAACAAGTGATGTCTTTGTCAAATTTTAAGAGGACTTAAGTATATAGCTAGTCCAATTAGTCTGCTTGCTTACAACTGGTCATCATCCCTTCCACACAGTTTGAGAATCAGAGTATCTCCACCCAGTGATCTCCACAAATGGATGAAGCCCACCTGCTTGCTCTGCCCCTCCAGTACTGTTACACTGAGTACACCATATTTGCTTGACTCAATACTTTTTAAAGATACACTTTACTTCACAAGGGTGAACATCCTATATTCAATGCGTATTGAGTATTTCCTTTCCACCAACCTACAGTACCAGTCAAAAGTTTGGACACACCTACTCATTCAAGGTATTTTTTACCTACATTTTAGAATAATAGTGAAGACATCAAAACTATGAAATAACACATATGGAATCATGTAGTAACCAAAAAAGTGTTAATCAACCAAGCCATTTCATTTGGGTTGAGGTTGGGTGATTGTGGAGGCCAGGTCATCTGATGCAGCACTCCATCACTCTCCTTCTTGGTCAAATAGGCCTTACACAGTCTGGAGGTGTGTTGGGTCATTGTCCTGTTGAAAAACAAATGATAGTCCCACTAAGCACAAACTAGATGGGATGGCGTATCGCTGCAGAATGCTGTGGTAGCCATGCTGGTTGTGTGCCTTGAATTCTAAATAAATAACCGACAGTGTGACCAGCAAATCACCCCCACACCACCACCTCCTTAATGCTTTACGGTGGGAACCACACATGCGGAGATCATCCGTTTACCTACTCTGCGTCTCACAAAGACACAGCGGTTAGAACTAAAAATCTCAAATTTTGACCAAAGGACAGATTTCCACCGGTCTAATGTCCATTGCTCGTGTTTCTTGGCCCAAGCAAGTCTCTTCTTCTTATTGGTGTCCTTTTGTAGTGGTTTCTTTGCAGCAATTCGACCATGAAGGCCTGATTCATGCAATCTCCTCTGAACAGTTGATGTTGAGATGTGTCTGTTACTTGAACACTGCGAAGCAATTATTTGGGCTGCAATTTCTGAGGCTGATAACTCTAATGAGACTTATCCTGACCTTCATGTCTTAAAGTAATGATGGACTGTCATTTCTCTGTGCTTTCTTTTAGCTGTTTTTGCCATATTATGGTCTTAGCCTTATTTGGTAAAAGACCATCTTCTGTATACCACCCCTACCTTGTCACAACACAACTGATTGGTTCAACGCATTAAGAAATTCCACAAAGGGTGGCTACTTTGGATTATCTCAAATATAAAATATATTTTGATTTGTTTAACACTTTTTTGTTTACGACATGACTCCATATGTGTTATTTAATAGTTTTGATGTCTTTGCTATTATTCTACAATGTATAAAACAGTAAAAAATAAACAAAAACCCTTGAATGAGTAGGTGTGTCCAAATTTGTCACTGGTACTGTATATTTTAATAGGGAAGACACACAGAGACCTAGGTCTCTTTTACAAATGCATCCTGTATACAGTGCATTCGGAAAGTATTCAGACCCCTTGATTTTACCACATTTTGTGACGTTACAGCCTTATTCTAAAATGTATTAAATAAATAAAAAATCCTAAATCTACACATAATATAATGACAAAGCGAAAACAAGTTTTTAGACATTTTTGTAACTGTATAATCTTAAAAATAAAAATAAAAACGTATTTACATAAGTATTCAGACCCTTTGCTATGAGATTCTAAATTGAGCTTGGGTGTATCCTGTTTTCATAGATCATCCTTGATGTTTCTACAACTTGATTGGAGTCCACCTATAGTAAATTAAATTGATTGGACATGATTTGGAAAGGTACACACCTGTCTATATAAAAGGTCCCACAGTTGACAGTGCATGTCAGAGCAAAAACCAAGCAATGAGGTCAAAGGGATTGTCCGTAGAGCTCCAAGACAGGATTGTGTCGAGGCCCAGATCTGGGGAAGGGTACCAAAACATTTCTGTAGCATCGAAGGTCCCCAAGAGCACAGTGGCCTCCATCATTATTACATGGAAACTGAGAAATCGGGGGAGAAGGGCCTTGGTCCGGGAGGTGACCAAGAACCCAATGGTCACTCTGACAGAGATCCAGAGTTTATCTATGGAGATGCTTGTCCTTCTGGAAGATTCTCCCATCTCTGCAGCACTCCACCAATCAGGTCTTTATGGTAGAGTGGCCAGACGGAAGCCACTCCTCAGTAAAAGGCACATAACAGCCCGCTTGGAGTTCACCAAAAGGCACCTAAAGACTCTCAAAGTCAAAAAAAGTCAAAGTCACCATTATTAGTCAGTTGTACAACCAAATGCCTTCAACCGAAATGTGTCTTCCGCATTTAACCCAACCCCTCTGAATCAGAGAGGTGCGGGGGGCTGCCTTAATCGCCCGGGGAACAGTGGGTTAACTGCCTTGTTCAGGGGCAGAACGACAGATTGTTTTCCTTGTCAGCTTGGGGATTCGAACTTGCAACCCTCCGGTTACAAGTCCAACGCTCTAACCACTAGGCTACCTGCCGCCCCTATAAACCAGACCAATCAGACCATGAGAAACAAGATTATCTGGTCTGATGAAACCAAGATTCAACTCTTTGGCCTGAATGCCAAATGTCACGTCTGGAGGAAACCTGGCACCATCCCTACGGTGAAGCATGGTGGTGGCAGCATCATGCTGTGGGGATGTTTTTCAGCGGCAGGGACTGGGAGACTAAGATCGAGTGAAAGATGAACAGAACAAAGTACAGAGATCCTTCATGAAAACCTACTCCAGAGCACTCAGGGCCTCAAACTGGGGTGAAGGTTCACCTTCCAACAGGACAACGACCCAAGCACACAGCCAAGACAATGCAGGAGTGGCTTTGGGACAAGTCTCTGAATGTCCTTGAGTGGCCCAGCAAGAGCCCGGACTTGAACCCTATCGAACATCTCTGGAGCGACCTGAAAATATCTTTTCTTGTTTCTAATTTGCCAATATGATTTAGATTTACGTATTTATTTATTTTTATCTCTGAGTGCACAAGGGCTTTGAAGAGAACCATAGGCAAGACATGAAGTTGGACTAAAGTCTCATGAATCTACCAGGTTTCTACCCTTGCCAATCACCAAACCTGCTCCCATAGTTGATGATATCACCATCCTCCATCAGTTTGGAAAATACTGCTTACATAAAAAATGTGCCAATGCAATAAAAAAAAGGTCAACATCTGTATCCTGAAACTGTTTCCCAATAAAAGCTATTTACTGTATGTACTGACCGAGGGGCTTTTAAAATGTTTCTGTATTGTACCTTATAATATAGGAGACCCCCTTCGCTGGTGTAGATAGACGTCACAAGGATGGGCTCCTACATGCAGTGGTGGATTTAGGTATAGGCGACATGGGCAGCTGCCCAGGTCGGCATCTTGCCGGGGTGCCGGGGCACAAATAAATCGTAATGATGACATTTGCGCGATCGGTTTTCTATCGCTCATTTACACGTCACGTCAATGATATCATATCACCGTGTGGGACTGTGGGTCAATTTAACCTTGTTGGAGTGGGTGCCCTGATTTTAGTTTGTGAGCTAGGAAAGCTACTGCCTGGGAAGGTTCATTAATAATATTGTGAATAAATAGTTTCACAGACATATTGTTGCATTTCTTTCAACCTAGCTCAGTGCTTTCTGTGGTGGTGGGGCAGCCAGCAGAAAATACGGAGTGTAGGGGTTGGTAATGTTCTCTAGTTGTGTTGTGATTGGCTCAGTGTTCTGCCACTCATAGGGACACTACCTCACCGCAAAATCTACGGGAAGAGCTCGAAAATTCAAGCCCCTTGGGTGCTGCCATAGAGTTGCATTAGAAGTGCCCATCCAAGAAGGCTCAAAGTCATTGGCCACAGATGAAATGACGTCAAATCACGTTATATATACAGTAGCTTGATTGGACTGATCATGTCCAATTGGTCTCCCGAGTGGCGCAGCGGTCTAAGGCACTGCATCTCAGTGCAAGAGGTGTCAGTCACTACAGTCCCTGGTTTTAATCCAGGCTGTATCACATCATGCTGTGATTGGGAGTCCCGTAGGGTGGTGCACAATTGGCCCAACATCGTCTGGGTTTGGCCGGGGTAGGCCATCATTGTAAATAATAATTTGTTCTTAACTGACTTGCCTAGTCAAATAAAGGTTAAATGTAAAAATATAACATTTCCTAAAAAATACTTTCAAAATCTTAGCTTGCAAGCTAGCAGTCATCAACATGAATTAAGTTGACAATCTACTGGCAAATTCTTGTCATATGAAGAGAAATTATAGATAAAACGTATCAGTGCTCATTGGACATAAACATTACACAACAAGTTTGAAATTGCAAATTCAACAATGAGTGGTTTGGAAGGAATCAGTGGCTAACTGCAAGCAATGCAAAACAATAACTAGCCTTCTATTCAGTGGAGTGGATTTGTGGTCCAAGTCTGGGTTTAAGGGTCTCTTTTCCAAGCTTAAAAGGATAAACATTCAACATTGGCCGTGCTGTCAATCCAGCATGACTTCTGCAGCTATCAAAACAAGTGGAAACTCGGAACTGGGAAATCTCAGGCTATAGTGAGTTGAAGACAACTGGGAACTCTGAAAAAAACTATCTCCGACTGGGAAAATACTTTTTGAACGGTCATCCAACTTGTAATTCCAAGTTGGGAACTCGGGGGCTGTTTCTAGAGCTCCGACCTGAAGATCACTGGTGTCGTGATTTAACCTTTTTTTTTTTTTTTAAGTTCCCAGTTGTCTTGAAAGCACCTTAAATCCAGAGAATGCCAGACCTTGATGACAAAGTTTGATTACTAAATTTACCCACAAAGGACCGCGGCACCATCTTCCTGTTCAAGTGAGCACAGCAAAACAAGGGGAGTCCAAAAATGTTTTGTATGCTGCTGCATAAATGAGGTAGTATGCCAGGGAGATATGTATACTGTAGCTGAGAAAGTAATACTAAAAAAGTATGTTGTGTAGTAATATGTTAGTAGCCCATGTGGCTCACCCTAATAATTAGGTCCTTTTTCCCCTTGTAATTTAACCTACTATTCTGACTTGGTGATCCACATGTAGCCTATAGCCTGTTTTAGAGAAATGTCATCATCAAATATTGTAAGAGCTTTCATTGTCTGCTTATGCCCCCTTTATTTATACTATGGTTCTGACTTGGTGTACAGGGAGAATACTGTAAGAACGGCCCATGTTCTGTATTCTGTTGCTGTACATTTCAAAAGTGCAGATATATATATATATATGGTATGTATATATATGGTATGTATATATATATATGTAAGTATGCATATCTATGTATGTGTGTTTATTCAGCCCATCTTGTGTATTTCTTCCTTTACTTTCCAAGTTGCATGTCTGCAGCACAAACTCCAACAGTTTTAATTGTTTGTCAACGCACAATGCACACAAGTTTTATTGTATGTAAATTATTCATACTCATTTATATTTTACTATTAAACTTATCTACTTTCTCACAACATAAAATGTATCTGTAAAACAAATTGAGAAATGATTTGGTTAAAACACTGAAGATGTTGGTGAAGAACCATTTTTAAGGGTCCACCGGAGGGGCGCACCGGGCTACGCAATGAAAAGTTGACGAGCAACTCTTTTTTTAAATGTTTTAAACCGGAAGACTAGCCAACTAGTCAATTATCTAGTAAACATTTCGGATACGAAGTTGGTGTCTCTTTTTTAAACAAAATGAAACGGATATCTTGTAATTTAACAAAATAGTAAGGTGAACAATAACTGGGCGGGGACCGTATGCCGAAAACCGCTTATCAAAAAAGCTGATAGTATTTCCACTGAAATGTCAAACATGCTAATTGCTAACCCGTTAGCTAACATTTTTACGACAACAATAATCACAAAACATTGATGGCTTGATCACAAAATAACAATGTTGAAGGTAATATATTTCTTAAATTCTGTTGAATACGCCGGTAATACGGGGTTGTGGGAGAGAAGCAGCGACTCGGCATCCAAAACGTTTATTTGTGGCGCAGATCGGCGCGACGGTCAGTCAGATTAGGTAGGCAATCAGATCTGGCATCGACACCGGGATGTCACGAGTCCTACTTATATTAATCAGTACACTTGTAAGAACCTAACCATTACGAAACCTCTATTCGATCAAATAAGCCACATTATTTATACATACATTTTTACATTATTCCTCAAACATAATGCTCTATAATAACGGTGGTTCCCAAACTTTTAATAGTCCCGTACCCCTTCAAACATTCAACCTCCAGCTGCGTACCCCCTCTAGCACCAGGTCAACGCACTCTCAAATGTTGTTTTTTGCCATCATTGTAAGCCTGCCACACACACTATACAATACATTTATTAAACATAACAATGAGTGTGAGTTTTTGTCACAAACCGGTTCGTGGGAAGTGACAAAGAGCTCGTATAGGACCAGGGCACAAATAATAATAATCAATATTTTTGTTCTTTATTTAGCCATCTTACATATAAAACCTTATTTGTTCATCAAAAATTGTGAATAACACCACAGGTTAATGAGAAGGGTGTGCTTGAAAGGATGCACATAACAATACAACCAACACATAATGTTGGTTGTATTGGAGAGAGTCTCAGTCTTTTTCCACACACAATTTGTGCCTGTATTTCATGCTATTGAGGGACGAGAATCCACTCTCACATCAGTGATGCAAAAGGCATCAGTGTCTGAACAGCCGATTTGCCAAGGCAGGATACTCTGAGCGCAGCCCAATCCGAAATCTGGCAGTGGCTTCTGATTAAATTCTATTTTAACAGAACTGCTTGTTGCAATTTCGATAAGGCTCTCTTATTCAGATATCGGTAAGTGGACTGGAGGCATGAAAGGGATAACGAATCCAGTTGTTTGTGTCATTCGTTTCGGGAAAGTACCTGCGTAATTGCGCACCCAACTCACTCAGGTGCTTTGCTATATCACATTTGACATTGTAAGCTTGAGTTCATTTGCACACAAAAAATCATTCAATGATGGAAAGACATGTGTTGTTGTTGTTAATGCAGACAGAGAAGAGCTCCAACTTCTTAATCATAGCCTCAATTTTGTCCCCCGCATTGAATATAGTTGCGGAGAGTCCCTGTAATCCTAGATTCAGATCATTCGGGTGAGAAAAACATCACCCAACAACAACTCCTCATCATGCAAGTGGTCAGACAAGTGAAAATGATGGTCAGTAAAAAAAAAATAAGCTTGTCTCGCAATTAATAAAAACTTGTCAATACTTTGCCTCTTGATAACCAACAGTTCTGTATGTTGTAAAAGCGTTACATGGTCGCTGCCCATATCGTTGCATAATGCAGAAAATACACTTTTTGTTTAACCATTTATACATTTTCAAGCAAATGGAATGAGCAGCAGTTACGTTTGGCTACATACAGACCATTAGTGGAATTCCCGTGAGAGAGTAACGGTTAATGTGACTGGATGTTTAATATTTGACTAGGCTACCTGTATTTTACATTGTGTTGTTATTTCGCTGAACACTTATGGCTTCATTTTATTTTTGGCAGTGAAACGAGGCTACTCAGGCGAGAAAAAAACCTCAACCAAATGTATAGCCCAGTTGGAAAATAAAAATGGACTGTTTGAAAATGTTAAGAAAATGTATATATAAACTCAGCAAAAAAAGAAACGTCCTCTCACTGTCAACTGTGTTTATTTTCAGCAAACTTAACGTGTAAATATTTGTATGAACATAAGATTCAACAACTGAGACATAAACTGAACAAGTTCCACAGACATGTGAAATTTAATAATGTGTCCCTGAACAAAGGGGGGGAGTCAAAAAAAATATATATAATAGTCAGTATCTGGTGTGGCCACCAGCTGCATTAAGTACTGCAGTGCGTCTCCTTATCATGGACTGCACCAGATTTGCCAGTTCTTGCTGTGAGATGTTACTCCACTCTTCCACCTAGGCACCTGCAAGTTCCCGGACATTTCTGGGGGGAATGGCCCCTAGCCCTCACCCTCCGATCCAACAGGTCCCAGACGTGCTCAATGAGATTGAGATCCGAGCTCTTCACTGGCCATGGCAGAACACTGACATTCATGCCTTGCAGGAAATCATGCACAGAACAAGCAGTATGGCTGGTGGCATTGTCATGCTGGGGGGTCATGTCAGGATGAGCCTGCAGGAAGGGTAACACTTGAGGGAGGAGGATGTCTTCCCTGTAATGCACAGTGCTGAGATTGCCTGCAATGACAACAAGCTCAGTTCGATGATGCTGTGACACACCGCCCCAGACCATGACGGACTCTCCACCTCCAAATCGATCCCGCTCCAGAGTACAGGCCTCGGTGTAACGCTCATTCCTTCGACGATAAACGGGAATCCAACCATCACCCCTGGTGAGACAGAACCGCGACTTGTCAGTGAAGAGCACTTTTTGCCAGTCCTGTCTGGTCCAGAGACGGTGGGTTTGTCCCCATAGGCGACGTTGTTGCCAGTGATGTCTGGTGAGGACATGCCTTACAACAGGCCTACAAGCCCTCAGTCCAGCCTCTCTCAGCCTATTGTGGACAGTCTGAGCACTGATGGAGGGATTGTGCGTTCAGGGTGTAACTTGGGCAGTTGTTGCCATCCTGTACCTGTCCCGCAGGTGTGATGTTCGGATGTGCAGGTGTTGTTACACGTGGTCTGTCACTGCGAGGACGATCAGCTGTCCATCCTGTCTCCCTGTAGTGCTTTCTTAGGCGTCTCACAGTATGGACATTGCAATTTATTGCCTTGGCCACATCTGCAGTCCTCATGCCTCCTTGCAGCATGCCTAAGCCACGTTCACACAGATGGGCAGGGACCCTGGTCTTTTTGTGTTTTTCAGAGTCAGTAGAAAGGCCTCTTTAGTGTCTAGTGTCCTTTTCCTAACTATGACCTTAATTGCCTACCGTCTGTAAGCTGTTAGTGTCTTAATGACCGTTCCACAGGTGCATGTTCATTAATTGTTTATGGTTCATTGAACAAGCATGGGAAACAGTGTTTAAACACTTTACAATGAAGATCTGTGAAGTTATTTGGATTTTTACGAATTATCTTTGAAAGACAGGGTCCTGAAAAAGGGATGTTTCTTTTTGCTGAGTTTATATATATTTTTTAATGTGAATCACATTTTTATTTGGCGTACCCCAACGGCATTGCGCGTACCCCTGGGGGAATACCTGCTCTATACCATTTTACAGGTACAGCGACTTGTGTACTTTAGAGGGTTTGTTTCAATTAAATGCCAATTATCCCAAAGTGAGCAGACTGCAGTGCTGGGCAGTGAAATTGTTTTGGGAGTTATGTAAGATGGGAGGGTTTTCCCGCCTTTTATTTCCTTCTCTCCATTTGGGCAATTTTGTTTGCTTCTCTTGTTTCATCACCTCTTTTCACTACACCTCTCTGTGTGGGCTGTCTCTCTCTCCTCACTCTTACATTCTCTATCTTGTTCCCTCTCTCATATCCCCCTGTTTTGCTCAGCCCAGGCGTCACAGTTTGCCTTCTAGGACCCTTTTCCTGGAAACAGAGCCCTATTGCTGAGGCCACAACAGGGCAAGATGGGAAGGAGGAGGGGGAACAGGCGTCTTCCTGCAAATCACGTGGTGCAGGAGGTGCCTTCACTTCTTGTCTTAAATGAGTTCAGCTTGTAGTCTAGGATGTGGTTAAGAGATAAATGGAAGCATGGAGTACAGTAGGTGATTACCCTGATATGCCAACTGCACATATGTGTCAATCCTGCCACAGCTTTGTGTAGTATTTCTACAC
Organism: Brachymystax lenok tsinlingensis; assembly: GCA_030435695.1. Lineage (NCBI taxonomy): Eukaryota > Metazoa > Chordata > Actinopteri > Salmoniformes > Salmonidae > Brachymystax > Brachymystax lenok. The sequence continues at coordinate 26,820,216 of CM059813.1, forward strand.
CACTGTTTTAGTTAGCTTCGCTATGTGTGTCAGCCTGCCCCACCCTTGTGAGTTCTGGTGTTCTCTGCTTATCCTGTCTCCCTCTCTCCAGCCCCCTCATTCCTGCCAGACACTGAGGATCACGTGACCTCTGTATAGTTTTCCATAAATTCCTCACTTTCAACCAATGGGCATCCAGTATCACACCCTTCTGTTTCCCTGTTACCTCACTCCTGCCTAAACTTATGCTCTCTCTTCAGTCTCTCTCCCTATAGGTCAATGTATAGGCTAATCTATAGTGCAAGGCCAAGCTGGACCTCGCACAATGCATAGCACACTGTATTGCTGATCAGGCACAGGTATGTTGTCAGAGAGTGAGTTTAGTTTAGTCCATTACATTAGTCCTCAGAGGCCATGATGAAACAACATATAGAAAACATCTTTCATTCATATAATTAATTTATAGCTATTTTCTGCAGCCTATTCACACTGCTGTTTTTTCATTAGCTTTTTCTCATACAAAAACCCACACTTCCTGTGTTCTTTACTTGCTGTTTGTTTAAACTTATTCCTGTCATTTTTGTTATGCATGTTGTATTCTGTTTTAATTTGATAGATTTATTTTCCAGCTGTGTTTTGTCAGCTAGTGTACACTTTCAATATCTTCATCTCTTAGGACAATTAGTATAAAAAAGTTCCAACAAACCCATATACAAACATACCATCATTATAGATTAATTTAATTTCTGCTTGGTATTGCATTGTTTTGCACGTTGTGTTGCAAAGATTCTGTGATTGCCAATATAACAGATATTCTACATTTCTTAATCCTCCAGAACAGATATTTCCAAATTGGGGTACGAGCAATGCCATTGGGGGTACTCCAAATACAATTGTGATCATATTTATTTTTAATTTTTTACATTTCTTTAATGTTTTTTTATTTATTTTTAATTTCTTCACATTTTCAAACAGTACATTTATATTTTCCAACGGGGCTATACATTTTGGTGAGTTTTTTCTCTCACCTGACTACCCTCGTTTCACTGCCAACAATAAAATACAATTATCTAGTGTTCAGCAAAATAACAACACAATGTCAAATACAGGTAGCCTAGTCATATAATTAACATCCAATCACATTAACCATTACTCTCTCGCGGGAAACCTTCACTCTTGCGCAGACATTTAGAAATGAAACATGGCCATTTGAAAAATAAGCCACGGGAGTTTTTTGAGCGAGAATAAAAATGACTTTTGAGTAGCAAGACATGTATTACAGCAACAGATACCATTAATAAAAAGGGGCTAGAAGCGTCTTATATGGTGAGCTACCGAGTGGCTAGGACAGGCAAGCCCCATACTATTGTGGAGGACTTAATTATTCCTGCTGCCACGGATATGGCTGGTACAATGCTGGGTGAAAAGGCCAAAACAACTATACAGACAATGCCTTCATCAAACAACACTGTTTCACGATGCGTCAGTGACATGGCAGGAGATGTTTTGAAACAATTACTGCTTTGCATACAAGCCAGTGAATTATATGCGTTACAGCTGGATGAGTTAACAGACGTGGCGGGCCTGGCACAGCTCCTGGTATATGTCCGTTACGTTGATGGGGGGTCAATTAAGGAAGACATCCTCTTCAGAAAACCAGGACAACATGAGAGGATATTTTTAAAGTGCTGGAAAGCTTTGTGACATCAAATGGACTTCTATGGTCAAGATGTGCTGGTATCTGTACTGATGGTGCAAAAGCCATGACAGGGAGACATAGTGGAGTGGTAACGCGCGTGCAAGCAGTTGCTCCCGACGCCACTTGGGTACTCTGTAGCATCCACCGAGAGGCTCTTGCTGCCAAGAGAATGCCTGACAGCTTGAAAGACGTTTAGAACACTACAGTGAAAATGGCTAACTTTGTTAAAGCAAGGCCACTGAACTCTTGTGTATTTTCTGCATTATGCAATGCTATTGGCATTGGTTATCAAGGGGCAGAGTATTAACACGTTTTTTTTTAATTGAAAGACGAGCTTAAAGTTTTCTTTACTGACCATCATTTTTACTTGTCTGACCGCTTGCATGATGATGGGTTTCTCACATGACTGGCCTATCTGGGTGTTGTTTTTTCTCGCCTGAATGATCTGAATTTAGGATTACAGGGACTCTCCGCAACTATATTCAATGTGCGGGACAAAATTGAGGCTATGATTAAGAAGTTGGAGCTCTTCTCTGTCTGCATTAACAAGGACAACACATGTCTTTCCATCATTGTATGATTTTGTGTGTGCAAATGAACTCAAGCTTACGGACAATGTCAAATGTGATATAGCAAAGCACCTGAGTGAGTTGGGTGCGCAATTACGCAGGTACTTTCCCGAAATGGATGAAACAAACAACTGTATTCGTTATCCCTTTCATGCCCTGCCTCTTGTCCACTTACCGATATCTGAACAAGAGAGCCTCATCGAAGTTGCAACAAGCGGTTCTGAGAAAATTTAATCAGAAGCCACTGCCAGATTTCTGGAAAGGGCTGCGCTCAGAGTTTCTTGCCCTGGCAAATCACGCTGTTAAGACACTGATGCCCTTTGCAACCACGTACCTATGTGAGAGTTGATTCTCATCCTTCACTAAATACAGGCACAGACTGTGTGTGGAAAAAGACTCAGACTCTCCAATACAACCCAACATTACAGAGTTATGTGCATCATTTCAAGCACACCCTTCTCAATAACCTGTGGTAAGTTATTCACTATTTTTGATAAACAAATAAGGTTTTATATGTAAGACTGCTAAATAAAGAGCAAAATTATTGATTATTATTATATTATTATTTGTTCCCTGGTCCTATAAGAGCTCTTTGTCACTTCCCACGAGCCGGGTTGTGACAAAAACTCACACTCATTGTTATGTTTAATAAATGTATTGTATAGTGTGTGTGGCAGGCTTACATGATGGCAAAAAACAACATTTGAAAGTGTGCTGACCCTGGTGCTAGAGGGGGTACGCAGCTGGAGGTTGAATGTTTGAAGGGGTACGGGACTATTGAAGGGGTACGGGACTGCTCCAGACCATCTCCCTCTCTCTGCACTATGGGGAGAAAATGTTATTATATTGGACTGAGGTCTTATTACATGCATACATAATACCACAAGAGGATCTGTAGGAAGCCGCTCCTGCGTTGTCTTGGCTGTGTGCTTAAGGTTGTTGTCCTGTTGGAAGGTGAACCTTCGCCCCAGTCTGAGGTCCTGAGCGCTCTGGAGAAGGTTTTCATCAAGGATTTCTGTACTTAGCTCTGTTCATCTTTCCCTCGATCCTGACTAGTCTCCCAGTCCCTGCCACTGAAAAACATCCCCACAGCATGATGCTGCCACCACTGTGCATCACCATAGGGATGGCGCCAGGTTTCCTCCAGATGTGATGCTTGGCATTCAGGCCAAAGAGTTCAATCTTGGTTTCATCAGACCAGAGAATCTTGTTTCTCATGGTCTGAGAGTCTTTAGGTACCTTTTGGCAAACTCCAAGCGGGCTGTCATGTGCCTTTTACTGAGGAGTGGCTTCCGTCTGGCCACTCGACCACAAAGGCCTGATTGGTGGAGTGTATCAGAGATGGTTGTTCTTCTGGAAGATTCTCTTATCTCCACAGAGGAACTCTAGAGCTCTGTCAGAGTAACCATCAGGCTCTTCTCCCCATTTACTCAGTTTGGCCGGGCGGCCAGCTCTAGGAGGAGTCTTGGTGGTTCCAAATTTAAGAATGGACCTTCAATGCTGCAGAAATATTTTCGTACCCTTCCCCAGATCTGTGCCTCTGAGCTCTATGGACAATTCCTTTGACCTCATTTCTTGTTTTTTGCTCTGACGTGCACTGTCAACCGTGGAACCTTATATAGACAGGTGTGTACCTTTCCAAATCATGTCCACAGGTGGACTCCAATCAAGTTGTAGAAACATCTCAAGGATGATCAATGGAAACAGGATGTACCTGAGCTCAACTTCGAGTCTCATAGCAAAGTGTCTAAATACCTATGTAAATAAGGCATCTGTTTTTTATTTTTTATTACATTTGCAAAAATTTCTAACAACCTGTTTTCGCATTGTCATTATGGGGTATTGTGTGTAGATTGAGGATTTGTATTTATTTAATCCATGTTAAAATAAGGCTGTAAAGTAAAGTCAAGGTGTCTGAATACTTTTCTAATGCACTGTATTTACTTTTTTTAAATTGTTATTCATGTCAAATTCAAACACTCATTTAAAATAATGTAGCTAACATGACATAATAATGTACATAATGTTTATAAGCAGTTTATTTACAGATATTTTCAAATAAAGTATACTATTCTATATACTCCCATTACATTACCACAATCATACTCTAGTTTGAAAATATAATAGGCTATCATTTAAAGGCAAGAGAACTAGGTGTGAAGAAATTGATAAAATACATTTGGTCTTCTGAATGCCTCAGCAAAGGCTTTGTTTTATTTTCCTGTTATGACTGATGATCATTTTTAATTACTGGTCATCGGTGATCCGTGCCTCTCCCGGTTTGAATGATTCAATTATGCTTTAGAATTCTTAACGGGCAGCAGGTAGAGTAGCGGTTAAGAGCGTTGGGCTAGCAACCGAAAGGTCGCTGTTTCGAATGCCCGAGCCGACTAGTTGAAACATCTGTTGATATGCCTTGAGCAAGGCACTTAACCCTAATCACTCCTGTAAGTCGCTCGTCTTCTACATTACTAAAATGTAAAGAGGTAGCTAATTGTAGCCTATATGATGAAAATCTAAAATGTGGTTTGTAATCAAAATATTGGTGATGCACATTTTCAAAACGAAAAAGTATGCTGCCTTTATAGTCTTTCGTTCAAAGGTTTCACATGGTAGTAATTTATTCATTTGTCCTCCGTTGCTGCAGATAGTTGGTGATCATTTTGTTAATAGGCCTAGAGGCTTCAACCACATAGGTCTACTACGTCATATACATACATTTACTGTAAAAAATAAATAACATTTGGAATAACATTCAGAATGTAAATATGCAATTAAATAAACAAGTTTAGGATATTAAACTATTTTTGCATGCTATATTATCGATAATACGGTATATTTGATGAGACTATGAGGCGAACATATTGATATTCGGGGTCCTTGGGACGTCCAATGTTGAATTGAAAATGGTTAAGGTTAGGGTAAGGGTTGGTTTAGAGTAGGGACGTTCCAATGGATTCTAGATAGCACTAACCACACAGGAATGCGCTCAGGACGAAGCGAGTTGAGAAGAATGCCTGTGGTACTCCCACTTCTACGAGATCCAATCCGCGACGACGAGCGGTTTCAAGGCGCCCTTGAAATCCTCAGAAGAGCAAAAACATAGCATTCGATAAACGAAAACAATCCATTATTAATCAGACATACCTATTCTTACTTTGGACTAAGATAATCAATTATTTGACCAATATATTTTCCGTTTTCTTATTGGAGATTATGGTCGTCAGGGTTGTTTATCAGTAGTAAGGGGAACTTGAAACCGGCCCTGCCATTTCCCCTCGGTTGTTTTGCTTTTTTATCCTGGATTCTCCATGTTGGAGCAATAGCGAGGACTTGCCTAGTGTTAGCTAGCTGTCAGAAGGGACCGTAGCGTTACAATAATATACTTCGTGTTAAATGCATGAGACAAATTGGGTAGCTTGAACTTGGAAAAATAGCGGCAGCTAGCTGCAATTGCCACGAGAAATACAGTTTTTATCGAAGTATTTTAGGATACCAACGGGTTGGTAAGCGCAATTGCTAACCAGCTATCTGAATGTTGAAAGTAGCTACCTGCGAATTGGGGGAACGGATTGGATTTTGAGGGGCTGTGCATTTGTTAGATGGAAAGTTCTATTATCACTCAAGTGCAGAAAGAAGATAGTCAACTGCCGTCCAAAACAGGTAAATCCTCGGGGTTATTGGCGCAGTGTGATCACTTTTTTTTAATATAATCTTATTGAAGCTGACTCGGACACTAGCTAGCCAACTGTCGCGCAAGCCAACTAGTAGCTAGCAAGCGGCTGCTACTAGGCTAGTGCTAGTAGCATGCTAATAGCTACACGCCAGTCTAATTAATTAATGTAAGGACAGGTTTGAGTTGGTTTTGTAATGTGAACAACATTTTATTTAAGTTCTTGTTGAATGTGTTTCGGACATTTGGGTTATGGCCTGGAGATATCCCAACTGCTGGTTGTACTGAATCAAATTTGCCACTGTGTGGGTGTCCATTTTACATTCAGCGCGCGAGTCAAATAATAGAACGTAGCGAGTTAGTGCAATTCCTGAGCAGACGATATCAGTCAGGGATAGGGAACATCTGGATACAGTTAAGTTTTAACCTCAAACTTACTCACTAACCACTGTCTTGTTGGCTAATATTATGCAAACCATCGATTCTAGCCTATATTGCCAGCCAGATACGCCATAGATTTTAAATATTTGTATAACAGACAAGTGTTGAACATTTGGAAGTACTGTAATGTCTGGAATGTGCCTTTATAATTTTATTTGTCCAGACAGTCACATTGCATACTTTTGTTAGCAATTTGTCATGAGTTTGTATAAATCATGTTCTTTTGGAATGGATGTAGCTACAATACTTCACTCATGGACTGTCATGCAAATATCCGTCAAAGTAGACTCCTTTTATTAGGGTGTTAGGGGACAAAATAAAACTTTGGCTCTGGTGTTCTACTTTCTATTCCATGTTTTATAGAGAAGCTTCTTATAACATAGAACACTATTTCTTGAGGATAGGATTTACCATTGCTGAGATCTTATTTTCAAGTTATTGGAAAAGGTTAAGGTCGCAGACAGGTCAATGTTAATCCCTTGTCAGTAATGGCACCTAATCACCTGTCTGGATTCTTAAATTCAACACATTTTGTTCAATGTCTCAAGATAGGGTGGTTATATTATTTTAACATTTTCAGGGCTGGTGTAGAACACAGAGATGATTCAAATTAAAGTAACACTTATTAAACTAAAATGTGATATTACAGTAATTTATTACTAATCATTTAAGCTAGGGTGGTCATTATTAACATCTTTATGCAAAACTGAGTTTGTATCAATTTATGAAATAGGAATACAAAGATTTATACTGTTTTATGCAAATCAGCTACTTAATATGGTCATTTGTTTGTACAGAATTTGAAAATAGAGCATGTTAAGCCCATTCATTTAAAGTAAGGTGGTCATATTGTTAATTAACATATATTGATGTTATGCCGGGGTCGGTGACAGAGTACATCCATTTGAGATTAAGTAATAATGAACAAAAAATATTATTTTTACCAATTAGTAACTGTTAGGCTGTATTCAGTAGCTTAACTGATTAGGCCTAAAGTGCCAAATAATACACCCAACCCTGTGCCACCTGCATACACACAGCAACCCCCCTAACACAGACACACTTTTCAGCATCACCACACAGCCTAACACACACACTTCTCACTAAGTCTGAACTGTAACATAGAAGGCTACTAGTCTAATAACAGCCTACTTCTAAGGAAAGCCTACAACTGAGTTGGGTTACATTGTAATGTTATTTTTGGTTTTGATGAGTTACTCTGGTGATAAGATGAACTGCACCATTTCGAGCAAGTAGTTAGCCTAGGCTCAGAAGAGACAGTGAGCTGCCAGCTGCACAGATGGATTTCACTTAACTGGTATTTACACTGAACAAAAATAAACGCAACCAGATCAAAAAGATAAGAAAATCAATCAATTGAAATAAATTCATTCGGTACTAATCTATCGAATTCACATGATTGGGAATACCTGAATGCATCCGTTGGTCACATACCTTTAAAAAAAAAAAAAAAAGGAGGGGTGTGGATCAGAAAACCAGTCAGTATCTGAGGTCTCATTTGCCTCATGCAGCGCGACACGTCTCCTTCGCATAGAGTTGATCAGGCTGTTGATTATGGCCTGTGGAATGTTGTCCCACTCCTGTGTGCGAAGTTGCTGGATATTGGCAGGAACTGGAACACGCTGTCGTACACGTCAATCCAGTGCATCCCAAACTTGCTCAATCTGTGACATGTCTGGTGAGTATGCAGGCCATGAAAGAACTGGGACATTTTTCAGCTTCCAGGAATTGTGTACAGATCCTTGCGATATGTGGCCGTGCATTATCATGCTGAAACATGAGGTGATTGCGGTGGATGAATGGCATGACAATGGGCCTCAGGAGCTCGTCAAGGTATCTCTGTGCATTCAAATTGCCGTCGATAAAATTCCTTGTCCGTAGCTTATGCCTGCCCATATTATTACCCCACCACCACGGGGCCCTCTGTTCACAACATTGACATCAGCAAACCTCTTGTCCCCACATCTGCCCGGTGCAGTTGAAACCGGGTTTCATCTGTCAAGAGCACACTTCTCCAGCGTGCCAGTGGCCATCGAAGGGGAGGATTTGCCCACTGAGGTTGGTTACGACTGAACTGAAGTCAGGTCAAGACCCTGGTCAGCACACAAATGCGCTTCCCTGAGACGTTTCTGACAGTTTGTGCAGAAATTATTTAGTTGTGCAAAGCCACAGTTTCATCAGCTGTCCGGGTGGCTGGTGATAGACTATGCTGGAGGGTGAAGAAGCCTGATGTGGAGGTCCTGGGCTGGCGTTGGTTACATGTTGTCTGCGTTTGTGAGGCCGGTTGAACATACTGACGTAGAGAAATGAACATAACATTTTCTGGCAACAGCTTTGGTGGACATTCCTGCAGTCAACATGCCAATTGCACACTCCCTAAAAACTTCAGACATCTGTGGCATTGGGTTGTCTGACAACTGCACATTTTAATGGCCTTTTATTGTCCCCAGCATCAAGGTGCACCTGTGTAATGATTATGCTGTTTAATCTGCTTTTTGATATGCCACACCTGTCAGGTGGATGGATTATCTTGGTAAAGGAGAAATGCTCACTAAAAGGGATGTAAACAAATTTGTACAAAAATATGAGAGAAATAAGCTTTTTTGCGCATATGGAAAATGTCTGTTTTATTTCAGCTCAAGAAACATAGGACCAACACTTTACATGTTTGGTTTATATTTTTGGTTAGTATGGCTATGTTATTATCAATTATAGGGCTGTCGCCACTGAATTCTGCTAGTTTTTACTTGAAAGAATAAAATCATCAATCACAAAATTCGCAGCTGGCACAATACAGCCAATGCCACGCTATAAGTTTTACCTTATTTCAGTCAAAAGATGTCCGTAAAATAACGGGCTGCATTCCCGCAGGACCCGACAGAGATCTTTGCTGTGCAGTCGGCATTTGTCATGCTGCGGGTAGGAGCAGGCAGTCTTCATACAACTTTGGGATAAAAATTTTTTTTTAACCGATCCTCTTTCTGCTTTGTATGCGTTTAGCTTAGGCCTATCTATTGTATGAAAAGCACATCTTTGTCGCATTATTCACACACTCAGAATTCGCTGCTTCAAGTTCAGTAGCCTAACTCTCCTCTTCTAGTTGGGCATGCAAGATCAAGTGCGCCTAGTGTATGTGTGGTCTCATTGAAATAAAGTAGACTGCCTAGTGCCTATGCATGGACAGAGAATCAAGCAATTATCTTTCCAATGAAATTAACTTAAATATGATTAGACTATAGTTAAATACAGTTTCTGTAAATAAATATTGATAATGGAAAGAGGGAGGGTGCTCAACCAACGGGAGTTGTGCAATCAAAACATTTGATCATTTTAAAAGGAAAAGGTGTAATGCGCGCACAGGCTATAATGGTGAGTGAGCTTTGCACCTTTTAATTTTCAATAAATATTGATTCAATAGCCTAATAATGGGCCGCGTTAGAATCTCTGGTAATTTAACCTATTTCCTAGGTTATTTTGACTTTGCCTATAGGGCGCAAAATTGATGGGACCATGCCTGGCAAGTGAGCTGCCTCACATAAGCTTAAAATAAAATTGCGGGGACTGCGGTTGGGTTAAGGACCAGTTATTGCGGTAGAGGGTGGGAGTCGGACAGAAAGCCAGCGGGAGCGGTATGAAAAGCTGCAGGTGCAGAATTAACAAATCAGTCCCACGCAGACCTCTACCGTGAAACATGCCATCATGACTTTCCCATACTTCTTGGCAATATAATGTTACATCAATCTTTAGGTTGAAGAATACCCATCGCAAAGAGCAAATATGAACACACAGATTTATGGATTTCTAAAAAGGGGCTGTCCTCATATTTTAATGTTCTTAGAACGGCAGTTGCTTTACATTTGGGCTCAGATCGTATAAATATCAGAACATACAGTATTTCGATTTTTAGACATGGGTAACAAGTGCCAGATTTTTTCAGATGGAGGTATTTTTTGGCGAACACGTTGACATTTAGTGAAAGCAGATCTGTTGTAGAATTCTGCATAGCGTCCATTGTTTGTCGTGTCACCTATCACCCTACTTAAAATAAATAAATACAAATTTTCATTTTGCCCAGGTCTCCTGAACAATATCATAAGCACAAGCCCATGTGCCAGCTAATCTTTATATTTCAAGTTTAGCCAAGTTTACCTTATTTCAGTCAAAAGATGTCCGTAAAATAACGGGCTGCATTCCCGCAGGACCCGACAGAGATCTTTGCTGTGCAGTCGGCATTTGTCATGCTGCGGGTAGGAGCAGGCAGTCTTCATACAACTTTGGGATAAAAAAATTTTTTTAACCGATCCTCTTTCTGCTTTGTATGCGTTTAGCTTAGGCCTATCTATTGTATGAAAAGCACATCTTTGTCGCATTATTCACACACTCAGAATTCGCTGCTTCAAGTTCAGTAGCCTAACTCTCCTCTTCTAGTTGGGCATGCAAGATCAAGTGCGCCTAGTGTATGTGTGGTCTCATTGAAATAAAGTAGACTGCCTAGTGCCTATGCATGGACAGAGAATCAAGCAATTATCTTTCCAATGAAATTAACTTAAATATGATTAGACTATAGTTAAATACAGTTTCTGTAAATAAATATTGATAATGGAAAGAGGGAGGGTGCTCAACCAACGGGAGTTGTGCAATCAAAACATTTGATCATTTTAAAAGGAAAAGGTGTAATACGCGCACAGGCTATAATGGTGAGTGAGCTTTGCACCTTTTAATTTTCAATAAATATTGATTCAATAGCCTAATAATGGGCCGCGTTAGAATCTCTGGTAATTTAACCTATTTCCTAGGTTATTTTGACTTTGCCTATAGGGCGCAAAATTGATGGGACCATGCCTGGCAAGTGAGCTGCCTCACATAAGCTTAAAATAAAATTGCGGGACTGCGGTTGGGTTAAGGACCAGTTATTGCGGTAGAGGGTGGGAGTCGGACAGAAAGCCAGCGGGAGCGGTATGAAAAGCTGCAGGTGCAGAATTAACAAATCAGTCCCACGCAGACCTCTACCGTGAAACATGCCATCATGACTTTCCCATACTTCTTGGCAATATAATGTTACATCAATCTTTAGGTTGAAGAATACCCATCGCAAAGAGCAAATATGAACACACAGATTTCGCGGATTTCTAAAAAGGGGCTGTCCCTCATATTTTAATGTTCTTAGAACGGCAGTTGCTTTACATTTGGGCTCGTATCGTATAAATATCAGAACATACAGTATTTCGATTTTTAGACATGGGTAACAAGTGCCAGATTTTTTCAGATGGAGGTATTTTTTGGCGAACACGTTGACATTTAGTGAAAGCAGATCTGTTGTAGAATTCTGCATAGCGTCCATTGTTTGTCGTGTCACCTATCACCCTACTTAAAATAAATAAATACAAATTTTCATTTTGCCCAGGTCTCCTGAACAATATCATAAGCACAAGCCCATGTGCCAGCTAATCTTTATATTTCAAGTTTAGCCAACTTGGATCTATGTGCTAGCTAACAAGGTATAACAGTTGAGTTGTTTTATGAGCACACCCTTCTGTCCGTCTCCAACTTTTTGAACAGCATGCTAACCTCTTCTCTTTGTTCAGATGCTGAAATCAAGTTAGCCTACCTTATTTCTCAGAATGCGAACAGGTTGCCAATTCCATATTAGAGGTCGACCGATTATGGTTTTTGAATGCCGATAATGATTATTGGAGGACCAAAAAAAAGCCTATGCCGATTTTTTTAATTTTTTTAATTTTTTTTTTATTTTAATTTTTTAACTTTTTTAAATATATATTTGTAATTGTGACAACTACAACAATACTGAATGAACAATGAACACTTTTATTTGAACTTAATATAATACATAAATAAAATCAATTTAGTCTCAAATAAATAATGAAACATGCTCAATTTGGTTTAAATAATGCAAAAACACAGTGTCGGAGAAGAAAGTAAAAGTGCAATACGTGCCATGTAAAAAAGCTAACGTTTAAGTTCCTTGCTCAGAAAGTATTAAAGCTGGTGGTTCAATATTCCCAGTTCTTCAATATTTCCAGTTAAGAAGTTTTAGGTTGTAGTTATTATAGGAATTGTGACGCGTCGACTATTTCTCTCTATACCATTTGTATTTCATATACCTTTGACTATTGGATGTTCTAATAGGCACTTTAGTATTGCCAGCCTAATCTCAGGAGTTGATAGGCTAGAAGTCATAAACAGCGCTGTGATTCAAGCATTGCTAAGAGCTGCTGGCAAATGCTTACGAGCCTGTCAAATATCAAATCCTAGATTTAATTATAATATAATAAACACAAAAATACGAGCCTTAGGTCATTAATATGGTCAAATCCGGAAACTATCGTTTCGAAAACAAAATGTTTATTTTTTCTGTGAAATACGGAACAGTTCCGTATTTTATCGAACGGGTGGCAACCTGATACAATTTCCCTAGTTAATATTGCCTGCTAACATGAATTTCTTAACTAAATATGCAGGTTTAAAAAATATACTTCTGTGGATTGATTTTAAAAAAGGCATGCATGTTTATGGTTAGGTACATTCGTGCAACGATTGTGCTTTTTTTCGCTAATGTTCTTTTGTCAAATCATCCCCCGTTTGGTGAAGTAGGCTGTGATTCGATGATAAATTAACAGGCACCGCATTGATTATATGCATCGCAGGACAAGCTAGTTAACCTAGTAAAATCATCAACCATGTGTAGTTAACTATTGATTGTGAAGATTAATTGTTTTTTATAAGATAAGTTTAATGCTAGCTAGCAACTTACCTTGGCTCCTTGCTGCACAGGTGGTCAGCCTGCCACACGGTTTCTTCGTGGAATGCAATGTAATCGGCCATAATCGGCATCCAAAAATGCTAATTACCGATTGTTATGACAACTTGAAATCGTCCCTAATTAATCGGCCATGACTTGCCTAGTTAAATAAAGGTAAAATAATAAATAATCTAAATCGCTGTAAAATATATTTTCAATTACAAAGTTTTTACAGCTGAAGCTGGTGGACAAAAACTCAAAGTAAAAAGCTCAAGTATGAGTCTGCAATGTTACGTGTAAATGGGATGCAGGGGAGGGGGAGATTTTGTTTTGAATGCAGCCTAGTGTTGCAATTCACCTAGGTTCACGTGGGGAGCGGGAATCTGAGAAATTCTAGGTGTAGCACCTTTAACCTGAACTGGGCAGAGAACAGAAAATGGTTACAATAAAGGATGGGGAAAGTATTAACTGAGTTTGTATCACAAAGTGGGAGTGATATGTAGGCTAAAGCATACTACACAGACATGAGTTTATAATCGACTAGCTCCTGTTTCAGGTGGATCCTATTTTATAATAGCCTATTTAATATGTTTATTTAACTCTAATAAGTGAGAGGACCATTCTCAAACTGCTTGGCTTTCACATCAAATTGTGTGTACACGTGTTCACCTCATCCAGAAGGGAGCATGTTAAATCCATTTGAATTACAATTACTCATCTCTTTATCTTCTCTCATAACCGGAGTAGCTGTGCTCAGAGAGCTGGCGTACCCAACAACTTCTTCAATTCTAGCCTGTTTTTGGTGCAGAGTAAAACAAATCAAAATCGAATGTTATTTGTCACGTGCTTCGTAGACCATAGGTGTAGACTAAAAGTTAAATGCTTACTTAAACTCTGCATTGTTGGAAAAGGACCCTTAAGATAAGATTATAAATAACATAGAAATAGTGACAAGGAATAAATACACAATGAATAACAAAAATAAAGAGTAAACATTTCATGGCTATATACAGGGAGTACCAGTTCTGAGTCAATGTGCAGAGGTACAAGGTAATTGAGGTAGCTATGTACTGTAGGTAGGGGTAAAGTGACTAGGCAACAGGATAGATAGACCGTAGCAGCAATGTATGTGGTGAGTGTGAAAGTGTGGGTGTGCTGAGGTGTCAGTGTAATACTTTGTGCAAAAAAGCAGGTAGCTATTTGATTAGCTATTTAGCAGTCTTGTTGAAAAGTCTTATGGCTTGGGGGTAGAAGCTGTTCAGGGTCCTGTTGGTTCCAGACTTGGTGCACTGGTACCACCTGCCATGCTGTATCAGAGAGAACAGTCTGTGGCTTGGGTGGCTGGAGTCTGACAATTTTGGGGGGCTTTCCTCTTACACCTTCTGGTAGGCTTGGGCGGTATACTGGGTATGGAAATAGCCATGCAAAGGTTTTTCAATACCTTTTAATATTTGTAGCTACTTTAAGTAAATACCTGCAGTCAACTTGTGCAATTTGTTAGGAGATAAAGCAGATCACGTTCTTCATTTCACCTGTCACGTTATTTTACATTATGAAGCTTACCATAGTTCCCCAGAATAGTTGAGACATGTTTGTTTGTAAATGGCCCAACCAGAGAAAGTGGGATCAGGTGAGTCCAGCTGTGTAGTGACAGGGGTTGTTGCGTTTATATATTGAACGTTTTTTGTTTTTGCTTCAATAGAGTGATCAGGGACATGAAACTATAGTTCATAGAAAGTGCTACACATTCGGCAGGAAATAGCTTAATTGTCATCAGATGAAAGCGCAATTCTATTTGGCTGGCAGCCACACAAGTAAATAAGCTTACAATGAAAAAGCAAGTAATTTTTTGCCAAAACAATGCATGGCTGCATTATTTCTAATGTTTATCATAGAAAGTGTAGCAAGCTACATGTCCTAATGTTTTGCTTAAAGTTAATCAGGCATTTTACTGGAGAAAAGTAGGCTGGTTACACCGAGGAAAGTTCCGGAAAAAGTAGCTACACATCAGACAGGCTTTGGGGGCAAAAAATGACATTCTGTAGCTCCTACCTATACATGTATACCTTTGTGAGCTGGATTGCCTTTCTTTTGGAATTTTGTTTATTTTAGTTTGCACTTGTTAGCTTATTTAGCTAGCAGCCTCCATAGAAATTCAGTATTATTTGTGCTAATTTTGTTAGCATTCTGGTAATAGACGCCCAATGGTATTTTTTGTTTTTTGGCACCCCCTTGTGTACTAAGCCGTTTTTTTTTTTTTTTAAATTTTTTTATTTCACCTTTATTTAACCAGGTAGGCAAGTTGAGAACAAGTTCTCATTTACAACTGCGACCTGGCCAAGATAAAGCAAAGCAGTTCGACACATACAACAACACAGAGTTACACATGGCGTAAAACAAACATACAGTAGAAAAAAACAAATCTATATACAAAGAGTGCAAATGAGGTAAGATAAGGAAAGTAAGGCAATAAATAGGCCATGGTGGCAAAGTAATTACAATATAGCATTAAAACACTGGAATGGTAGATGTGCAGTAGATGAATGTGCAATGTAGAAAAACTGGAGTGCAAAGGAACAAGATAAATAAATACAGTAGGGGATGAGGTAGTTGGTTGGGCTATTTACAGATGGGCTATATACAGGTGCAGGGGTCTGTGAACTGCTCTGACAGCTGGTGCTTAAAGCTGGTGAGGGAGATAAGTGTCTCCAGTTTCAGAGATTTTTGTAGTTCGTTCCAGTCATTGGCAGCAGAGACCTGGAAGGAAATTCGGCCAAAGGAGGAATTGGCTTTGGGGGTGACCAGTGAGATATACCTGCTGGAGCGCATGCTACGGGTTAGCGCTGCTATGGTGACCAGCGAGCTGAGATACGGCGGGGCTTTACTTAGCAGGGACTTGTAGATGACCTGGAGCCAGTGGGTATGGCGACAAGTGTAAAGCGAGGGCCAGCCAACGAGAGCGTACAGGTCGCAGTGGTGGGTGGTATATGGGGCTTTGGTGACAAAACGGATGGCACTGTGATAGACTGCATCCGATTTGTTGAGTAGAGTATTGGAGGCTATTTTGTAAATGACATCACCGAAGTCGAGGATGGGCTATATACTTCCGGCGCCGACAGAAATGGCTGCCTCGCTTCACGTTCTCAGGAAACTATGCAGTATTATGCAGTATTTTGTTTTTTTATGTATTACTTCTTACATTGTTACCCTGGGAAATATTAAGTTATATTACATACAACCGGCAGGAACTATTGGATATAAGAGCAACGTCAACTTACCAACATTACGACCAGGAATACAACTTTCCCGAAGCGGATCCTCTGTTTGGTCCACCAACCAGGACAATAGACTGGATCCCAGCCCGGCGACTCAAAACAACTGCGGCGCCGGAGAAGGGGGAAACGCGGGGGTCTTCTGGTCAGGCTACGTAGACGGGCACATCGTGCACCTCTCCCGAGTATTTTACTTGATAATGTCCCGTCTCTGGACAACAAGGTGGACGAAATACGAGCAAGAGTTGCCTTCAAGAGAGACATCGGCGACTGCAACGTTCTTTGCCTCACGGAAACATGGCTCACTCAGGACACGTTATCTGAGTCGGTACAGCCACATGGTTTCTCCACGCATCGCTACGACAGAAACAAACATCTATCTGGTAAGAAGAAGGGCGGGGGTGTGTGTCTTATGATTAACGAGTCGTGGTGTGATCATAACAACATACAGGAACTCAAGTCCTTTTGTTCACCTGACATAGAATTCCTTACAATCAAATGCCGACCGCATTATCTACCAAGAGAATTCTCCTCGATTATAATCACAGCCGTGTACATCCCCCCTCAAGCTGACACATTGACGGCACTACATTGACGGCACTGCATTTATTGTGGCTGGGGATTTTAACAAGGCTAATCTGAAAACAAGGCTCCCTAAATGTTATCAGCATATTGAATGTGCCACCCGGGCTGGTAAAATCCTGGATCATTGTTATTATAATTTCCGTGATGCATACAAGGCTATTCTCTGCCCTCCTTTCGGCAAGTCTGACCATGACTCCAATTTGTTGCTCCCAGCCTACAGACAGAAACTAAAACAGGAAACGCCCGTTCTCAGGTCTATTCAACGCTGGTCCGACCAATCTGATTCCACGCTGCAAGATTGCTTCGAGCACGTGGACTGGGATATGTTCCGGATAGCATCAGACAACAACATTAATGTATATGCTGATTCGGTGAGCAAGTTTATTAGCAAGTGCATCGGTGATGTTGTACCCATAGCAACTATTAAAACCTTCCCCAACCAGAAACCGTGGATTGATGGCAGCATTCTCGCAAAACTGAAAGCGCGAACCACTGCTTTTAACCAGGGTAAGGCGACCGGAAACATGACTGAATACAAACAGTTTAGCTATTCCCTCCGCAAGGCAATCAAACAAGCTAAGTGTCAATATAGAGACAAAGTAGAGTCACAATTCAGCGGCTCAGACACAAGAGGAATGTGGCAGGGTCTACAGTCAATCACGGACTATTAAAAGAAAACCAGCCCCGTTGCGGACCATGACGTCCTGCTCCCAGACAAACTAAACAACTTCTTTGCTCGCTTTGAGGACAATACAGTGCCACCGACACGGCCTGTTACCAAAACCTGCGGGCTCTCCTTCACCAGCCAATGTGAGAAAAACATTTAAATGTGTTAACCCTCGCAAGGCTGCCGCCCAGATGGCATCCTGGCCGTGTCCTCAGAGCATGCGCAGACCAGCTGGCTGGTGTGTTTACGGACATATTCAATCAGTCCCTATCCCAGTCTGCTGTTCCCACATGCTTCAAGAGGGCCACCATTGTTCCTGTTCCCAAGAAAGCTAAGGTAACTGAGCTAAATGACTATCGCCCCGTAGCACTCACTTCCGTCATCATGAAGTGCTTTGAGAGATTAGTCAAGGATCATATCACCTCCATCCTGTCAGACACCCTGGACCCACTCTAATTTGCTTACCGTCCCAATAGGTCCACAGACGACGCAATCACACTGCATACTGCCCTAACCCATCTGGACAAGAGGAATACTTATGTAAGAATGCTGTTCATTGACTACAGCTCAGCATTTAACACCATAGTTCCCTCCAAGCTCGTCATTAAGCTCGAGACCCTGGGTCTCGACCCAGCCCTGTGCAACTGGGTCCTGGACTTCCTGACGGGCCGGCCTCAGGTGGTGAGGGTAGGAAACATCTCCACCCCGCTGATCCTCAACACTGGGGCCCCACAAGGGTGCATTCTCAGCCCTCTCCTGTACTCCCTGTTTACCCATGACTGCGTGGCCAAGCACGCATCCAACTCAATCATCAAGTTTGCTGACGACACTACAGTGGTAGGCTTGATTACCAACAACGACGAGACGGCCTACAGGGAGGAGGTGAGGGCCCTCGGCGTGTGGTGTCAGGAAAATAACCTCTCACTCAACGTCAACAAAACAAAGGAGATGATCGTGGACTTCAGGAGATGGAGCACCCCCCTATCCACATCAACGGGACAGTAGTGGAGAAGGTGGAAAGTTTTAAGTTCCTCTGCGTACACATCACGGACAAACTGAAATGGTCCACCCACACAGACAGCGTGGTGAAGAAGGCGCAACAGCGCCTCTTCAACCTCAGGAGGCTGAAGAAATTTGGCTTGTCACCAAAAACACTCACAACCTTCTACAGATGCACAATCAAGAGCATCCTGTCGGGCTGTATCACCGCCTGGTACGGCAACTGCTCCGCCCACAACCGTAAGGCTCTCCAGAGGGTAGTGAGGACTGCACAACGCATCACCGGGGGTAAACTACCTGCCCTCCAGGACACCTACACCACCCGATGTCACAGGAAGGCCAAAAAGATCATCAAGAACAACAACCACCCGAGCCACTGCCTGTTCACCCCGCTATCATCCAGAAGGCGAGGTCAGTACAGGTGCATCAAAGCTGTTTTTCAGTCTCTCGGTCCCAGCTATCTCAAGGCCATCACGAACATTGAGTGGCTGCTGCCAACATACTGACTTAAATCTCTAGCCACTTTAAATAATAGGAATTGGATGTAACAAATGTATCACTAGCCACTTTAAACAATTTTGTATATAATGTTTACATATCCGACATTACTCATATCAAATGTATACACTGTACTCTAAACCCTCTACTGAATCTTGCCTATGCCGTTCGGCCATCGACTCAAATCTCTAGCCACTTGAATAATTATAATTGGATAAAATAAATGTATCACTAGCCACTTTAAACGATGCCATTTATATAATGTTTACATATCCTACATTACTCATCTCAATGTATATACTGTACTCCATCTACTGCATCTTGCCTATGCCTGTCAGCGATCGCTCATCCATATATTTATATGTACATACTCGTATTCATTCCTTTGCTCTCGTGTGTATAAGGTAGTTGTGAATTTGTTAGATTACTTGTTAGATACTACTGCATGGTCGGAACTAGAAGCACAAGCATTTCGCTACACTCGCATTAACATCTGCTAACCATGTGTATGTGACAAATAAAATTTGATTTGATTTGGTAGGATGGTCAGTTTTATGAGGGTATGATTGGCAGCATGAGTGAAGGATGCTTTGTTGCGAAATAGGAAGCCAATTCTAGATTTAATTTTGGATTGGCGATGTTTGATGTGAGTCTGGAAGGAGAGTTTACAGTCTAACCAGACACCTAGATATTTGTAGTTGTCCACATAATCTAAGACAGAATCGTCCAGAGTAGTGATGCTGGACAGGCGGGCAGGTGCGGGCAGCGATCGGTTGAAGAGCATGCATTTAGTTTTACTTGCGTTTAAGAGCAGTTGGAGGCCACGGAAGTAGAGTTGTAGGCCATTGAAGATCGTCTGGAGGGTGGTTAACAGAATGGTGTATACAGAAGTATACAGAATGGTGTTGTCTGCGTAGAGGTGGATCAGAGACTCACCAGCAGCAAGAGCGACATCATTGATGTATACAGAGAAGAGAGTCGGCCCAATAATTGAACCCTGTGGCACCCCCATAGAGACTGCCAGAGGCCCGGACAACAGGCCCTCCGATTTGACACATTGAACTCTATCGGAGAAGTAGTTGGTGAACCATGCGAGGCAATCATTTGAGAAACCAAGGCTGTCGAGTCTGACGATAAGGATGTGGTGATTGACAGAGTCGAAAGCCTTGGCCAGATCAATGAATACGGCTGCACAGGAATGTCTCTTATCGATGGCGGTTATTGTGTCGTTTAGGACCTTGAGCGTGGCAGCTCTGAAACCAGATTGCATAGCTGAGAAGGTACGGTGGGATTCTAAATGGTCGGTAATCTGTTTAACTTCTTAGGTATCCGATCCCGTTAGCGGGCTCGTTTTCAGAGCAAACAAAGCGCGGCAAATTCGAAATATTTTTTAAATTATTTAACATTCATCAATATACAAGTGTTGCATAGTCATCAAAAGCTCTGCTTCTTGGCAATATCACAGCGTTGTCAGATTTCAAAAAGGCTTTACGGAGAAGGCACAACATTTGATTGTTTGAGGATAGCACCTCACATATATTCCACATTAGCATAAATTCATATCCAGTGCGGGTCTCACAAAACCCATATAAGAGCTAAAAAATATCACTTACCTTTCGAAGAACTTCTTCTGAGGGCTTTCCAAGTGTCCAAACAAGTGAATCCATGGTTCTTTTGTTATAAAAAGTAATTTATTATATCCGTAAATCTCCGTTTGGTTGGCGGGTTTTGTTCAGTTAGTCCACCAAGCATTTCCATTCTACTCGCCCGTTGTACAGTGAAGAGAACGCGTTCAAATTATACCTCTCAGCTTTTCCAAAACAAACATCATTTATAATTTATCCTTAGGCATCCATTTATCTATATTGGCTATTATATTTCACTCGGATAATAACCTACACGATACAGAAGGTAAACACCGTGGTGCGCGCTCCTGTGTATCTCATGCACTAGACAGAAAGGATATCCTGGTATGTCATACAAAATCGACAACCTTTTGACTCTCTTCCACTATAAACTCTCCATTACACTGTCCAGAGACTGTCGACTTCTAGTGGAAGCCATAGGTACTGCAACCTGTGTCCTATTTCCCAGAAAATTCCATAAACTGGCATTCAAAGTGAGGAAAGGTCAAAAATGATTTCCGGACATAAATTTCTCGGGTTTTCGCCTGCTATATCAGTTCTGCTATACTCAAAGATATTATGTTAACTGTTTTAGAAACGTCAGTGTTTCCTATCCAATAGTACTAATTATGTGCATATCCTAGTTTCTGGGCCTGAGTGGCAGGCATTTTACTTTGGGCACGTCAGAAAGGCGCAAATTCGGAAAATGGGACCCTAGCCCTAAGGAGTTAAAGGCATAATGTACAAAGGTATGGTAGGATGTGAATACAGTGGAGGTAGACCTAGGCATTGAGTGGTGATGAAATAGATATTGTCTCTAGAAACATTTAAACCAGGTGATGTCATCACGTGTGGGTTGTGGAACTGAAGGGTTGGATAAGGTCTATTGAGCAGGGCTAGAGGCTCTACAGTGAAATAAGACAATAAACACTAACCAGAACAGCAATGGACAAGGCATATTGACATTGAGGAGAGGCATGCTTAGCCGAGTGATCATAAGGGTCCAGTTAGTAGTCAAAGTCACAATTATTAGTCAGTTGTACAACCAAATGCCTTCAACCGAAATGTGTCTTCCGCAGTTAACCCAACCCCTCTGAATCAGAGAGGTGCGGGGGGCTGCCTTAATCGACATCCACATCTTCGGTGCCCGGAGAACAGTGGGTTAACTGCCTTGTTCAGGGGCAGAACAACATATTTTTTTCCTTGTCAGCTTGGGGATTCGAACTTGCAACCCTCCAACGCTCTAACCACTAGGCTACCTGCCGCACCTAGTAGTGAGGCTGGTTTGGGACACGGCGATTCAGACAGCTAGCCGGGGATAGCAAGCTAGCAGAGGCTAGCAGGCCGGCTAACATAGACAGGGGAAGTCTGTTTATAGCCTCCTCGTGCGTTTCCGTCGGTAGACCAGTCGTGATGGGTCAGTGGGGTCTCGTGTGGTGAAGGGGACCAGGCCAATTGGCAAAATAGGTAATAGTGGCCCAAGAAATTGTCCGATGGACCTGTTTAGCTAGCAGCCGATATGCTCTAGCCAGCAAACGTTAGCAGGCCGCAGTTAGCTGATGGCCGTTCAGGTGACGTCGCGACGGAGGGCCGGTTGAAATACCCCCTCGGGCAGTTAACGTCGGTAGTCCAGTCGTGAAGGCTCGGTGGGGCTCCGCACCGGCAGTAAAAACGGGTCCGGATAGGTGTTGTAGCCCAGGAGTGGCTGATAGGATTCTTCAGCTAGCCGGAAGATGGGCTTAGCGTAGGCTAGCTTCAGGCTAATTGGTGCTTGCTCCGGGACCAACGTTAGCCAATAGTCACTCGGGTAGCAACTAGCTAGCTGCAAGATCCAGGTGAAAATATCCAGAGCTTGTGGAAGGAATCCGGGGATATGGAGAGAGAAATTGAAAGAAAAATAGGTCCGGTATGAGTCGCATCATACGAACTGCGAGAGCCTGATGGATCTATTCTAGTGGAAACAGGATTCTCCTCTAGAGAGGGATACGGAAGGTACATTATGGCCAGGATGGTGTCCTGGACACAGATTTGTCGTAAAAAACATGCTCATTGGAGAATCTTAATTGAAATAACTTTTTAGTCCAGGGCTAGGCTCAATCTGTGTCTGGGAAACCAGCCCTAAGGTTATACTGGTTATTAGAGAGGGTGACAAAAGGGTTGGTGACAATTAGGGGTGTCAGTTATTGTAGGCCTACTTGTTGTTGGTGTTTGTTACTGATTTTAGATTGACTGGAAGACTCACAAATGCAAATTAATGTAGTCCCAGAGAAGTCTATTTAGGGGTAAGGGGGAGGTTGTAGGGGATTACATTTTTGTCTTTTAATCCCATATAACAACACTATCTCTTATTAGTCTAGGTTTGGGATGGCCCATATGGGGTTTCACCTTCCATGAGTTTTACACATTTCTTCATGTGTTAATATTATTTTGTTCCTTCTCTCCCTAGGCCAGGTGAACAAATCTTCCCCAAAGAAGCCTCGGAGCCGGAATATCTTCAAAGCGCTTTTCTGTTGCCTCCGAGCACAGGATGCCCCTCAGCCTCCACCCCCTGCCCAGGATACTCTACTCCCTCCTGAGGACAATGGGACAATCGACAAGGTAACACAACCGCCTGTCAGCCAGCCACTCTAGTGGTCCAGAGCTGCATAGATCGAAAAAAATACAGGTTAAGACAACGTAATAATTCCATGTGGCAGGGTTAGACCAGCACTGTTGCTGATTCTACAGGATTAGCATTGAAACCATGACCTGCAATGGGGAAATCAAGTAGTAAAGTGGCTGTAGATAATTAATTTAAAATTAGGAATAGAATGACAGTAATAGAGTTATGTAATGTGTTTGCTGAGTAGTTAGCTGAAATTCACTACGATTGTGTTTGTTCTCCATCAAAGTGGAAAATAATCTTTATATAGTAATATTCAGTTTTGCTGCTGACTAACAGACCCTCATTAACCGGTCAACAAACGGTTACATTTAATAAAACAGTTAAATGACCTGACCAACAGAAAATGCTATTAGAGATCTGTATATAATGACAAGATGCTTATGTTTCCGCCCTAACATCGGGAGTCGGCCCAAGGTGGGAAGGCAGGCGACAAGCTTAGGCACAAAATAAGCCTATCGAAACGTATTAGGCTTATTTTGGACAGATTTTGGCAAAAGTGAAATATCTCGCTTTGCCTTTTCCTCGCTGATACTATGCATACATACAAGGACCTGACATTTTTCATTAAGAGCTTAATGGAAACATGCAACATTAGCAAGCCGATCGTCTTACAGTTCAAAAGGCTATAACCTATTATTGAACATGCAACTCCTGTAATGAAGCAGCTAATAAAATCATTTTCAAACATTGGCCAAAATGCAATTATTGGAAAACACTATTCTAAACCTAATGCGAGCAGTTGTGACAGATTAAAATATCTGTTCGGAACTTAGAAATAGGGGGAATCTTATAGAAACAACTATGATGGGTTGCTAATTAGACTAGGATTGCGCCTTGGGCTTCTGGACAATAAAGTTGACATGAAAACCAATAGAACGGGAGAGAAATGCTGGTTAATGGCATAAAGAAGTCTTATAAAATAATTGCCTCCACGTTTATACAGATGGTTTTTGCAAGGCTACTTTGAAGCAAGGTAAGACATGCCTCATTTGAAATAAAGTAAAACGGCAGAGGCGGCTTATGGTATAGAAATTAACATTAAATTCTCTGGCAACAGCTCTGGTGGACATTACTGCAGTCAGCATTCCAATTGCACGCTCCCTAAAAACTTGATATATCTGTGGGATTGGGTTGTCTGACAAAACTGCACATTTTAGAGTGGCCTTTTATTGTCCCCAGCGCAAGGTGCACCTGTGTAATGATCATGCTGTTTACCCAGCTTCTTGATATGTCACACCTATCAGGTGGATGGATTAAGCAAAGGAGAAATGCTCACAAACAGGGATGTAAACAAATTTGTGCACATAATTTGACAGAAATAAGCTTTTTGTGTGTCTGGAACATTTCTGGGATTTTTTTTATTTCAGTTCATGAAACATGGGACCAACACCTTACATGTTGCGTTTATATTAGGTATGTTAGCGGTTTACCGTTATATCGGTTAGCTGACGAAAACAACGTTGTTTTAGAGAATTTGGCTGTACGTCCAACCGGCCTCACAACCGCAGACCACGTGGGCCTCCACATCCGGCTTCTTCACCTGCGGGATCGTCTGAGGGGGGGTGGGGTGCTGAGGAGTATTTCTATTTCAGGGCTCCACCCCTGTCCAGTCATGTGAAATCTATAGATCAAGGCCTAATTTATGTATTTCAATTAACTTATTTCCTTAAATGACCTGTAACTCAGTAAAGAAATTGTTGCGTTTATTTTTGTTCAGCGTATGTATACGTGTATTATTTTTTTTCCTTCTCCATTGCTGGTCCAATAAAGTTGTTTATTTTCGAACACTTTTGCATGGAATTATTACTTTCTCTTAACCTTTTAACTTCAACCTAGACCGCTACTAACACCAGACAGACTTTCTAAAAGTAAGTTGGGCTGGCTGAGTACACTGAGTACTTTATAGAAAGACCTAGCATTAGTGTAGTAGACCAACTTCTGTCCAAGAGGTTGTGGCTAGTAATGATGTCATTTTATATCAGAATTGGTCTTAAGTGCCATGTCCCATTAAAAGTTTTGATTTGAGGTAAGTCATTTGAGAACAATCGGAGTAAATGGAGAATAAAGGCTAGATGGAGATTTTTATAACTTCTCCCTGACTGATAAATTTGACTTTCTTTTACATTCTTATCGCCTAAGATTGTGTGCTGCTGTCTTCTTAAATCTGCACTCACGTTGTTCAGTAGTCTAGATGCACCATGTAATTACAAGATCAGATGGCTAATGGGGCCTAATATGACTCTGAACCACGATGGCTCTATTAATGTAATTAACCAGCTAGAGTAGAGCTGACCTGATTTATACGGTACAACACACGTATTTGGGTAAGCATGGCTGTGTCCCAAATGGCACCATATTCTCGATATAGTGCACTAGTTTAGACCAGGGCTCTAGTCAAAAGTAGTGCACTATATTGAGAATAGGGTGCCATTTGGGACATGTCCCATGTCATCATTACCCTGCAGATTAATATCTGTGATTCTCTGAATTACAGTTCCACTTGGCTTAATTACTCATGTCCCCACACCATGTTCAGATGTTCAACTGCTCATGAACATCCCAATAATTTACTCAATCCCCAGTTCAAAGTATTCTGGATTTAATTGGGCCAAGATAGACGTTGGCGATAAAGACAATTAAATTATTCAAATGCAAGCGTTTTCTCGTAGTTGAAAGGCAGGTTTACCACCACACTTCACAGATCCACAGTATATTGATGACACTGTTTTAGTAAGCATGTTGGTGAATCGGCATTTAAATGTGAGCTATTTAGACTTAGGCTAACCGATCAAACTCTGCCCTGTGTTAACTACTTAGGGAGTGGGGGGGCGCTAGCGCCCACTCCCGACACTACCCGGTGAAATGCAAGGTGCCAAATTCAAAATCCAGAAGTTGAATTATTAAACATTCATCAATATACAAGTGTTGCATAGTCATATTGCTTCTTGGCAATATCACAGAGTTGTCAGATTTCAAAAAGGCTTTACGGCGAAAGCACTACATTTGATTGTTTGTGTAGCACCTCCAATATTTTACCATTAGCATAAATTCATAAACCATCGCGGTTCACACAAAACACATTTCACAGCGAAAACAAATCCCTTACCTTTTGAAGAACTTCTGCTGAGGGCTTCCCAAGTGTCCAACGAAGGCAATCCATGGTTCTTTTGTTAGAAAAAGTCATTTATTATATCCATAAATCTCCGTTTGGTTGGTGCGTAATGATCAGAAAATACAGCGTCTACTCGCCCATTGAACCGTGACGAGAACTCGTTCAACCTATACCTTTAAACTTGTCCAAGAACAATCAAACATCATTGATAATATATCCTTAGGAACACTTATGTATATTTAGTATAATATTTCAACCGGATTATAAACTGGGCAATAGGAAAGGAAAAAACCACAGCACGCACAAGCCCATGAACGCGCATCCTCTTCTGTTTACATCTGATGACCACTTCCCAATTCTTCTTCTATTACCATCCAGAGCAACTAAACATAATCAAAACACTGTCTAGAGACTGTTGACATCCAGTGGAAGCAATAGGTACTGAAATCTTACTCCCTTTTTATATGGTCATTTTCAAAAGGGAGGGGTTCAAAATGAGGCTGTGTGTCAAATACACTTTTTCCAGGACAGAAATTCCTCAGGTTTTCGCCGTTCTGTTATATACTTACAGACAATATTTTAACACTCTTAGAAACTTCAGAGTGTTTCCTATCCAATAGTACTAATTATGTGCATATCCTATTTTCTGGGCCTGAGTGGGAGGCATTTTACTTTGGGCACGCTAGACTCTCCAAAACCTTCACCTCGGGAGCTGCTCCCTAAGAAGTTAATTGATCGGACCCTTTTTTTTTTAATTTTCGCCTAAAATGACATACTCAAGTCTAATTTCCTTTAGCTCAGGAGCTGAAGCAAGGATATGCATATGCTTGATACACTTTGAAGTTTGTGGAAATGTGAAATTAGTGTAGGAGAATATAACACATTAGATCTGGTAAAAGATAATACAAACAAAAAAAACATGCGTTTTCTATCATTTTTTTGTTCCATCTTTGAAATGCAAGAAAAAGGCCATAATATAATAATGCAGTTTAGGCGCAATTTAGATTTTGGCCACTAGATGGGAGCAGTATGTGTGCAAAGTTTCAGATTGATCCAGTGAAGCATTGCAGAATTGGATGAAATAAATGTGTCACTAGCCACTTTAAACGATGCCATTTATATAATGTTTACATATCCTACATTACTCATCTCATATGTATATACTGTACTCCATACCATCTACTGCATCTTGCCTACGCCGGTCAGCCATCGCTCATCCATATATTTATATGTACATACTCGTACTAATTCCTTTACTCTTGTGTGTATAAGGTAGTTGTTGTGAATTTGTTAGATTACTTGTTAGATACTACTGCATGGTCGGAACTAGAAGCACAAGCATTTCGCTACACTCGCATTAACATCTGCTGACTATGTATGTGACAAATAAAATTTGATTTGATTTGAACTGGACAATATTTTGTATCGAGTCTGCCCAAATGTGCCAAATTGGTCAATTGATACATTTCCAAATACATAACGAATAGAGATCATAAAAAATGATATGGTAATACAAAATGTAAGTTTACACACTCCCAGGAATGTCATACATGATGGATCATTAGCTTATACACAAACTTTCACACATCTAGATGGTGGGGTGGGTGTTCAAACTAAAAAACCCAGTTCCTACATTTGACTATAAAAATAGATTTTATCAAACAAACCTATGCTACATTTTATCTCTGGGACCCTCAGGATGACAAATCAGAGCAAGATTACTGAATGTAAGCACATTATATACCTTTAGAGGTGAATGTATCAAACCAGTTGCCGTGATAAACGTTTTGTTGTTGTGCACTCTCCTCAAACAATAGCGTGGTCTTTTTTCACTGTAATAGCTACTGTAAATTGGACAGTGCAGTTAGATTAACAAGAATTTAAGCTTTCTGCCAATATAAGACATGTCTATGTCCTGGAAGGTTTGCTCTTACTTACAACGTCATGCTAATCACATTAGCACACGTTAGCTCAACCATCCCGGTATAGGGATACCGATCCCGTAGAGGTTAACTAAGCGTCCCCTTTGACTGATGATGCTTCAACCATTTACCAAAGACATTTATCATTAGTAAAAAAATAAATAAAAAACACCTGTTCTGTTATGTTTTACTTCATCACATAGGTTAACATGACTGTGTGGACCTCACTGTTCTTCTGTTCTAAGAGAGCATGGCTAGGTTTAGAATAAGATAAGCACCTTGTAGGCGGCAGCACATTTAGACTAAAAATATTTTGGCTGCAGATATTATTTTCCTTCACAGTCCCATGTTTCATGAGCTGAAATAAAAGATCCCAACAATTTTACATATGCACAAAAAGCTTCTCTCAAATTGTGCACAAATGTGTTTACATACCTGTTAGTGAGCATTTTTCCTTTGCCAAGATAATCCATCCACATGACAGGTGTCATATCAATAAGCTGATTAACAGCATGCTCATTACGCAGGTGCACCTTGTGCTGGGGACAAAAGGCCACTAAAATGTTCAGTTTTGTCACACAACACAATGCCACAAGTGTCAAGTTTTTAGGGAGTGTGCAATTGGCATGTTGACTGCAGGGATGTCCACCAAAGCTGTTGCCAGAGAATTGAATGTTCATTTCTCTACCATAGGCCGCTTCCAATGTCGTTTTAGAGAATTTGGCAGTACTTCCAACCGATCTCACAACCGCAGACCAAGTGTATGGCGTCGTGTTGGCGAATGGTTTGTTGATGTCAACGTTGTGAACAGAGTGCCCCATGGTGGGGTTATGGTATGGGCAGGCAAAAGCTATGGACAATGAACACAATTGCATTTATTCGATGGCAATTTTAATGCCCTGTGACGAGATCCTGAGGCCCATTGTCGTGCCATTCATCTGCCGCCATCACCTCATGTTTCAGCATGATCATGCTGTACACAATTCCTGGAAGCTGAATATGTCCCAGTTCTTCCATGGCCTGCATACTCAACAGACATGTCACCCATCGAGCATGTTTGGGGTGCTCTGGATCAACATGTACGATGTGTTCCAGTTCCCGCCAATATCCAGCAACTTTGCACAGCCATTGAGGAGTGGGAAAACATTCCACAGGCCACAATCAACAGCCTGATCAACTCTATGTGAAGGAGATGTGTCACGCTGCATGAGGCAAATGGTGGTCACACCAGATACTGGCTGGTTTTCTGATCCACACCCTTACCTTAAAAAAAAGTATCTGTGACCAACAGATTCTTATCTGTATTCCCAGGCATGTGAAATTCATAGATTAGGGCCTCATTCATTTATTTCCATTGACTGAATACCTTATGAACTGTAACTCAGTAAAATATATTTAATTGTTGCGTTTTAATATTTTTGTTCAGTATAGTAATGCATATTCATCTCCAGCACCACCCCAACATCATGTGACAATTGTGCGTTTCTGTTTTGTAGTAAGAAAGATAATTGTTTCAATGACATCATCTGTGATTTTAACCAATTATGAGTAGGCATTGCTTACTAATTGATTGTTGTCATTGGAAACACTTATCTTCCTCACTTTCTTACTACAAAATATAGAAACATGCCATTTTCACATGTTGAGGTGGTACTGGAAATTATGAATATTAAGTAGAGAAATTGTGAAATTTCCCTTTAACGGTCTTTTTCATCTCTCTGTTTAGCTTGATCTACTTCAAAATCTTCGCTACCAGTTTCATCAAGTACGTAAAGGACAATATCACTGTGGTTTTTGTGGGAGTAGAGAATGCATGGGATTAGATTAAACTGTCACATTTGGTATGACGCCATGTATTGATGCCATGATATTTCTGTGTTTTGATCCATTATCTTCAGACATGTTACAGTTAAGCTATTGTATTTGGGTTGGAAAAGGAAAGGAATTCACTTTTACAGGACAGTGTGCGTTGTGCAATAGGATACGTGTATGAGCTAATTATATACACTAGGACCAAATACATTAACATATTTAGATTATCCATTTGTTACTGTAGATAGGTCATTGGTTATTATTCTGGAACATTGAACCCTTTGTTCTCAAACTAAAAGGTTTTCCTAACTGGAGGTTCCAGGTCAATAGATGATAGATTCCCTCTGGAAAATTTCATTGAAGATTTTGCAGTATGCAGAAATCACGCTGCCATTTCCTGGTTGATAAAATTAGAATAGTTTGCCTAATTTCAGTTTGTGACAAAACAAGTAGTCATTGTTTACCATCTAAACTGCTGTGAAATATATTTTCCATAACCAATAATATAGTATTTTCAGCTGTTTTGAAGCTGTTGTACTAAACCGAAAGTAAAAGACGCAAAAACAAAACTTAAGAGAAGCATAGAAATAGTGCACATAGTACAGATCTACCACTTATTAGACATGCTTTCAATGAGAATGACAGACCTTTCTATGTGAATTTGGTCGGATCTCCCAAAAAGTTACGTATTGCAGCTTTAAGTGTGGGGTGTGTCATCTTTCATTTAAATTTTAGGGGAAAAGTCACCTGATGGCCAAACCCAGGTTGAGTAATATTGTTCCTTTTTGACCTCCCCACCTCTACCCTGCCTCTACCCACTTCTACCCTGCCTCTACCCACCTCTACCCTCCTCCTTTAATCCTCTACTCTTCTACCCTTTTAATCATCCTCTCTCCTCTACTCCTCCTCTAATCTTCTACCCTCCTCTTTTACCCTCCTCTACTCCTCTACTCCTCTACCCTCCTCTACTCCTCTTCTACCCTCCTCTACTCCTCCTCTACTCCTCCTCTACTCTTCTACCCTCCTCTATTCCTCCTTTAATCTTCTACCCTCCTCTACTCATCCTCTACTCCTCCTCTAATCTTCTACTCTTATACCCTCCTCTACTCTCCTACCCTCTACTCCTCCTCTAATCGTCCTCCTCTGCTACTCTACTCCTCCACCCTCCTCCTCTACTACTCCTTTATCCTCTACTTCTCTACTCTCTTCCTACCCTTCCCCTGTTCCGCTCCTCTCAGGTTCCAGGGACAAGTCTACTGCCCGAGGTAACCCCTCAGGATGAGGGCAAGATCTGTGTGGTCATTGACCTGGATGAGACATTGGTGCACAGCTCCTTTAAGGTAATATACATACACTGTTAAATAAGAAACAGTGCTATTGGAAAACATAGTTTGACCTATTATCTCACCACATACTAAGAATTCGAAGACGTCTTGTTTTGATCCTATGCAGGGCAGTTGATTATATATAATAGCATGATCCATAGCTCTTACTTTACTCGTTTGCAACAACAAGCTGTAATCGTTTGATCGGCTAGTCCTCTTTGTTTGTGTCCCGTCTCACTTCTAGATCCCACTATTAGACTGTAAGTGGTAATGGACAGCTGTTAGCTGGATCAGGTAGCTCTTTACACTGGCTGTGAGACGGGAGATAATGATGCTGTAAACGCATTCAATCAACAAATCAATGGTCACTGGCAGACAAGTCACTATTGTCCACGTTCCCCATAGTTAACATGTTTCTCATAACAAGGCATGATTTGGATTGTGGGAGGGTTTGTTGAGAGGGTGTTAGGGTTTGTTGAGGGTGTTAGGGTTTGTTGAGGGTGGGAGGGTTTGTTGAGGGGTGGGAGGGTTTGTTGAGAGGGTGGGAGGGTTTGTTGAGAGGGTGGGAGGGTTTATTTTTTTCCTCATTTAAAACTTTGCTATGCTTTTAGATGCATCTCCTAATCAGAATATCTAACTTTTTTGTTAATGTATACGTTTGTCTTTTGCGTGTGTCACTGCAACTGATTATATTTTATCTGAAAACTGATGATAAACGGTTGTCTTCTCCTCTAATGCTGTAGCCCATCAGTAATGCTGACTTCATTGTACCTGTGGAGATTGAAGGAACAACACACCAGGTAACTGACAATGGCATTTAGGTGTGTGAGTGTGTGAGTGTGTGTGGTACCAGTCAAAAGTTTGGACACACCTACTCATTAAAGGGTTTTTCTTTATTTTTAATATTTTCTACATTGTAGAATAATAGTGAAGATATCAAAACTATGAAATAACATATATGGAATCATGTAGTAACCAAAAAAGTGTTACATTCTTTAAGGTAGCCACCATTGGCCTTGATGACAGCTTTGCACACTCTTGGCATTCTCTCAACCAGCTTCACCTGGAATGCTTTTCCAACAGTCTTGGGGTTCCCACATATGCTGAGCACTTGTTGGCTGCTTTTCCTTCACTCTGCGGTCCAACTCATCCCAAACCATCTCAATTGGGTTGAGGTCTGGTGATTGTGGAGGCCAGGTCATCTGATGCAGCACTCCATCACTGTCTGTCTTGGTTAAATAGCCTTTGCACAGCCTGGAGGTTTGTTGGGTCATTGTCCTGTTGAAAAACAAATGATACTAAGCGCAAATCAGATGGGATGGCGTATCGCTGCAGAATGTTGTGGTAGCCATGCTGGTTAAGTGTGCCTTGAATTCTAAATAAATCACTGACAGTGTCACCAGCAAAGCCCTCTCACACCACCTCCTCCATGATTCACGGTGGGAACCACACAAGCGGAGATCATCCGTTAACCTACTCTGCGTCTCACAAAGACACGGTAGTTGGAACCAAAAATCTCAAATTTGGACTCAACAGACTAAAGGACAGATTTCCACAGGTCTAATGTCCATTGCTCATGTTTCTTGGCCCAAGCAAGTCTCTTCTTCTCATTGGTGTCCTTTAGTAGTGGTTTCTTTGCAGCAATTCGACCATGAAGGCCTTATTCACGCAGTCTCCTCTGAACAGTTGATGTAGAGATGTCTGTTACTTGAACTCTGTGAAACATTTATTTGATCTGCGATTTCTAAGGCTCGTAGCTCTAATGAACTTATCCTCTGTAGCAGAGGTAACTCAGGGTTTTTCTTTTGTGTGACGGTCCTCATGAGAGCCAGTTTCATCATAGTGCTTGATGGTTTTTGTGATTGCACTTGAAGAAACTTTCAAAGTTCTTGAAATGTTCTGTGTTGACTGACCTTTGGGCTTTTACCAAATAGAGCTATCTTCTGTATACCACCCCTACCTTGTCACAACACAACTGGCTCAAACGCATTAAGAAGGATAGAAATTCCACAAATGAAAAAGGCACGCCTGTTAATTGAAATGCATTCCAGGTGACTACCTCATGAAGCTGGTTGAGAGAATGCCAAGAGCGTGCAAAGCTGTCATCAAGGCAAAGGGTGGCTACTTTGAATAATCTCAAATATAAAATAAAAAATGCGGAGCACCAAATTCAAAATACAAAAGTAGTAATATTAAACATTCATGAAAATACAAGTGTTGCACTCTTCAAAAGCTTAGAATCTTGGTAATCTCACAGCGTTGTCAGATTTCAAAAAGGCTTTACGGCGAAAGCATAACATTTGATTGTCTGAGGACAGCAAGACATAGAAAGCGTAAAAAACATACCTATAAACTTTGTCCATACAACGTTTCTAATTTATCCTTAGGTATACTAATATGTATATAAACAATAATATTTCCCATGGATAATATCCTGGGCGATAGAAAAGGAAAAAACCGAAGTGCGCTCTCGGTCACGCGCGTCAAACAAAAGAGTTACCTCCTTAGTCCACT
This sequence comes from Brachymystax lenok tsinlingensis, assembly GCA_030435695.1. NCBI lineage: Eukaryota > Metazoa > Chordata > Actinopteri > Salmoniformes > Salmonidae > Brachymystax > Brachymystax lenok. Next base: position 26,854,354 of record CM059813.1, read on the forward strand.
GACAAAAACATCTCTTACTCCTTAGTTTTTCAAGATAAAAGCATGAAACCTTGTCTAACGACTGTTGACATCTAGTGGAAGCCATAGGTACTGCAATCTGGGAGCTGGATCCCCCTGCTTTCAATAGCATGTCAGTGGGAAAAGTGTGACATCACAGAATCTGACTTTCTGGATGGATTTTCCCCTGATTTTCGCCTGCCAAATCAGTTTTGTTATACTCAGACATTATTTTAACTGTTTTAGTTTTCTATCCAAAACTACTAATTATATGCATATCCTAGCTTCTGGGCCTGAGTAACAGGCAGTTTACTTTGGGCACGCCAGACTCTCCGAACTTCCGAATACTGCCAAGTGCCCAAAGAGGTTAAAATGATAAACTTGGATTAGCTAACACAACGTGCCATTGGAACACAGGAGTGATGGTTGCTGATAATGGGCCTCTGTACGCCTATGTAGATGTTTCATAAAATTCCAGCTCAATAGTCATTTACAACATTAACAATGTCTACACTGTATTTCCAATCAATTTTATGTAATTTTAATGCTTTTCTTTAAAAAACAAGGACATTGCTAAGTGACTCCAATATTTTCAACGGTGTGTATGTGTATGCCAAATAATCAGCCTCCCTGTGGTTATTTTTATACTTTGCAGCCCATTGGAGTAGCACTACTGCTTCTGAAATGTAACACTTTGAAAATGAATATATTAAATCAAATTTGAAAGCAAATGGTAAATGGAACATTTGTTGTATAAATGTGTTCTCTTCCATGATCAAGATGGATATACTTAGTAGTTATTGTTGAAGTCAAAGATATGTATCAATTGTACAGATTTGAAAGCTGTATAGTACAGTTAAGCCGAGGCCTCCCTCACCCCACTCTGGTCTCCTCATCCTGAGACACTGGCCACAGCTCCCTGGCCTCAGCCTGGTTCAAGTAATCCAGGATAGGCTGGTTCCCACCAGCACGGCCTATTCTCGATTACTTGTTTCAGGAGGCGGCTGACCTCTTCCAACATGGCCCTCTGGGACAACCACACATACAGACGCTTGCACGCTTTCCCTAACCCACAGATGGAATGAGAAGGAAAGAACAGGCAGACCAAACCGGGAGGCAGGCCTCATTTCTAACCCATATTTTAACATTCATGTTGTTATGTTTTTTATGTTCATGTCCTATTATTTTCTGAAATGTTGAACCAGCCTCTGTTTTTCCCCCCACTGTTGCCTTTTTAATTATCCCAACCATTAGCCTTGTTAAGCCAGGTGAGTAGACTGTAGTCACTAAAGCCAGGTGAGTAGACTGTAGTCACTAAAGCCAGGTGAGTAGACTGTAGTCACTAGCCAGTAAATAACGTTGATCAGATTGCAGATCAGTAGATACTGTGGTCCTTAGGGACTGGAGTTGTGAGTCTGTGTAGTTGCTCCAGTCAGTTAGTTAGTCCATAGAGTAGTGTTCATAGATGGTCGCTGTTAGATAGATAGCTGTACTTGATTCTCTTAGCCAGATGCTTATAGCCGTGCTGTGATGTGTCCCAGGTTTACGTCCTGAAGAGGCCACATGTAGACCAGTTCCTCCAGAGGATGGGAGAGCTGTTTGAGTGTGTTCTCTTCACTGCAAGTCTTGCAAAGGTAACAATGCTTTTACTGTTGATTTGGAGAAATAACTGGTATTTATTTCATTTGCTCCCCCTGTTGGTGATGATATATGCCTGTTGGAAAAAGTAGCAATTTCAGACAAGTTCAGTCATCTACCACCCAACATACCACTCTCCCCTTAAATACTACTCTCTGTCCTACATCCGGGCCTGGCCCTCTCTACCTTTCTGTTTCTATCTTTGTCTTATCCCCTTTCTCTTCTCCCTCCTTCCTCCGTCTCCCCTGCAGTATGCAGACCCAGTGACAGACCTTCTGGATCAGTGTGGTGTGTTCGGGACGCGTCTCTTTCGGGAGTCCTGTGTGTTCCACCAGGGCTGCTACGTCAAGGACCTGAGCCGCCTGGGCCGCCAGCTCAACAAGACCCTTATCCTGGACAACTCCCCCGCTTCCTACATCTTCCATCCTGAGAATGCTGTGAGTGCTGCTGCCTAACCCAATCTTTCTCTGAGCTTTACTCCAAAATACTTACTGGCCTGTCCCAATGTTGAATCACTGAAGTGATCTCCCTGTTTTAAGCTATTTGATGATGCCAATTTTCTTTTCTGAATGTGTGTTTTGTCTAAACTGTGGAAATCAAAGTTTCCCAACTGCAGAGTGGCAGGAAAGGGTCTTTCCTTCATTAATAGCCTTCTCTAAAATGTAAACGTTTTATTCTGATTGTGTGTCCCCTCAGGTGCCTGTGGTGTCCTGGTTTGACGACCTGGAGGACACTGAGCTGCTGAGCCTCCTACCCGTCTTTGAGGAGCTGAGTGAGGTGGACGACGTTTATGCCAAACTGCAGCAGCTACGAGCCCCCTGACACGACACGCCCCCTCTGACAAGCCAGAACCTCCCCCTCTCAGCCAGACCACACCCATCAACCGACGGAAAAAGCCAAAACCTTACTTACATACATGCACTCTGTGTGCAGTGTTAGTATCCTAGACACACTCGGCGGTGTGTTTTAATGTTTGGCCCCTAAACTGTGTGTCTGGACAGCTGTCCACCGCTCCTACTGTCGTCCTCCTCCTCAGTATGTTAGCTGGTGCTGAAAAACTGCTGTTCTGGAAACAATCCAACAAACACAATGCAAAGTGGCTCACTCTTTTCTCATTTTAAAATCGGAACTCAAACACATACTATTACTCCAATCATTCAAACTGACTGGCCAGGTCTTTGTTTCTCCAAAAACAAGACTTTGATTTTATAGCACTAATTGCGACACAAAACGATGGACTCTGCACATCACCTCTCTGCTTCGACAATAATCTCAGTAGAAACACGTTGACGAAGGACTCTAAAGCATTGCAAGGAAACTACAAAATCCACATAGTGATTTAATTTCAATTTCTTAGTACAACAGCCTCTATAAAGGCTGTTTTTAAGGACTTTTCTCTCCTGAATGGATTGATTCCTTCAGGAAATTCATTTTGGAAGTTGAACAGGTGGTCTTTCTGATCCAAGGCCGTCATGACGTAACTAGACATGACAGTACATAAGATGTTATGACCTCATTTGACCAGACCTTACATGGGGAGCAAGGGATCTCCATCTTTGTGCCTTCTATATGAGAACAAAATAATTAAATCTGTTTTTAAAGAAGGAAAAAAAGCTTTGTTCCTTGTAGAAAATGGTTGTTCTTTTTCAATCTTTACGCTTTTCTATACATTTTTAAGATGTCTTTTAAATGTTGGATATGTTGGCTAGAAGTACAGATGATGAATTTTGTAATGTCTGGGATGTTGAGGAAAAACAGCCATACATTAACAGCCTCTGTATGTTGTAGTTACATGAAATCCTCCATTCTCATTTGCTGAAGATATCCTCAGCCAATAGGGATCATTACAATCCAAGGGGTCACACCCATCGTGTAAATGCAGTGGTGTAACAAACCCTGCCTCTATGCTGATTCACCCTGAGATGCATCAGGTACAGGATGCTTGAGCTGATTCACCTCAACTTTTAGCGCACTCAAGAAAAAAGACTGATTTAGACTTAGTGTTGCAAATTTGGAGTGATTCTCTGCTGGTATTTAAGTCTTCTAAGGATGCCGTAGTGGATAAACCAAGGCCTTGTTTAAAAATGATTCACATTTTGTGTCAAGCCTTCTGGGTGCCATATTATTTGGTTAGCTTGGGGGACTTGTATAAGCTGCTAAGAGTGAACACAATGCACACTAGTTTACCCCCCACCTTTAGCCCTTTCTCCATACTTTGCCAAGTCATTATTTAAAATTGTATTCTATTTTTGGTGAGATGTTTCTACATTACTGAGACTTAAAAGTATGTCTGATAAATTTATGTTTGTTATTGCCTGTTGTTCTAGAAGGTCTACGGTACTCACTGCCATATCTCAGGTGTTGTACACATTGTGGGGTGGCAGCGGTTTTGTGGTGCCATAAACTGGATGGATTTAGCAAGAGATGTTCTACTGCTCAAGTTGTAATTTAGCACACACAGACATGCCCAAGCCAGACTAGTCACTGCATCCCAAAGAGATTTGTTTTGTGGTTTTATTCACAAGATAAAGCGCCTTCTCATACTATTACACTATGAAGTGCCTAAAGTTTCTTTCTGCAATAGAAGCTTTGGAATAAAGCACGAAGGGTCTCCATCCCCATTTTTTATTTTACAATTTTATAACTGTTATTTGGCTGAAATTGAGAATCCATAAAACTCTTTACCAAGTAATCCTACTCCGCTGTTTCATTGGGATTCAAAGAAGAGGCCGTGTGTTATAATGTTGTGGACCCCACACCCATACTGTCAGAGAAATATGTCAGATTAGGCCTACTCCATGTCTCCCATTCTATAGTTTCTGTTCTTTAGATATTTGTAAGCATGTTAATCTCTGGCTGTGTCCCAAATGGCACTCTATTCCATATATAGTAGTGCTGTATGGGACGTTAAGTTGTCTCTTCTGGTGGTCGGACGTGGTAGAAGGTGCGCAGAGCATGACCTGACTGTCTTATTGTTATGTCTGAAACAAAGTGTGGTTATAGACATTCATTTTTACCAAAGCTCAACGCTTTTATTTTGTGGAGGTGGGTGGATTGGAGGGAAGGGGGGAACCAAATATTCACTAATTTCAATTAAAGCGTTTTCTGCTTCACTTTCCTTTCTTCTAGTCGAAAGAACAAGTTTTGTTGCTTTAAACATGCATAACTTAATTGTCAGTAATGGTGATTAGGTTAGAGGTATATGATGATACCTGGTATATTCAGTCATAATGTCTCCTGATGTGAAATGTCTAAATGTAATATATTGACATTCACATCAAAGGTGACATGTCGAACCCTAATTAGTAATGTTTTGGAAGTTAACGGTCGTCTATGATTGCGAGTTAATATGTGATCACTAAGCATCTGAATGATGCTAGGAGTATTTATTTTACTAGGCAAGTCAGTTAAGAACAAATTCTTATTTTCAATGACGGCCTAGGAACAGTGGGTTAACTGCCTGTTCAGGGGCAGAATGACAGATTTGTACCATGTCAGCTCGGGGATTTTAACTTGCAACCTTTCGGTTACTAGTCCAACACTAACCACTAGGCTAACCTGCCGCCCCAATTATCATACTATTGATTTGATCTTACTCATGCAACAGTTTATTTTCTCAAAGTCCTGGAAAGAAAGAATGGAAAGAACTGGAGAGAAATGTATTTGAAATAGATTGTCCTAAACAGTCCATCTGTTAAAAAAAAAAGTTTTGGTGACTTATCAAGAAAATTCTTTGTAATTATTATTATTTTTTTATATGAAAGCCATATGTATACAAAGTCACAATATTTTCAAAATATTACAAGCAAAGAATGGAAATGTAGCTCTAAAAAGCTGTTGGCTTACTTCCTGTATGGATTCTTAGATGCCAACCAATCGGAACAAAATGAGACATGAGTCCGAGTGTACAATCGATTGATGCATTGTTGTTGTTTATGTATATATTGATCAATCTATTGGATAGATTGTCATGGTGACCAGTCTAGTATTCTTCTGATAAGTGATGGATAAGATTTCTGTTTGGATAAAATCATTTCTCCATTTTAGTTTTTTGTTAACTGGACTCTGTTGGATTGATTGTGTGGTTGGGTCAGGTTGTGTACAATGAACAAACTTCCGATTTTGCGTAGAAACTATGCAGTAATACATACAGTATAATGCAAAAATTATGAAACGTTACTCTCGTGCACGTCTGGAGTTCAAAATACTGTTTTTACAGCTATTTTATCAAACAAACGTAAGACTCCTCCATTATATTTAGGCTTTTTTGTTAAACTAGCAATTCTGAAAGTTGTTTTTCAAAGATGGAATAAAAACATTGATTAGTGCATGTGTGTCTACTGTAGTGCATTTGTGTCCGCATCTCCAGAGAGCAGCAAACATTAGACCTCATCATTCCTAATCACACAGATTTGCATTCCACGAACAATCTAGTTGAATCAGAAAGTCAAATTCAGAGGGGCATCCCAAATAGCACCGTTTTCCCTATATAGTGCACTTTTTTGACTATGGCCCATAGTAGCAGTGGTCAAAAAATGTAATTGGATTTAGGTTAAAAGTTGGGTGAATAAAATAAGAAATTAAATTACCTTTTACTTTTTTCAAATCCAATCAGTTTTCCACATTTATTCAATGTCATCAAAATTTAAAAAAATTGAAATATCGTGGAAACAACGTTGCTTCAACAAGTTTTGGCCCAGTGGGTCTGTATGTCTGTCTTTTAATACGATTCATAGAAAGCTAGAGTTAACTGCCAAAATAATGAGTGATACAAAGTATATTGAAAGTAGGGAATTCCACCCAGGTGTGGTTCCTGAGTTAATTAAGCTATTAACGTCCCATCATGCTTAGGGTCATGTATAAAAATGCTATACAGGCCACTATGTTGGCTACCATGGCTATGCCCCCATAGGATGACAATGCCCCATCCACAGGGCATGAGTGGTCACTGAATGGTTTGATGATCATGAAAATGATGTGAACCATATGCCATGGCCTGATCTCAACCCAATTGAACACTAATGAGAGATTCTGTAGTGGTGCCTGAGAGTGTTTTCCACGACCATCAACAAATCACCAAATTATGGAATTTCTCATGGAAGAATGGTGCATCATCCCTCTGACAGAGTTCCAGACACTTCTAGAATCTATACCAAGGTGCATTGAAGCTGTTCTGGCTCGTGGTGTCCCAACGCCCTATTAAAATACCCTGAGTGTACAAAACAGCTCTTTCCATAATATAGCCTGACCAGGTGACTCCAGGTGAAAGCTGTGAACCCTTCTTGATGTCACTTGTTAAATCCACTTCAATCAGTGTAGATGAAGGGGAGCCTTTTTAAGCCTTGAGACAATTGAGATATGGATTGTGTATACCACCAATTGTGTATACCACCAGTCAGCCACCAATTGTGCAAGTTCTCTCACTTAAAAAGATGAGAGAGGCCTGTAATTTTCATCATAGGTACACTTCAACTATGACAGACAAAATGAGGAAAGAAAATCCAGAAAATCACATTGTAGGATTTTTTTATGAATTTATTTGCAAATTATGGTGGAAAATAAGTATTTGGTCAATAACAAAAGTTTATCTCAATACTTTGTTATATACCCTTTGTTGGCAATGACAGAGGTCAAATGTTTTCTGTAAGTCTTCACAAGGTTTTCACACACTGTTGCTGGTATTTTGGCCCATTCCTCCATGCAGATCTCCTCTAGAGCAGTGATGTTTTGGGGCTGTCGCTGGGCAACACAGACTTTCAACTCCCTCCAAAGATTTTCTATGGGGTTGAGATCTGGAGACTGGCTAGGCCACTCCAGGACCTTGAAATGCTTCTTCTGAAGCCACTCCTTCGTTTCGGGCGGTGTGTTTGGGATCATTGTCATGCTGAAAGACCCAGCCACATTTCATCTTCAATGCCCTTGCTGATGGAAGGAGGTTTTCACTCAAAATCTCACGATACATGGCCCCATTCATTCTTTCCTTTACACGGATCAGTCGTCCTGGTCCCTTTGCAGAAAAACAGCCCCAAAGCATGATGTTTCCACCCCCATGCTTCACAGTAGGTATGGTGTTCTTTGGATGCAACTCAGCATTCTTTGTCCTCCAAACACGACGAGTTGAGTTTTTACCAAAAAGTTCTATTTTGGTTTCATCTGACCATATGACCAATCCTCATCTGGATCATCCAAATGCTCTCTAGCAAACTTCAGACGGGCCTCAACATGTACTGGCTTAAGCAGGGGGACACGTCTGGCACTGCAGGATTTGAGTCCCTGGCGGCGTAGTGTGTTACTAATGGTAGGCTTTGTTACTTTGGTCCCAGCTCTCTGCAGGTCATTCACTAGGTCCCCCCGTGTGGTTCTGGGATTTTTGCTCACCGTTCTTGTGATCATTTTGACCCCACGGGGTGAGATCTTGCGTGGAGCCCCAGATCGAGGAAGATTATCAGTGGTCTTGTATGTCTTCCATTTCCTAATAATTGCTCCCACAGTTGATTTCTTCAAACCAAGCTGCTTACCTATTGCAGATTCAGTCTTCCCAACCTGGTGCAGGTCTACAATTTTGTTTCTGGTGTCCTTTGACAGCTCTTTGGTCTTGGCCATAGTGGAGTTTGGAGTGTGACTGTTTGAGGTTGTGGACAGGTGTCTTTTATACTGATAACAAGTTCAAACAGGTGCCATTAATACAGATAATGAGTGGAGGACAGAGGAGCCTCTTAAAGAAGAAGTTACAGGTCTGTGAGAGCCAGAAATCTTGCTTGTTTGTATGTGACCAAATACTTATTTTCCACCATAATTTGCAAATAAATTCATAAAAAATCCTACAATGTGATTTTCTGGATTTTTTTTCCTCATTTTGTCTGTCATAGTTGAAGTGTACCTATGATGAAAATTACAGGCCTCTCTCATCTTTTTAAGTGAGAGAACTTGCACAATTGGTGGCTGACTAAATACTTTTTTCCCCCACTGTATGTGCCATTCAGAGGGTGAATGGGCAAGTCAAAAATGTGTGGGAAGCATTGGAGTCAACGTGGGCCAGCATCCCTGTGAAATGCATTTGACACCTTATGAACACCTTAATATTGAGTTGCATCCCCTTGAGTCCATGCCCTGAGGCTGTTCTGATGGCAAAAGGGTGTGCAACTCAATATTAAGGTGTTCATAATGTTTTGTGCACTCAGTTTACACTTATGTTGGTTTTTCCTTTATTTTGGCAGTTACCTGTACTTCTAGAGTGCAGCTAGATTTGGCTTTAAGGACATCCAGTGAGAGCGTTCAATAACGCCATTCGAAACATAGTCAGTGTAAAGTGAGTGTCACGTAGCACTGTGTCATCATGTGAGATTCTCTCATACAGTATTGGCCTCTACTGCAGATGGCTCTTAGGACCTCTCCTACAGTATAGGCCTCAACTGGAGATGGCCCTCGGGACCCCTCCTACAGTATTGGCCTCTACTGGAGATGGCTCTCGGGACCTCTCCTACAGATTGGCCTCTACTGGAGATGGCTCTTAGGACCTCTCCTACAGTCTAGGCCTCTACTGGAGATGGCTCTTAGGACCTCTCCTACAGTATTGGCCTCTATTGGGGATGGCTCTTAGGACCTCTCCTACAGTATTGGCCTCTACTGGAGATGGCTGTTAGGACCTCTCCTACAGTATAGGCCTCTACTGGAGATGGCTCTTAGGACCTCTCCTACAGTATAGGCCTCTACTAGTGATGGCTCTTAGAACCTCTCCTACAGTATTGGCCTCTATTGGGGATGGCTGTTAGGACCTCTCCTACAGTATAGGCCTCTACTAGTGATGGCTCTTAGAACCTCTCCTACAGTATAGGCCTACTGGGGAGGACCTTCTAATGCCTAGTTATTATAGGCAGCAACTGCATTACAGCATCAATAGTCCATTGTGCAGTGCATCATTTATCAAAACATCTATAGCTCTGTGGCTTCCTTCCTCATACAGCCAGATGCATTTCCTGGCAAAGGGAGTGCTATTTATTACTCCCCCTCCCTCCCTTTCTTTCTCCATCTCCTCTCCCCCTCCCTCCCATCTCCACTATCACTAATGTGTCCTTTCAGCCCGTGGTCTTTTGAATATGAGTCGTGTCTGCTCTCTCATTTCCCTGCTGGTTTGTGTATCTTTCCATTTCTCTAATCAGCGATTGGATGGAGTGATAGGAGAGGTCCTGGAACATGCAAACTCAGGCAAATCTCCCAGGGGCCAAGGGCCAGGAGGAGGAAGAGGAGAAGAAGGATGCTTTTATGTCCCAGTGACAATCCTAAATCCTCTGGTACTCTCCTGGGGATGTACTGCTGTGTCCAACCTTGAGTCAACAGAAGAACCATCCAGACACACACAGAGACACTTACTCCTACAATCAAGCAACTAACTTTCTAGCTGGACACCCTTGTCTTCTACCTCTGCAACAGCAACTCCAGGTACTGTTTGACTTGATCATATCTGCCCTCTGTGATTTCTGAGTTTCAAGGTGTGTATTGAGAGAAGAGAGTTAGGATGTTTTATGGCTGGATCGATATAGGCGTACACAGCCTTGACCATCAGAACAGTAAGATACAGTATGTTGTGAACTTTGCGACATTGACTGAATCTAATGTATAATAGTGAATGTCAATGGCAACGCAGTGCTTTTGAATGCTTCTCCCTCTTCTTCCGACAACACCCATTTTATGATGCAAATACATTTGTTCTGCAGTAAACCTCCAGTAATCCTGAAATTGATATTGAAGTCCTTTTTAACATCCATCTCAATAACCTCCTGTGTCAGATAATGCAATTTGGTTCAGTGGTTACAGAAATACTCCTTCTTCCAGGGTCCAAAAATCAGGTCCAAGGAACTTTCCAACATAGATTGAGATTGCCTGTATCTGAGAAACATGGAGTACACATTCAGAGCAGTAACCCACAATCCTGGGATTATAATCTGGCGAATCGAGGTAAGGCAGCTGTCAGGCAGTGTATTCTTTGAAATTGATCAGGGTGTGGATTTCACAAAGTCAGTTGTGAAAAAGACAGACGTCTGCATTTCTTTGTCCTCACAGAAAATGGAGCTGGTGCAGGTCCCTGAAAAATCACATGGCAACTTCTACGAGGGCGACTGCTACATCCTACTCTCTGTGAGTCTCGGGGCCATGATACTCATCAAGGATGTCATGTCAGCACATTCATTTGTTGAATAAGGGAGTTATGATTTACAGTGCCTAGTGAAAGTCTACACACCCCTCTTCACATTTTCTGTCTTAAAATGTAATCTAAAAAGGGATTCAATCGTTTTTTCCCCCTCTACAGATATACACAACTTACTCCACTTTATTTTGTGGTACTTTTTACCCCTTTGATGTGATATCCAATTGGTAGTTACAGTCTTGTCTCATCACTTCAACTCCCATACGGACTCGGGTGAGGCGAAGGTCGAGAGCCATGCGTCCCCCGAAACACGACCCTGCCAAGCCACCCTGCTTTTTGAAACACTGCTCGCTTAAGCCGGAAGCCAACCTCAACAAAGTGTCGGAGGAAACACTGTACAACTGGCAACAATGTCAGTGTGCAAGTGCCCGGCCCGCCACAGGAGTCGCTAGAGCGCGATGGGACAAGTACATCCTGGCCGGCCAAACCCTCCCCTAACCTGGACAACGCTGGGCCAATTGTGCGCCGCCTCATGGGTCTCCAGGTCACGGCCGGCTGCAACACAGCCCAGGATTGAACCCAGATCTGTAGTGACGCCTTTAGCACTGCGATACAGTACCTTAGACCGCGCCACTCGGGAGGCCTACACCACATTTTCAAAGTGAAAGAAAGTTATAGAATATTTTCCAAATTGACACAAAAAAACCTACGATTTCTTCAATGCGTATGTCTTCACACACTAGAGTTAATACTTGGTGAAAGCACCTTTGGCAGCCATTACAGCTGTGAATAATTTTCAATACGATTCTACCAACTTTACACAACTCTTAGGGCAACATATTGGGGTGGCAGGTAGCCTAGTGGTTAGAGCATTGGACTAGTAACCGAAAGGTTGCAAGATCAAATCCCTGAGCTGACAAGGTAAAAATCTGTTGTTCTGCCCCCTGAACAAGGCAGTTAACCCACTGTTCCTAGGCTGTCATTGAAAATAAGAATTTGTTCTTAACTGACTTGCCTAGTTAAATAAATAAAAAAACATATATCCATAATTTTTGTCAAAACTGGTCAAGCTCAGTAAATGTGCTTGGGAATCATTGATGGAAAGTAATATTTAATCCTTGTCTCAGATTTTTTAAATAGATTTAAGTCAGGACTGAGACTGGCCCATTCAGGAACACTCAACACCTCTTGGAAAGCCATTCTGGTGTGTCCTTACATAAACATTTGTGTAATTGTCTTGCGGAAATATAAAATCCTATCCCAAGGTTAGGTATTCAGAAGACTACGGCAGATGTTCCCTCTTAACTTTTTACTTGGGCTTTTCTCCGTTCATATTTATTTTGACCCTGACAAACTCTCCAGTCCCTGCCAGTGACAAGCATACCCATAACATGATGCTGCCAACCACAATTCTTGAAAATACAAAGGGATCCACAACATTGCATTCACTCCATATTACTAGCCTGTATAATAAAGTAAAACATCCAAGCCAAATCATCCATTCTGTTTGCAACAAGGATGTTAAGCAATACTGCAAGACAGCACAGCGAACACATTAAATAAAACATTTTAGGCAGCAAAATGTGAAGACTGTGCATAGGGTGTGTAGACTGTCACTAGGCACTGCATGTTAATTAATGACCAGGGGGGAATCAGTGTGTTTGCTTTGGAGTCTGTTTTGCATGATTATCATAGTGGTGAAAGTATTTGCTTGCTAACGGCTATATACCATGGGTCCTGGTTTGAAGGCCTGTGAGTCACAAAATGTTCTTTGTGATGTTTCCTCTTTCTATCTCTGTCTGTTTGTTTGTCTGTCTGCATCCTCTTCTTTCAATATCCCTCCATGCTTTTTATCTCTTTCTATCTCCCCCATCTCCACCCTCTCCATATCTGTTTGTCTGTCTATCTATCTACAGTGCCTTCAGAAAGTATTCATACCCCATGACTTTTTCCACATTTTGTTGTGTTACAAGGTGGGATTAAAATGGATTTAATTGTCATTTTTTGTCAATGATCTACACAAAAATTCTAACATTGATAAAAAAAAGTAATGAAAAATAAAATACTAATATACATTATCTTGATTACATAACTATTCAACCCCCTGAGTCGATACATGTTAGAATCTGTGAGTCTTTCTGGGTAAGTCTCTTCAAGCCCTATCAGTTGGTTGTTGATCATTGTTAGACAGACATATTTTTCAAGTCTTGACATAGCTTTTCAAGCCGATTTAAGTCAAAACTGTAACTAGGCCATTCAGGAACATTCAATGTCGTCTTGGTAAGCAACTCCAGTGTATATTTGGCCTTGCATTTTAGTTTTTTGTCCTGCTGAAAAGTAAACTTGCCTCCCAGTGTCTGTTGGAAAGCAGACCGAACCAGGTTTTCCTCTAGGATTTTGCCTGTGCTTAGTTCTATTCTGTTTATTTTTATCCTAAAAAAAACTTGCCGATGACAAGCATACCCATAACATGATGCAGCAAGCACCATGCTTGAAAATATGAAGAGTGGTACTTAGTTATGTGTTGGATTTGCCCCAAACATAACACTTTGTATTCAGGATAAAAAATGTCTGCCAAATGTTTTGCCGTTTTACTTCCGTGCCCTATTGCAAACAGGATGCATGTTTTGCAATATTTTTTTATTCTGTACAGGCCTACTTCTTTTCACTCTGTCATTTAGGTTAGTGTTGTGGAATAACTACAATGTTGTTGATCCATCCTCAGTTTTCTCCTATCACAGCCATTAAACTCTGTAACTGTCACCATTGGCTAGTGGTAAAATCCCTGAGTGGTTTCCTTCCTCTCCGGCAACTAAGTTAGGAAGGACGCCTGTATCTTTTTAGTGACTAGGTGTATTGATACACCATCCAAAGTGTCATTAATAACTTCACCATGCCCAAAGGGATATTCAATCTGTTTTTTGTATTTTTACCCATCTACCAATAGGTGCCCTTTGCGAGACATTTCAAAACCTCCCTGGTCTTTGGGGTTGAATCTGTGTTTGAAATTCACTGCTCCACTGAGGGACCTTACAGATAATTGTATATGTGGGGTACAAATCATGTTAAACACTATTATTGCACATAGAGTGAGTCCATGCAACTTATTATATGACTTGCAATAACAAAGGGGTTGAAGACATTTTAGATAAAAACATAACATTATGGGGTATTATGGGACATTATGGGGTATTTTGTGTAGGCCAGTGACACAAAATCTCAATTTAATCCATTTTAGTATCAGGTTGTAACACAACAAAATGTGGAAAAAGTCAAGGGGTGTAAATACTTTCTGAAGGCACTGTATCTCTCTCTCTCTCTCTCTCTCTCTCTCTCTCTCTCTCTCTCTCTCTCTCTCGCTCTCTCAATTCATGGGGCTTTATTTACATGGGAAACATGTTTACATTGACAAAGCAAAGGAGGTAAACAATAAACAAAAACATCAACAAAAAAATATTTGAAATTAACAGCAAACAATGCACTCAAAAAGGTTTAAAAAAGATAGACATTTCAAGTGTTATATTATCAGCTATGTACAGTGTTTTAGCAATGTGCAAATAGTTGTATTACAAATAGTAGGGAAGATAAATAAACAAATAAGTATTGGTGGTATTTACAATGTTGTTTCTGCTCCACTGGTTACCCTTTTCTCATGGCTATGGGCCACAAATCTTGCTGCTGTGATTGCACATTGTGGTATTTTGCCAAACAAATATGGGAGTTTATCAATATTTTATTTGTTTTCAAATTCTTTGTGGGTCTGTGTGATCTGTGAGAAATATGTATCTCTAATGTGGTCATGCATTTGGCAGGATGTTAGGAAGTTCAACTCAGTTTCCACCACATTTTGCGGCCAGTGTGCACATAGCCTGTCTTCTCTCAAGAGCTATGGAGCTATGGCGGCCTCTCTCAATAGCAAAGCTATGCTCACTGATTCTGTACAGTCGTGGCCAAAAGTTTTGAGAATGACTGATGGCAGCCCATTCTTCCATAATCAATGCTTGGAGTTTGTCAGAATTTGTGGGTTTTTGTTTGTCCACCCGCCTCTTGAGGATTGACCACAAGTTCTCAATAAGATTAAGGTCTGGGGAGTTTCCTGGCCATGGACCCAAAATATCAATGTCTTGTTCCCCGAGACACTTAGTTATCACTTTTGCCTTATGGCAAGGTGCTCCATCATGCTGGAAAATACATTGTTCATCACCAAACTGTTCCTGGATGGTTGGGAGAAGTTGCTCTCGGAGGATGTGTTGGTACCATTCTTTATTCATGGCTGTGTTCTTAGGCAAAATTGTAAGTGAGCCCACTCCCTTGGCTGAGAAGCAACCCCACACATGAATGGTCTCAGGATGCTTTACTGTTGGCATGACACAGGACTGCCGGTAGCGCTCACCTCACAAATGACATGCTATGGAGACCTGATTATTCACTGTTAATGGTTTATACACATTTCCCATTACTTCTTCATTTTTTTTACCACATTTTCATTACTATTATTTTATCGTACATGAAAAGTAACCATTATTGACACTGGAAGGCTGCTGTGTCTGATCCCATGTAGACTTATCATCTCTTGTCATTGTGCCCTTGATCAAGGCACTTAACCCCCAACTAAGTAGAACTCCACTGTTAGTCACATGTTGTCAACATGTGGTCAACCTTCCATCTGGAGAGCTCCTGGGTGAGTAGGCTTGGCTATTAATCCAGCCCTGAAACACCCAAGTCTGCTTATCAAGGCCCTGTTGAGCAGCTCCTGTTTTGTCTACAATGTGGTTAGACCAGGGCTTGAACAAAAGCCTGCACACCCAGTAGCTATCCTGGAGGATGGTTACCACCCTTGATATAAAATATTGCAACATTACAACAAAATACTTTTGTCTTTATAAAATGATTCCCCCATTCAATGAATCAGGGATCAAATGGATGAGGTAAGCTACTTCAAAGCAAGGTATCTAACTAGACATATTTATATATAAGGCTACAATATTTATGTTTTGGGGGAGATCTATGCACAGCATGTTATTTGACAATTCTTAGAATATTTTTTAACATTGTCGCAATTATGGCTACTGTTTAATAGAGGGGAATCCCAACTTTCCAACAGTGCAGATTTATTTAGGCTCTACAGTGGTGGTGGAAATGTGACAACGATATTAATGCTTAGTTAGCTATAGCGAGATAATTCCTACAAGTTATGTTTTGAATTGGCTATCTAGTTAGACTTGTCTGTAATTATTTTATACCTGCTGTCATTATGGGGTATTGTGTGTAGATTGATGAGAGAAAAAAAATATTTAATACATTTTAGAATTTGGCTGTAATGTAACAAAATGTGGAGAAGTCAAGGGGTCTGAATACTTTCCGAATGCACCGTGTACGTGGTCTGTCTTGTGTTTTTTTGGTAAGAAGCCAATTTGACATTTGCTCAGGACATTGTTTTCACTGAGGAAATATTGGAGTCTGCTGTTGATGATACTGCAGAGGATTCTGCTGAGATTACTGTTGACACAGATTCCACCGTAATTATTGAGGTGAAATTTGTCTCCACTTTTGTGGCTTGGGGGGGATCAGACTTTGGTTCCAAATATTGGGGAATATGCCAGACCTAAGAATAATGTTGGAGAGTTTAAGAATAGCCCATTTGCATTTGTGGTCTGTATATTTGATCATTTTGTTTAGTATACCATTAAACCACAGGCCTTTTTGGGTTGGAGGTTTTGTATTTGTCCTGTAGCTCATCCAATGTAATTGGAGAATCCAGTGGGTTCTGGTAGTCTTTAATAGCTAATTTTTGCTCTTGGTTCTTTGTTATATTGCTAAAAGGGTTGGAGAAGTATACTTCTCCATTCTGAATAGATAGCTCTTCATCAAACCATTTCTCATTGTTGTTAGTTTTCTTAGGTTTTCTGCCTGAATTAAAATGTGATATGTTAGGTCAATATATATTGTTCAGGCTTCCTACTTCTAAGTTTACACCTTCACTATTGCAGGGAAACATTTTGTCCAGGAAGTTCTCTAGGGGGGATTGGCTTTGTTTTTGGTAGGTCTCTACACTACCCTCCTTCAATAGCATTTCAAAGTCAAAGTCACCATTATTAGTCAGTTGTACAACCAAATGCCTTCAACTGAAATGTGTCTTCCGCATTTAACCCAACCGCTCTGAATCAGAGAGGTGCGGGGGGCTGCCTTGATCGACATCCACGTCTTCGGCGCCCGGGGAACAGTGGGTTAACTGCCTTGTTCAGGGGCAGAACGACAGATTTTGACCTTGTCAGCTCGGGGATTCAAACTTGCAACCCTCCGGTTACAAGTCCAACGCTCTAACCACTAGGCTACCTGCCGCCCTCTCAATAGCATGCAGTTTTTTCGGCTTTGATGCCTCATGGTTGAGTATTGCTCTGTTCAAGTAGATTGTGATTTTGCTGTGATCTGATAGGGGTGTCAGTGGGCTAACTGTGAACGCTCTGAGAAACTGGGTTAAGGTCAGTGATAAAGTAGTCTGCAGTATTACTGCCAAGAGATGAGCTATAGGTGTACTTACAGTTGTAGTCCCCTCGAAGCCTATCATTGACTATGTACAGACCCAACGTGCGACAGAGCTGCAGGAGTTGTGACCCGTTTTTGTTGGTTTTGTTGTAGTTGTGTCTAGGGGGCATATTGATCTCTCTCTCTTTATCTCCCCCTATCTGTCTCAGACCCAGAAAGTGGGCAGCTCTCTGTCCTATGACATCCACTACTGGATCGGCTCCCAGTCCAGTCAGGATGAACAGGGTGCGGCCGCAGTCTACACGATCCAGCTGGATGAGTTCCTGGGATCAGGGCCCATCCAGCACCGTGAGGCCCAGAACCATGAGTCGGATGCCTTCCGGGGATACTTCAAACAAGGGGTCATGTAAGTATATACAGTGGCTTGCGAAAGCACTCACCCCCCTTGGAATTTTTCCTGTTTTGTTGCCTTACAACCTGGAATTAAAATAGATTTTTGGGGTTTACACAACATGCCTACCACTTTGAAGATGCAAAATATTTTTTATTGTGAAACAAACAAGAAATAAGACAAAAACTTGAGTGTGCATAACCATTCACCCCCCCCAAAGTCAATACTTTGTAGAGCCACCTTCTGCAGCAATTACAGCTGCAAGTCTCTTAGGGTATGTCTCTATAAGCTTGGCACATCTAGCCACTGTATTTAGCACCATCCATCATTCCTTCAATTCTGACCAGTTTCCCAGTCCCTGCCGATGAAAAACATCCCCACAGCATGATGCTTGAGGTGTTGGTTTTGTGCCAGACATAGCGTTTTCCCACATGCCTTTTGGCAAACCCCAAACACGTTTGCTTATTTTTTTATTTAAGCAATTACTTTTTTCTGGCCACTCTTCCATAAAGCCCAGCTCTGTGGAGTGTACGGCTTAAAGTGGTCCTATGGACAGATACTTCAATCTCCGCTGTGAAGCTTTGCAACTCCTTCAGGGTTATCTTTGGTCTCTTTCTTGCCCTCCTTGCCTGGTCCATGAGTTTTGGTGGGCGACCCTCTCTTGGCAGGTTTGTTGTGGTGCCATATTCTTTCCATTTTTAAAAATGGATTTAATGGTGCTTGTGGGATGTTCAATGTTTCTGATCTTTTTTTATAACCTAACCCTGATCTGTACTTCTCCACAACTTTGTCCCTGACTTGTTTGGAGAGCTCCTTGGTCTTCCCCTTGCTTAGTGGTGTTGCAGACTCTGGGGCCTTTCAGAACAAGTGTATATATACTGAGATCATGTGACAGATTATGTGACACTTAGATTGCACACAGGTGGACTTTATTGAACTAATTATGTGACTTCTGAAGGTAATTGGTTGCACCAGATCTTATTTAGGGGCTTCACAGCAAAGGGGGTGAATACATATGCATGCACCACACTTTTCAGTTTAACATTTTTGGGAATGTTTTGAAACAAGTAATTTTTTTCATTTCACTTCACCAATTTGGACAATTTTGTGTATGTCCATTACCTGAAATTCAAATCCATTTAAATTACAAGTTGTAATGCAACTATATATATATACAGTATATCACAAAAGTGAGTACACCCCTCACATTTTTGTAAATATTTGAGTATATCTTTTCATGTGACAACACTGAAGAAATGACACTTTGCTACAATGTAAAGTAGTGAGTGTACAGCTTGTATAACAGTGTAAATTTGCTGTCCCCTCAAAATAACTCAACACACAGCCATTAATGTCTAAACCGCTGGCAACAAAAGTGAGTACACCCCTAAGTGAAAATGTCCAAATTGGGCCCAAAGTGTCAATATTTTGTGTGGCCACCATCATTTTCCAGGACTGCCTTAACCCTCTTGGGCATGGAGTTCACCAGAGCTTCACAGGTTGCCACTGGAGTCCTCTTCCACTCCTCCATGACAACATCACAGAGCTGGTGGATGTTAGAGACCTTGCACTCCTCTAGCTTCCGCTTGAGGATGCCCCACAGATGCTCAATAGGGTTTAGGTCTGGAGACATGCTTGGCCAGTCCATCACCTTTACCCTCAGCTTCTTTAGCAAGGCAGTGGTCGTCTTGGAGGTGTGTTTGGGGTCGTTATCATGTTGGAATACTGCCCTGCGACCCAGTCTCCGAAGGGAGGGGATCATGCTCTGCTTCAGTATGTCACAGTACATGTTGGCATTCATGGTTCCCTCAATGAACTGTAGCTCCCCAGTGCCGGCAGCACTCATGCAGCCCCAGACCATGACACTCCCACCACCATGCTTGACTGTAGGCAAGACACACTTGTCTTTGTACTCCTCACCTGGTTGCCGCCACACGCTTGACACCATCTGAACCAAATACGTTTATCTTGGTCTCATCAGACCACAGGACATGGTTCCAGTAATCCATGTCCTTAGTCTGCTTGTCTTCAGCAAACTGTTTGCGGGCTTTCTTGTGCATCATCTTTAGAAGAGGCTTCCTTCTGGGACGACAGCCATGCAGACCAATTTGATGCAGTGTACAGCGTATGGTCTGAGCACTGACAGGCTGACCCCCCACCCCTTCAACCTCTGCAGCAATGCTGGCAGCACTCATATGTCTATTTCCCAAAGACAACCTCTGGATATGACGCTGAGCACGTGCACTCAACTTCTTTGGTCGACCATGGCGAGGCCTGTTCTGAGTGGAACCTGTCCAGTTAAACCGCTGTATGGCCTTGGCCACCGTGCTGCAGCTCAGTTTCAGGGTCTTGGCAATCTTCTTATAGCCCAGGCCATCTTTATGTAGAGCAACAATTCTTTTTCAGATCCTCAGAGAGTTCTTTGCCATGAGGTGCCATGTTGAACTTCCAGTGACCAGTCAGTATGAGGAAGTGTGAGAGCGATGACACCAAATTTAACACACCTGCTCCCCATTCACACCTGAGACCTTGTAACACTAACGAGTCACATGACACCGGGAAGGGAAAATGGCTAATTGGGCCCAATTTGGACATTTTCACTTAGGGGTGTACTCACTTTTGTTGCCAGCGGTTTAGACATTAATGGCTGTGTGTTGAGTTATTTTGAGGGGACAGCAAATTTACACTGTTATACAAGCTGTACACTCACTACTTTACATTGTAGCAAAGTGTCATTTCTTCAGTGTTGTCACATGAAAAGATATACTCAAATATTTACAAAAATGTGAGGGGTGTACTCACTTTTGTGATATGAGAGAGAGAGAGAGAGAGAGAGAGAGAGAGAGAGAGAGAGAGAGAGAGAGAGAGAGAGAGAGAGAGAGAGAGAGAGAGAGAGAGAGAGAGAGCAATTGAACAATCTCATCGTTATACTCTGTTCAGTATTCTGATTTTATTCTGAAGCACTGTGGGTAAATCTTCTGCGGGTGTAGGTTGGGCAAAGAAGCATAGTTATCAATGGTGATTAGTGTACCCACCCATACACATTTGATTATTGAGCAAAAGCTCTTATTTCAACATCTCTAAAAACACAATGTATTTTGTGCATGTTATACAGACATTACACTGTAACAAAACCAAGAGAAATGTATTTTATAGCCTACTTACCTCTCTGTCCCCTACAGCTATAAGAAGGGTGGGGTGGCATCAGGAATGAAACACATAGAGACCAACAGTTATGACATCCAGAGACTGCTGCATGTGAAAGGGAAGAAAAGGGTCAGCGCCATGGAGGTGAGAAACACAGATATAGGGGGATTGCATTCTGTGCAACACAACAGGAAGTGCTGCTGAAAATGCTTGAAAATTAACTTGTAATGTATCTGACACAATTTTGCCCATACTGTAGGTAGAGATGAGCTGGAAAAGCTTCAATCTTGGGGATGTCTTTCTGTTGGACTCTGGTAAAACCATCATTCAGTGGAATGGACCAGAGAGCAACAGACAGGAGAGGCTCAAGGTACGGTAACGATCTGTGAAATTGCTGTTCTCAAGGAGTGCATCAACAGTGAAGTCAATGTAATCTTATTACACCTACCTGCTATCAGTGACACGAAGTAGCTAATTCCACATTGGTAGCTCAATAAACCAAGGGTGGTTGAAGTGAAATCCACTTCACTCCCCTAAAGATTGGCTGAAGAGACCCCTAGTAGAAACACATTAGAATCTGACAAGGTACAGGGAGCGGCAGTTGAATGCAAGCTTCACAAAAAAAATTGATTGCTAAAACATTTCTAGCCTCTCTATCTTATGGGTAACAGGGTTGACAGGTGTTATGCTCGACCTGTTCAGTTTTCCATCACAAAACACCAGAAAATGACCAAAAAGAGTAGAACCATCTCACTTGCTTTTACACTATGATTTGACTATTAGATGTTCAATGTTTCTTTTGGAAAAAAAGGATCCAAAACGCAATAATAATTCAGTTATCGTAACAGGGTTGACTTTAAAAGAGGGAGAGATGTAAATTGAACCACTAATCACATTAAATAAATAATATTCAGAAATTACTTTGGCAAATCAAGAAAATAACTAGGGCTTTACAATGATGATGAAACTTGGGAAAATGTTTGGTGGGTTTAAGTGGGTTGAAATCTTCCTAAAAGTGACACAAGGTTGATGGAGGGACATGTAAAGATGCTGAAGTTTTGCACTTTAGCAAGCCTTAATTCATGTAAAAAAATCTGATTTATCGAATTCTCCATGTGGTATATATTAAAGGGCACTTCATTTAATTTAACAGACTTTTAAAATGCGAATGAATTCGATAAATCAGATTGGGGAACAATTTCTACTGAAAATATCAAAGGGACGCAACATGCACTCTTTTCATGGAACGACACCTCTAACTTTACATTCTGTGACTCTTAGGGCATGCTGCTGGCTAAAGACATTCGGGACCGGGAGCGAGGGGGTCGGACGGAGATAGGGGTGATAGAGGGGGACGCAGAGGTAAATTCCTCTAAACTGATGGACATCCTGACTAGCATCCTGGGGCAACGGACCTCCAAGCTGCCCAGTGGAACGCCTGATGAAACAGCTGACCAACAACAGAAAGCGCAGCTTACTCTGTACCAGTGAGTGGCTAAGGGCCCATGTCCACATGTCCTGTATTTTTACCTGTTTGGATTGTGTCAGGCATTTATTGCAAAAAAAGTTAACTTCAAAAAGTTTAAAACTCATTCTGAATCATAGCTAGCCTAGTCCAAACCATGTTTGGTATGACAATAAGATACAAGCAGTTGGCTCGATAGCATGACTGGCACTCAGGCTAAAATCATACTTAGTCATTAGTAAGTATGTCCTTTCCCCACCAGTGTGTCTGATGCTGAGGGCCAGATGAACATCATAGAAGTTGCCACTAGGCCACTGGTTCAGGACATGTTAAATCATGATGTAAGTCTGCAGAGCAGAAAATTGTACAAGTTGGACATCATTTCATATAAGCATTATGAAGAGTTGTGGGCTCCCTGTTATAGACATTAGCTCATGTGACTTAATCTTTCTCCAGGACTGTTATTTCCTAGACCAGGGAGGGGTGAAGATCTTTGTGTGGAAGGGGAAGCGAGCCAGCAAGGCAGAGAGACAGGCTGCCATGTCCAGAGCTTTGGTGGGTATAAGAAATCACACATACTGTACATACTGTATGGTATCTTCTTTTTGTTTCCTCTTTTTGTAAAAAATCTGCCATAGTGGCGGCTTGAGATTTGTGTGCCAAGTAACCAGTTGCAGTATCTGATGGGAATGCACTGAATCTGTCTCCTTCCTCTGTGAACAGGAGTTCATTAAGCTGAAGAACTACCCAACCACCACCAATGTGGAGACAGTGAATGACGGGGCAGAGTCTGCCCTCTTTAAGCAGCTGTTCCAGAGCTGGAGTGTGAAGGAGCAGACTGTAGGCCTGGGCAAGACACACAATGTGGGGAGAGTGGGTATGTGTTTCTATGTTAGGTACCAGATCCAAATCAATAGCTAGAAATGGGATAAAAGGTATTGTCTTTAAGTGACTACCTTTCCCCATTTTGGATGTATGTTTGACGTGAGTGCTTGGAAAATACTATCTTTAGTATTTAATTCCTCACTTTGTGTTTGTCTTTATTTTGTGATTCAACACCGTTGTTACCGATATATATATATATACAGTATATATATACATATATATAACACTACCATTCAAAAGTTTTGGGTCACTTAGAAATGTCCTTGTTTTTGAACATTTTGTTGTCCATTAAAATAACATCAAATTGATCAGAAATACAGTGTAGACATTGTTAATGTTGTAAATGACTATTGTAGCTGGAAACGGCTGATTTTTTTAATGGAATATCTACATAGGCGTACAGAGGCTCATTATCAGCAACCATCACTCCTGTGTTCCTATGGCACGTTGTTAGCTAATCCAAGTTTATCATTTTAAAAGGCTAATTGATTATTAGAACACCCTTCTGCAATTATGTTAGCACAGCTGAAAACTGTTGTTCTGATTAAAGAAGCAATAAAACTGTTCTTCTTTAGACTAGTTGAGTATCTGGAGCATCAGCATTTGTGGGTTCGATTACAGGCTCAAAAAGGCTGAAACTCATCAGTCTATTCTTGTTCTGAGAAATGAAGACTATTCCATGCGAGAAATTGCCAAGAAACTGAACATCTTGAACAATGCTGTGTACTACTCCCTTCACAGAACAGCGCAAACGGTCTCTAACCAGAATGGGAGGAGGCCCCAGGGCACAACTGAGCAAGAGGACAAGTACAATAGTCTGTCTAGTTTGAGAAACAGACGCTTCACAAGCCCTCAACTGGCAGCTTCATTAAATGTTACCCGCAAAACATCCGTCTCAACGTCAACAGTGAAGAGGCGACTCAGGGATGCTGGCCTTCTAGGCAGAGTTGCAAAGAAAAAGCCATATCTCAGACTGGCCAATAAAAAGAAAAGATGGGCAAAAGAACACAGACACTAGACAGAGATGGCTTTTTCTGCCTAGACACTCTAATGTACTTGTCCTCTTGCTCAATTTTGCACCGGGGCCTCCCACTCCCACTTGCAAAGTGTTTTCTAATGATCAATTAGCCTTTTAAAATGATAAACTTGGATTAGCTAACACAAGATGCCATTGGAACACAGGAGCGATGGTTGCTGAAAATGGGCCTCTGTACACCAATATAGATATTCCATGAAAAATCTGCCGTTTCCAGCTACAATAGTCATTTACAACATTAACAATGTCTACACTGTATTTCTGATGAATTTGATGTTATTTTAATGGCAAAGATTTTGCTTTTCTTTCAAAAACAATGGCATTTCTAAGTGACCCCAAACTTTTGAACGGTAGTGTATATATGCAGTAACAGTAAAAAGTTTGGTCACACCTACTCATTCAAGGGTTTTTCTTTATGTTTACTATTTTATACATTGTATAATAATAGTGAAGACATCAACACTATGAAATAGCACATCATGTAGTAACCAAAAAAGTGTTAAACAAATGTATTTATTTAATATTTTAGATTCTTCAAAGTAGCCACCCTTTGCCTTGATGACAGCTTTGCACACTTATGGCATTCTCTCAACCAGTTTTACCTGGAATGCTTTTCCAACAGTCTTGAAGGAGTTCCCACATATGCTGAGCACATGGCTGCTTTTCCTTCACTCTGCTGTCCAACTCATCCCAAACTATCTCAATTGGGTTGAGGTCAGGTGATTGTGGAGGTCAGGTCATCTGATGCAGCACTCCATCACTCTCCTTCTTGGTCAAATAGCCCGTAGACAGCCTGGAGGTGTGTTGGATCATTGTCCTGTTGAAAAACAAATGATAGTCCCACTAAGCGCAAACCAGATGGGAGTGCATATCGCTGCAGAATGCTGTGGTAGCCATACTGGTTAAGTGTGCCTTGAATTCTAAATAAATCACTGACAGTGTCACCAGCAAAGCACCCGCACACCATCACACCTCCTCCTCCATGCTTCACAGTGGGAACCACACATGCGGAGATCATCCGTTCACCTACTCTGCGTCTCACAATGACACAGTGGTTGGAACTAAAAATCTCAAATTTGGACTCATCAGACCAAAGGACAAATTTCCACCGGTCTCATGTCCGTTGCTCGTGTTTCTTGGCCCAAGCAAGTCTCTTCTTCTTCTTGGTGTCCTTTAGTAGTGGTTTCTTTGCAGAAATTCGACCATGAAGGCCTGATTCACACAGTCTCCTATGAACAGTTGATATTGAGATGTGTCTGTTACTTGAACTCTGTGAAGCATTTATTTGGGCTGCAATTTCTGAGGCTTGGTAACTCTAATGAACTTATCCTCTGCAGCTGAGGTAACTCTGGATCTTCCTTTCCTGTGGCGGTCCTCATGAGAGCCAGTTTCATCATAGCGCTTGAAATTTTCTGCATTGACTGACCTTTATGTCTTAAAGTAATGATGGGCTGTCGTTTCTCTTTGCTTATTTGAGCTGTTCTTTCCATAATATGGACTTGGTATTTTACCAAATAGAGCTAGCATCTGTATACGACCCCTACCTTGTCAAAACACAACTGATTGGCTCAAACGCATTAAAAATGAAAGAAATTCCACAAATTAACTTTTAACAAGGCACACATGTTAATTGAAATGCATTACAGGTGGCTACCTTGTGATGCCAGTTGAGAGAATGCCAAGAGTGTGCAAAGCTGTCATCAAGGCAAAGGGTGGCTACTTTGAAGAATCTCAAATATAAAATATACTTTGATTTGTTTTGGTTACTACATGATTCCATAAGTGTTATTTCATAGTTTTGATGTATTCACTATTATTATACAATGTAGAAAATAGTAAAAATAAAGAATGAGTAGGTGTGTCCAAACTTTTGACTGGTACTGTATACATATATACCTTAGCCAACATCACTCAGGAGAAGTTTGATGCCACACGGATGCATGTGATGCCAGAAGTAGCAGCACAGGAGCGCATGGTGGATGATGGCACTGGCCAAGTGCAGGTAAACTCACCAAAATATTAACTCTGATTTATGTAATTTGTTCCAAGATCTCTCTGTCATTTGACTCACTGTTTGTTACTTGTGGACATTTCATACACTCTCTGTGACACATGTAGGTGTGGCGTATCGAGGACCTGGAGCTGGTCCAAGTGGAATCCCAGTGGCATGGCTTCTTCTATGGAGGAGACTGCTACTTGATCCTCTACACTTATGAGGTCCACAACAAGCTCAACTACCTCCTTTACATGTGGCAGGTAAAGGAGCTCATTTCCATTGTAGAACGCATGAAGGTTCATCCATTTATTTGTAATAACATGCCAATAAAATTGCATTACTTTAGACCTAAATGCATCATCATTACAGTTTTATTTTTTTTCAGGGGCGCCATGCCTCTCAGGATGAGATAGCGGCATCTGCCTTCCAGGCCGTGGCCCTGGATCAAAAGTATGGTGACCAACCTGTACAAGTAAGGATCACCATGGGCAAGGAACCCAGACACTTCATGGCCATGTTCAAGGGTAAAATGGTTATATTTGAGGTGAGACAGTTTGTTTTTGATTTAATGGTACAATGAAACAATTTAAGAATTGTTTAAGATGTCATTTTCTGATATCAATGTATTGTCTTTTGTTTAACCATGATTATAGGTTGATTTAGGATTTCAAACCATTAAGTAATTTATTACAACATATTTAAATCAAACCTGACCTGCTCTCCTCATCTTCTGTTCCTCAGGGTGGTACCTCCAGAAAAGGGACATCTGACCCAGAGCCACCCATCAGATTGTTCCAGGTCCGTGGTTCTGACGCCTCCAACACCAAAGCCATCGAGGTGCCGGCCCTGGCAGCCTCGCTCAACTCAAACGATGTCTTTCTGCTGAGGAGCCAGTCCGGGATTCACCTGTGGTGTGGCAAGGTACTGTAGGGAGGATAAATAGGTATATCCAGGTGTGGATACCAGGTGTAGAGCCTGCTGGTTTCCTGTTCTACCAGATAATGAATTGCACACACCTAAAGGGGAACAATGAAAAGAAATGCAGTGGAACATGCTTCGAGGTCCAGAGTTGAGTTTGAGGGGTATAGGGAATAGGGTGCCATTTGGGGATGCAGACACAGAGATATAGAGATGGTACAACATTCTGTATAATAGTCTCTCTCTGTGGCCAGGGATCAAGTGGGGATGAGAGAGCCATGGCTAAGGAAGTCAGCTCTGTAATCCGACAGCACTCAACTTCTGAGGAGATCGTGGCGGAGGGTCAGGAGCCTGTTGAATTCTGGGATTTACTTGGAGGGAAGGCCCCTTATGCCAACGACAAAAGGTAATAAACTGTCATAAAGTATGGCAGTATGTTACCTTGCCATTATCTGTATTTAAACCAAATATTCTCTCATAGAATGTCAATTGGAGCAGCTGTATTACGTTAGTGAAGTGATTGCAATCCTAAACCATGTGCAATTGATTGATGTGAGTCACTGTGCTAGATATGTTGGATTTCAAGTAAACAGTTTGGTGTATTTACATTAGTGTGTGTGTGTTTCTTGTGTCTCTGAAAGACTACAGCAGGCTGCTCTGGATCATCAGCAGCGTCTCTTTGAATGCTCCAATAAGACGGGCCGTTTCATCGTTACCGAGGTGACCCAGTTCACACAGGATGACCTCAGCGAGGATGATGTCATGCTGCTAGACACGTGGGACCAGGTACAGTGTGTATTGTTAAAACACAACTTGCAATGTTAACCAAATTGGTATAAAGTAAATCACACAATTATAAAACATTATACTAACAAAAAGGTAATAGGTCTGCAATCAAAGCGATGTCACATAAAGCTTACTTTATATTTTATATTACATTTGTGAACCTTCATCAGATATCTGATCATGTTGCATTCAGGTTTTCCTCTGGGTAGGGAATGAGGCCAATGAGTTGGAGAGGAAGGAGGCTGTGGTCACCAGTCAGGAGTACCTGCGAACCCACCCAGGGTCCCGGGACCCTGACACCCCCATCCTCCTCATCAAGCAGGGGTACGAACCCCCCACCTTCACCGGCTGGTTCACCGCCTGGGACCCCTCCAAATGGAGCGTGAGTGCAAGTGATCTCCTTCTCTTCCAGATTAACTCTTGGCCTGTGTATGTGTGTGTCTGTGTGTTTGTGCGTGTGCGTGCGTGTGTCAAAAATTGTACACAACTGTTTAAGCTAATAGATTCCATCAATAATACTGTACACACGTGTTGTGTTAGGGGGGGAAAACTTACGAAGAGCTGAAGAAAGAGTTGGGGGAGGTGACATTCCTCGTAAGGATCACAAATGTAAGCACAATTTTATTTATCTATGCACTCACCAAAACTTGGTGTAAAGAGAGGGATTGAGAAAATTATGAGCTGGATCCATCAATCAATTAACCTAACCTTGCTGTGAACTCAACCCAACCGACTAAGGGGTACCTCAATTGTATTGGCCCTGTACACACTAAGACCATACAACAGATTTACAACACACTTTGGTTGTGATACAACTGATTGTTTAGTTTGACTGAACAAAAATTATTACACATCCATTATGCCTCGACAGCCATTGTGTAAAAAAAATGTTGCAGACAAACTCCTGAATCTAATCTTTGTTTCTCAGGAGCAGAATGGTGAAGAGACCAAGAAGAACTTCCAGTCTTACCCACCAAAGGACCTGATCAACAAACTAGCCAATGAGCTGCCTAAGGGTGTCGAACCCACACAAAAGGAGGTAGGTGTACTGAGCTGCTATAATGAAGTGACTAGTGTTCAAAGTACTGCCACACTGATACACTCAGATGCTGTATTCATTGGTAGTTTTTAAAGTGTGAAAAGTAGATTCTCTCCTCAATACGCTACTATGAGTTACGGTGTAGTACAACTTGTTTTAAGTATCTTGACAAATGTATTCTTTACACTTGAATGTTGCCTTGAAAAATGTAAATGGTCTCCTTCTTCTCTCTCTCCTTTCTCTATCTCTCTCTCTCTCCTCTGTCTTCCAGAAACATCTCTCAGACTCAGACTTCAGTGCCATATTTGGAATGTCTAAAGACCTGTTTGCCAGCCTGCCTCTATGGAAGCAGCTGAGCATTAAAAAAGACAAAGGCTTGTTTTAAGGGGAATGAATCTCTCATAATTTTGCATCAATTTCCAGATATTTAAATTTGCAAAGCATACTAATTGTACCTTACTTTCAATTTGTGTCTTATTATTTTGTTCTAATTTCAAAGTCCGTCATAAATTCAGTGGACGTCAGAAGACATTAACTGAGATATTTAATGTTTTGTGCATTTAAAAAAACATTTAGATTGTACATGTCTACCTCTCAATCAAACATCCATGTTGAATACAATCAATCTAATAAAAACATCAATGTGTGTATTCTCAATGATTGCATTATTGCCTCTTCGGACCACACACAACTACCATACAACCTGTAGTTTTGTTGATTGTAATATGGTATGGTAGGACTCAATATACAAATAAAAAAAGTGGCGATGTCTATCATTGTTATGTGTGTTTTATGCTTGTAGTTCACAAGAGTGGCTTTCAGGGTCTTGATTTCTTGGTGTAATTATCTTTCTCCTGAACCATCTTCAATAAATGGTTGTTAATAATGTCAAAATCAAACATGCATAACTGTGATTGAATTGTTTTGAGTCCTGAATATATATTTTATGCCAAACTATTTTTATTAGCAGACATTTTTGGAGGTGTGTTGTGTTCAATGCAATGCATGCAACCTTTGCATTATGTTGATGCACTATATTCGGGGCGTGTCTATTCCTATGACATCACGGCGTACTCTATAGTTACGTACACATTGAAACAACAACAGAATCTAAAGCAGAGATACAGAAATACACACACTTCGGAAAAAGAAGGAACAGCACTGTCAGAAATCAGCTCAATGTAATTGAAGACTCAATAGACTCTAATTACTTCTTAGAAAATTGGAAAACACTAAACAAACAACAACACGAAGAGTTATCTATCTAAAACTGAGATGTATGGGTAAACCACTTCTCCAATCTTTGTGGCCCTATAACAAGGAACAAACAGCAAAAACATATACATGATCAAATACAAATCTTAAAATCAACTATTAAAGACTACCAGAACCCACTGGATTCTCCAATTACATTGAATGAACTACAGGACAAAATACAAACCCTCCAACCCAAAAAGGCCTGTAGTGTTGATGGTATCCTCAATGAAATGATAAAATATACAAACCACAAATTCCAATTGGCTATACTTAAACTCTTTAACATCATCATTAGCTCTGGCATCTTCCCCAATATTTGGAACCAAGGCCTGATCACCCCAATCCACAAAAGTGGAGACAAATTTGACCCCAATAACTACCATGGGATATGCGTCAACAGCAACCTTGGGAAAATCCTCTGCATTATCATTAAAAGCAGACTCGTACGTTTCCTTAGTGAAAACAATGTAGTGAGCAAATGTCAAATTGGGTTTTTACCAAATTACCGTACGACAGACCACGTATTCACCCTGCACACCCTAATTGACAAACAAACAAACCAAAACAAATGAAAAGTCTTTTCATGCTTTGTTAATTTCAAAAAAGTTTTTGACTCAATTTGGCATGAGGGTCTGTTATACAAATTGATGGAAAGTGGTGTTGGGGGAAAAACATACAACGTTATAAAATCCATGTACACAAACAAGTGTGAGGTAAAAATTGACAAAATACACACACATTTCTTTCCACAGGGCCGTGGGGTGAGACAGGGATGCAGCTTAAGCTTCACTCTCTTCAACATATATTTCAACAAATTGGCAAGGGCATTAGAACAGTCTGCAGCACCCGGGTTCACCCTACTAGAATCTGAAGTCAAATGTCTACTGTTTGATCTGGTGCTTCTGTCCCCAACCAAGGAGGGCCTACAGCATCACCTAGATCTTCTGCACAGATTCTGTCAGATCTGGGCCCTGACAGTATATCTCAGTAAGACTAAAATAATGGTGTTCCAAAAAAGGTCCAGTTGCCAGGACCACAAATTCCATCTCGACACCGTTGCCATAGATAACACAAAAAACTATACATACCTCGGCCTAAACATCAACACCACAGGTAACTTCCACAAAGCTGTGAACGAGCTAAGACAAGGCAAGAAGGGCCTTCTATGCCATCAAAAGGAACATAATATTCGACATAACAATTAGAATCTGACAAAAAAATACTTGAATCAGTTATATAACTCATTGCCCTTCATGGTTGTGAGGTCTGGGATCTGCTCACCAACAAAGAATTCACCAAATGGGACAAACACCAAATTGAGACTCTGCATGCAGAATTCTTAAAAAATATCCTCAGTGTACAACGTTAAACATCAAATAATGCATACAGAGCAGAATTAGGCCGATACCCGCTAATGATCAAAATCCAGAAAAGAGACGTTAAATTCTACAACCACCTAAAAGGAAACGATTCCCAAACCTTCCAAAACAAAGTCATCACCTACAGAGAAATGAACCTGGAGAAGAGTCCCCTAAGCAAGCTGGTCCTGGGCCCTGTTCACAAACACAAACAGACCCCATAGAGCTCCAGGACAGCCACACAACTAGATTAGATCCAACCAAATCTAGATCAAACTAAAATATAATTACTTGACACATTGGAAAGAATTAACAAAAAAACTGAGCAAACTAGAATCAAATTTGGCCCTAAACAGAGAGTACACAGCGGCAGAATACCTGACCCCTGTGGCTGACCCAAACTTAAGGAAAGCTTTGACAATGTACAGACTCATTGAGCATAGCCTTGCTATTGAGAAAGGCCGCCATAGGTGGCTCTCAAGAGAAGACAGGCTATGTGCACACTGCTCACAAAATTAGGTGGAAACTGAGCTGCACTTCCAAACCTCCTGCTAAATGTATGACCATATTAGAGACACATATTTCCCTCAGATTACACAGATCCACAAAGAATTCAAAAACAAACCCAAATTTGATAAACTCCTATATCTACTGGGTGAAATACCAGTGTGCCATCACAGCAGCAACCTGTTGTGACCTGTTGCCACAAGGGCAACCAGTGAAGAACAAACACCATTGTAAATACAAACCCATATTTATGTTTATTTATTTTCCATTTTGTACTATTTGCACATCATTACAACACTGTATGTAGACATAATATGACATTTGAAATGTCTTTATTCTTTTGGAACTTCTGTGAGTGTAATGTTTACTGTTCGTTTTTATTGTTTATTTCACATTTGTTTATTATCTACTTCACTTGCTTTGGCAATGTTAACATATGTTTCCCATGCCAATAAAGCCCTTAAATTGAATTGATATTAGAGAAATGAGTAGCTCTGGCTAAAGTACGTAAAGAAGCTGCAAAGATTGTTATACTCAAGATAGACCACAGCATGTCGTTTCAAATGGCAAATAAGTCATAGTGGGCAGAGCCAAGCAAGCATGTATTTGCTAGAACGCTAAACAACGCAATTTTAAAAAAAGCTTTTGCAAAGTCTACAAAACTTAGTCCACTCTGTTCGTAACCGATTCTAGTTTTGGCAACAGTAAACGGTATTGAGATCAAATGTTTCATCGATGAGAACCTTTGCATAACCCCGCCCAAAATCCATCTCACACCATCTTCTCATCGCCATATTTGGTAGTGAGAGGAAACGCCAGCCGGATGCTTCACACTTGTACTTTCATTGAAATATCTGGCTCATCTGTTGAAACAGCTTGTCTTTCGTTAGCTATCTAAAAATCTATCTGTTGCTGACCGTTGTGTAAATATCACCATCAGGTAATTTGTATTATATGTAAAATGCAGCTAACCAGAAAGTTGTAAACGACACCTGATCTTATGTTCGTTTTGACGTCTGATAATGAAAAGCCAGAGATGGGAAAACGTCGTTAGCTAATGTCGATGCTAACATAAACTAGCTAGTTAGTGGGCTTGTTCGATATTGCAGCCAACAGTGCAGGCGGCCACCGACTGAATTGTCTAAATAACTGCTCATTTAATATTTGTAGATCAGTCAGTCAATTCACCCATGCTACATTACGTTGTTGATGCTCTGGAATACGGCCAATGTTAGCTAGCTAACGTTAAATGGTTGACTTTCTACTCACATTTTTATTCTCCATAAAAATGATCTAACGTTATCCTGTTACCTTGTTTTTATTTGAAGGTTTGTGATTAGCTATATTACAATGGGCAACTGTAATTCATCGGAGTGAAGTTAGCTTGTTTCGTATAAGGTTAAGCCCCATTGTTTGATTTACACATGATTGGGTAGGGCCTTCGTTAGTCAAGTTAGCTAGGATAGCTTGCTGGTATTAGATGTCTGGCTATCATGACAGCGCCCCCTTCAACTAGCCATCTGTTTGGCTGCATCTAAGCGGTAGCTAGCTTGGTTTACGATTACGTGAAATAGCTAGATACATTAACAATGTAATCTGAAATGAGTTAGTTAGCTTCCTGGTTGCGCTATCCCCTTCCACCACTAAAAACACTTGCCGCGTTCAAGTACTATTCGGAACTCGGAAATGTTTGAATTGCTTACTGGTTGTAGTTATACTCGTGCCGCGTTAACCAGTTGGCAAGTCGTACAATTCCGAGTTTCCTAGTTCAGACTAGCAAATGAACATGGAAACTGTCATTTTGAATCCAGTGCGTATGTGGCCTGATGTAACTGGTCAATTGTCGACTCGTGTGCGATTACGACAATGTTTTATTACGTTTGACAAAAGTGTCGATTATTTGTTTACTGTAGGGCTAATACTCATAATAGTTTGTTGTTACCCGGGGGGATTTTGGCCAAGGTGTATTAGCTAACAGTAGCTGTGTGTTAGTTATCGGTAAGCAACTGTTGCTACAGTAGCGAAGTAAGTCTGAAACGTAGCCAGAGATGGTCATGGTGAGACTGAATACTATATGAGAATTGAACTCAGGAAGCCCCTTACCCACAATCCTTTACAACCAAGTCAGTGAAAAGCTAAACCCCATACAAGACCTTCGTAATGCCAGGCTAATCAAAACACAAATTATTGCTTTGCACAAGAGGAGGCTACATTCACACTGTTAACGTTAGCTGCCTATTTGATCGGCCCAAGTATGTGATTCATAATATATAGAATGAATTGAAAAAAGTAATTTTGTCTCTGGTGATGCAGCCAGACATGTTTTTACTTTCATTCCCGGACACATCGCTAGTTCAAGTTTTTCATAATTAAGAAGGCTGTTATTTCAAGTCATTACTGTACTAATCAACAGTAATGCCTAATGTCCATGACACATTTGTTTTGTTTCAGGATATTTTACTCCAGGGACAGGGTCCAACCAAGTCCAGACAAGATGAACATGTTTGATCGAAATATACATTTTGATTCCCTTTTTAAATTTTCCCAAATGTAAGTAACTTGCTTGGTTTACTATTTCCACACACTATCTGAAAACATTAAGGAGACTTACTGGCATCATTAGTGTCGTCGTCATGAGTCAGTCATTGAACAGAATCAGTCTGTACTGGTCACAAACTGGCTTTGCTACTGTTGCAGGCATTGATGTGTTACTAAATTACAATATGACTAGATGAGTTGGACATTATTTGTTAAAATACATTTTCTGTAGAGCTAAACCTATTCCTCATACAATAAAAACTCTCCCCTCCATCTCCCCTCCTGCTCCACTCAGGCTACAAGCATACCTGATTCTGGGTGGGGTGGGTGTAGTGATAGATCAATTAATCTGTTGATGTTAGGCTTTATGGGTGTTGCATGTGATGTGCACTACTGTTCAAAAGTTTGGGGTCACATTTTTTGTCCATTAAAATAACATCAAATGAATCAGAAATGCAGTGTAGACATTGTTAATGTTGTAAATGACTATTGTAGCTGGAAAATGCTAATCCAAGTTTATCATTTTAAAAGGGTAATTGATTATTAGAACACCCTTCTGCAATTATGTTAGCACAGCTGAAAACTGTCCTGATTAAAGAAGCAATAAATCTGTCCTTTACACTAGTTGAGTATCTGGAGCATCAGCATTTGTGGGTTCGATTACAGGATCAAATGACCAGAAACAAAGAACTTTGTTCTGAAACTCGTCAGTCTATTCTTGTTCTGAGAAATGAAGGCTATTCCATGCGAGAAATTGCCAAGAAACTGAAGATCTCGTACAACGCTGTGATCTACTCCCATCACAGAACACCGCTAACTGTCTCTAACCAGAAATGAAGGAGGAGTGGGAGGCCCTGGTGCACAACTGAGCAAGAGGACAAGTACATTAGAGATCTAGTTTGAGAAACAGACGCCTCACAAGTCCTCAACAGGCAGCTTCATTAAATAGTACCCGCAAAACACCAGTCTCAACGTCAACAGTGAAGAGGTGACTCTGAGTGTATGTATGTATGCATACACACACACACACACACACACACACACACCAACCTGAAAGACCGCTCAGAAAGGAAGAAGCCACTGCTCCAAAACTGCCATAAAAAAGCCAGACTACGGTTTGCAACTGCACATGGGGACAAAGATCACACTTTTTGGAGAAATGTCCTCTGGTCTGATGAAACAAAAATATAACTTTTTGGCCATAATGACCATCGTTATGTTTGGAGAAAAAGGGGTATGCTCGCAAGCCGAAGAACACCATCCCAACCGTGAAGCACGGGGGTGGCAGCATCATGTTGTGGGTGTGCTTTGCTGCAGGAGGGACTGGTGCACTTCACAAAATAGTTGGCATCATGAGGAAAGAAAATTGTGGATATATTGAAGCAACATCTCAAGACTTCAGTCAGGAAGTTAAAGATTGGTTGCAAATGGGTCTTCCAAATGGACAATGACCTCAAGCATACTTCCAAAGTTGTGGCAAAATGACTTAAGGACAACAAAGTCAAGGTATTGGAGTGGCCATCACAAAGCCCTGACCTCAATTCTATAGAAAATGTGTGGGCAGAACTGAAAAAGCGTGTGTGAGCAAGAAGGCCTACAACCTGACTCAGTTAACACCAGCTCTGTCAGGAGGAATAGGCCAAAATTCACCCAGCGTATTGTGGGAAGCTTGTGGAAGGCTACCCGACACGTTTGACCCAAGTTAAACAATTTAAAGGCAATGCTACCAAATACTAATTGAGTGTATGTAAACTTCTGACCCACTGGGAATGTGATGAAAGAAATAAAATCTGAAATAATTCATTCTCTCTACTATTATTCTGACATTTCACATTTTTACAATAAAGTGGTGATCCTAACTGACCTAAGACAGGGAATTTTTCCTATGATTAAATGTCAGGAATTGTGAAACTGAGTTTAAATGTATTTGGCTAAGGTGTATGTAAACTTCCGACTTCAACTGTATGTGTCCCTGTGTGTGCGTGTTCCTCATACAGTCCAACTCTCCCCTCTGTCTCAGCTCCCGCTCCACTCAGCTGCACCTGAAAAATGTCTACTCCAGCCTGGCCCTGTGCATGTTTGTGGCTGCAGCTGGAGCCTACGTCCACGTCGTCACCAGACTATTCCAGGTAAACGGAGATGGTGGTAGCCATAGGAACAAGTACAACCAAACTGAGCACTCTATTAGTGTGTTGTATCTATTAAGAACACTTAAGTGTGTGTGTGGAGTTGGGGGTAGATTTCACAAAAGCGGGCCATATAACATATGATTGTGTGGTAATGTTTTGCATTAACTGGTTATTGACAATCAGCCATGGATCTTATTACATTATAATAACTTGCTGTGTGTTTTATGTCCATTAGGGTGGGCTGTTGACCATGCTGGGCTCCCTGGCCATGATGGTCTGGCTGTCGATGACTCCCCACTGCCCTCAGACGGAGAAGAAGAGACTGGCCATCCTCTCTGGCTTTGCCTTCTTCACAGGTATTCTCTTGTGGACAGATCTACGTAAACATAACTGGTAACGTAGAATCTGTCAGGAAGGAATGGGATGCGTAGGATAACGAGCAGCAGTAGTTTCGGTGTTTGGGTTTTCCGTCACTGGTTATTTGGACAATCACGATTTCGCATGTGTTAGCATTTTTCAGAGGGGGAGGGGACATTCAGCCCCGTAACTTGCAGAGAGAGGGTGGAGCTCCTTGTTCCGCTCTTACTTTTAGCATCTCTTGGTCCCTTCTCTGAACACCTATGGACCCAGAACTTAATTGATCAGCTGACCAATTATGCAAGACTTTAGTTCTAGGTTAACCAAGATATCTTGACAGGTAACCTCATCTGCCCCATAGCGCTGTCAGAAAAGGGCCTACACAGTGTGTGTGTACTTGTTCACTCACCCTCATGCATTTTAAAAGCTTTGGATTGGTGCAGACATGGCTGGAGGGAGTTGCCACCATATTCCTTACACCAGTCCATTCCTTTTAATAAATCATTGAGGGGGAGGGTACGAGTGCTCACTTCCAAAGAAGGGTAGAGAATCTGAACGCAGCCTATGTAGTTTTAGCTATTGTAGTGGTCATGTGCTGATATTTTATGTTTTGTTTCTCCATTCCAGGTGTTGGTTTGGGCCCAACCATGGATTACATAATCTCTATTAACCCTAGGTAAAATGACAATAATGATCTGTAAGTAGCTAGTTTCCTTTTGACTGATGTTTTTTTCTATATGTTTCTCATATCTGCTCTACTTCTCCAACCAGCATCATAGTTACAGCCTTCCTTGGGACCTCCATCATCTTTGTGTGCTTCACACTGAGTGCTCTCTACGCCCAGCGCAGGAGCTTCCTCTTCCTCTGGGGTAAAGTGTTGTGTGCTGCTAACCACATTGTGTAATGTTAAAGAATTGAAACTATAGAACGTAAACTCGCACACCTTGACGTGCTACTAGGACAGATACATGAAGAAAATAGTGTACCCATTACCAGTGTCTTGGAGTTTTATTTTTTTGTATTTTTATTAAGGGACTGAAACTAACCACTCCGGTTTTAGTGAAACTGTACTGTTGTACACAATAAATGTTACAAAATCAAAATACACCATGTCTGCTTTTCAGGTACTCTGACGTCTGGATTGTCCATCCTGCTCCTGGTCTCTTTCCTCAACATGTTCCTGGGGTCTGTCATGTTGTTCAAGGTCAGAGGAAAACAACTCTCTATATTTATGTTTGCATTGTTTTGACTTCTAATAATATACACAGTGCTGTCCAACACTACTCTTCATGGACTTAGTTATAGTATGACTTACAGAATGTGTGCTAGTTGTCATTTTCACCAATCAAGCGTTTTTGTGTGTGTAGGCTCACATATACCTTGGCCTGGCCATCATGTGTGGATTTGTGCTGTTTGACACTCAACTCATCATTGAGAAGGCTGAGATGGGAGACAAAGACTACATCTGGTAAGGGGGACACACTCTGGACCTGGTGAAGAGGGTGGGGGACTAGTTGTTGAAACAGTCTTTTGCCATTGTGATCTGGAATTTAGAAACGTGCATGGGTGTGTCTGTCAGGCCATGCAATCTTTCCTTATCTAACACAGTAAAACGTAGAGTAGGGTATACAATTGGTACGGACTTGGTATTATGTAGAATGTGTCAATAGCTTGGCTCTGTTACAATTAGCTTTTCAAGTGTTTTATAAGATATTTGTTAACTCTTTTCTCTCTTCACCCTATTGAAGGCACTCTGTGGATCTCTTCTTGGACTTTGTGACTATCTTCAGGAAGCTAATGGTTATTCTGGCCATGAATGAGAAGGTACAATATTGGCAAGGGTGCTCAAACACAGTGCATTTCTTTTTATGTAGTATACCTACTATACTTCCACTAACTCTTATACACATTGCTATGTTTTGGACAATCTAATAACATGCACATAGGACCAGAAAGCATCTTAAATACTATGTACGATTAACCAGCATATTGAACCTTGTAGTAATCTTGTATTTTGCCAGGTTGATAATGGTTTAAGGTTAGTTAGGTGAGAATTGATGTCTGTTTTATGTAGAGCTGTATTGTAAATATGTTATTTATTTAGCAGGACAACAAGAAGAAGAAGTAAATTAAGTGGAGGAAAGATCTGTGACCTGGAATTGCGTCAGGAGTGCTTCTGGTGCATTCGCCTTAACTGCTTGATTATTCATTATTTAGACCATGATTTGATTTTGTACTTTGGTATATTGTCTTAATTTTTAGGAATCGATTGGTTGCATTTGGAATTTGACTTTGGCATAAGGTTTGATGTATTTGAGCTGTGAGGTCTAGAAGTCCCATTTTGAAGGGATTGTGTAGTTGCTTTGGGAAGTAATTAACTAACACAGAGACTTATTTTGATAGTTATTTTCACATTGTGTGGTAACAAGTGTTGAGGAGACAATTATAATTTTTTTGCTTTTCCATGTGAACAATGCTTCAAATTATTAAACAAGGCCACTTTTATATACCTACTGATAAGTGCAATAACAGTTTGCATTTGTGGGACCTCTTCAGCAGCTGTAAATATAATGGAAATGGATACATTTACTGCAAAGATGATGATAATTCTGTGAATATTATCTGTCCAGCTGTACAGTTACAATCCCTTTCTAAGACATTCTTTTTTGTAATGTCCCGTTAACTGATCAGAGTAATTTACTGCTTTCATTTAAGCCATTGTCTTTCTCAAAGTGAGGATGCTCTAACATCAGTATTTTTATTTTGTAGGTTGTCATTTAGGGGATGTTCTCAGAGTTTTATAAGATGTAAACGATAGAGCACATGAGCGTTTGCATTTTAATCATGTTAAATACCCAGACCTGGCCCAAAGTACCTCAATCAACATAAAAAATGATTGCTATAGGAGTTGTATGGTAATTGCTGGTGGTGTTGTCCGCTATGGTGTCTAGAAAGTGATTATATATTGATTGACTTGTGTTGAAGTGTAATATATTTATTTTGTCAAGCTTGTTCTGTCTTTCCCCTACTAAAAAAGATTCAGTGCTTGAAACAGGTGAACAGTAGAGAACCTGTGTTTCATTTTATTTTATGTATTGAGATGAAAG
This sequence comes from Brachymystax lenok tsinlingensis, assembly GCA_030435695.1. Classification (NCBI taxonomy): domain Eukaryota; kingdom Metazoa; phylum Chordata; class Actinopteri; order Salmoniformes; family Salmonidae; genus Brachymystax; species Brachymystax lenok. Next base: position 26,894,536 of record CM059813.1, read on the forward strand.
AAGAAATAAATCCCTCATCTTCATGGAATGTCCAGGAGTAACAAAATTGATTTACAAGGTGCACTTACAGTTTAATTGAAGTTATCTCTTGTGACAGGGGTTATGGGATTAATTGAGAAGGTATGGCATTTCTGCCAAATTAAAACTATTCCAGTCAATTTAATCACTGAAGCACATGGCATAGCATCCAATTACCAGTCAGAACTAGTCCTCCTCTACCCATTTAATTCTCCGTCCTTGGCTAAAGGATGAGCTGTTACAAATGTTTCTTCCTTGATGTTGAGGGGAATCAAGATGCAGGGAAATTAACGGTTCCCATTCTGATATGGGTCATATTCCTTAGGATTTCAACATTGGTTGAATGAAATTGAACAGATCATCTATCTGGCAGCCAAAGATCCTCCCTGCTATGCACCTCAAGGCTTTATTTTCTTAGAAGTGCCAATAACAATACAGGTTTACCATACTATTACTTCTCATCTGAGGATTTTACAGTTTCAAAAATGAAATAACTGCTCTCTTATACTGTGAAAACTTTTGATTTTCCAGGAATTGCTGTTGTAAATCTGCTAAATTAATGTAAGAATAAAAATTTGTTAAAATAAAGTTTAAGTCAATGGGACTTGTAATTTGTTATGTTCATTATGATTTTTTTTTTTAATGGGTTGCAAAGTATCACATATCCCTACGGGTTTTGTAATCTTTAGTCTATTGATGCACAGGTGCGTCAATCTAATTAACATGCTAAAGAAATCCCCATCAAAATCTGTCAGTTTAAGCTAGAGATATTTTTGGATGGGGTGCATCTCAATCCACCACATCAGCCTTCTGCATCTGTGGTGGAAAGTGGCTACAGCACTGTCAGACCAGGAGACATCCCAAAAATCGATATTCTCATCTTAAAACAATGTTATCTTTGTAGACCCCCCACACATTTCTCATGTGTTTGTCACTCTTTTTTGGTCAATGGAGCCATATGTGTCGGTCAGCCCTGTTGGTAGATTGTAGAATCTCTGACCACAGTAGACCTAGTTTTTCAGTCATCTCTCAGGGCAGTGTCCGTTGGCTCCAACGCAAGGCACCTCCACACCTGAGAACCTTCTGTCCATTCCAGCCAATACTAGTGTCCACATCAGGGAAGTGTTCCCATGGCAACAGTGATGATGAGGAGGGTAGTGGGTCTGGTGGGAGGATGGGTGGGGGGGTTCCGTTGCAGAGGGGGGTGTTACAGCAGCTGATGCAGACAGAGCCCACCCGACCCGGGACGCAGAAGGGCTGATACGGTCAGACAGGTGGAGAAAGAGGCACAGCTCTTCCTGTAGGACACTCCTGGAGGGAGGGAGAGAGAGAACACTTGAGACATCAAAGCCTTGGCCAAACGTTACACATGTCAAAGGGTGCAACTATTAACCCTGCTAGAATGGATTCAGACTTGACAGCAAAAAAAGTCCACCAGGCTCACCATTTTCACCCACAATCACCTCCTTCTGACAGGCATTCTGGATGTTTGCTGTGCAGTTGACAATGAACTTTGGAGCTGAACAGTCATTGTCCAACAGAGTCTCTTCACAGTGGTAACACTGCATCTGAAAAGGCCAGCCTGACACACACGCATGCTTAAAATACATGGAAGGAAACATCTAGTTATGGTTCAATACATGGAAGCGCATTAATGTGTTTCCAAGCAATGTCCATGGAGATAAATGCAGTGCAGAATATCCACAAGAGGGAGACATTTCCTGTTGATGCCTCTATTCCCTCTCTAATACATAGACATGACCATTGGCTAGTGCCCTTTTCAATTAGCATGGGTTTAATCCCTCTAAAAATGCTACAGCCACTGCTTTTTAAATTACACTGTTTCTCGTTTTAACACCATATTATTATGACCACTGTCTCAGCAAAAAAGGGGGAGATCATCACATGCACCTTCAAGTTTGAAAGCTATCCAATCACTGCCACTACACAGAGAATCATTAGTATTAAGAATCCTTGGCAATAAGTAGTCACACAGCTACTGTTCAACAGAGATGTTTGGAGTTGATCTGTTGTGTGTCCTCTGACTATCTGGACTGGATTGATGTTTATTTATTTAACATTTATTTAAACAGGGTGTCACCAATGAGACCAGGGTCTCTTTTGCAACAGAGACCTGCACATACATAAAAACAAACTAAATACAGTACAACAAACAATCAAGAAAAACAGCCACATTCCTCAGCAAATAGTTCCCCAATCAATATTTGAAATTGCCCAAGCGGCACCAGAGCATCCAATTGCAGTGTATTTTGCAGTTGGTTCCAGCAATGAGGTGGATTAAAACAAAACAAAACAAAAATTACGCAATTCGGTGGAAACCTGAGGAACCTCAAGAGTTAACCAACCCTCGGAGCGGGTTTGGTTTCTCATGTTTTTTTTACTCTAACAACGAAGTTAGGTAAATTGGCAGCTTGTGTAGTAGGGGGTTTTAAACAAAAATGGAGTAATGAGTTGATCTACGGGACTTTAATGAGGACCAGCCAACCTTTTGATACAGGATGCAGCAGTGAGTATTAAAACTGTCACCAGTGGTAAAACGAATGACGCTATGGTAGACGGCATCCAAAGGATTAAATGTATCATCTGCTTTTCGAAGCCGAGTTCAATAGTACTCTTTTCTCCACATCACAGGTAGTGTCATAAGTGCTGCAACAGTGAAGTAAAGTAGGTCATTTTTACAGTATGCTCATGTAGGCTAATTGGTATTTCAGATCAAAGTATTAATATGAGGCAAATGTATAGCTATTGTTTCTGGGTTAGAAAATATCCTAAAACAGTTTGCTGTCTAAATATTTAGTCAATTTAGCCAACCAGCTCACAGGAAGGACACGAAGAGGAGAGGAGTCGTCTGGTTGTTGTTTTGACCTCCCTCATTGTACCTTTCTTTGCACACACGTCAGTTCCCTTTAAATGCAGTCAATTCATAAAGTCATTTGTTTATAAAGTCTTAGGATAGCATTCATTATTAGTGTTACATAGATTTCTTAATTGACAGAATTGAAACTCGTACACCAGAGAATTCACAGATGCTCTTGTTGGTCTCTTACAAGACTAAAGGTGAATATATTTATTTCATTTAAAACCACTTGAAAACCAGGGTGTTGAAACTTTTTGTGACATTATGTTCCATTGACTGGTCCATGACATCCAAGGGCCATTTGTTTGTTTAGCTGTGTTATGGCTGCACATTATTTTCTTTTTTTTTCAGAGACACACACACCTCTCCTCCACTCCTCTCTGTTCCTCAGAGCTCCAGTGCCCTGCCCTCTCTCTCTTTATGGCCATGTCTGAAGTTCCCCTACTACGTCTGGGCTTTATGAGTAGTGCCTGTATCTGTCTGCAGTTGTGTCAAAAATACATGCTCTTGTTGTTCTCTTACAGATTATAGGCTACACATTCATTTTTGTTTTTGTTTTACACGCACATACACACACACATACACCTTTCAATAGTTAATTTTGTTATTTTTTATTTTACAACACACATGCCTGTCATGTTCTTTCCTGTACTTCTTGAATACTTTAATTATAATGTTTTCATAGTCAGTTGTTTCATTTGTTTATTAATATCTCATTTAGACTTAATCTGCTTATTTCTTCCCTACACCATTGCAGATCTAAGACAAGATGAAAGTAAAAAACACATTCTCTTCCTAATTAGTTTTTCCACCTGTATTTTGTCAGGCCAGTGAACATGGTGGTAAACTACTATTTGTATGGACCCTAGGTTACCCTTTCCCTTTGTTATCATGTCGTATAACCTTAATTAGTGCTCCCGCTCACCTGATGTACCATGCCAGGTGTATATAATACTGATGTTAATGGGAGAGGGAAGGGGTTAACACATGTGGCCTTAACGCAGGCATCGGCATCTTTGTTCCCAAATTTCACTTAAATATAACTTCCAAATGAAGAGAGACAATGATACATAAGGTCATCTGGGAATTATTTTTAAAATTTTATGTACAAAGGTGGATGGTTCCTAAAATAACCTTTGTGTTAGGGGGCTCTTAAAAGAGATGTTTCACTCCACGGAATGCTGCCATGGGACTTCACCTGCTGGCGATGAGAAGCAGGTGGTCAGCTTCTCCCTCACCTGGAGAGCCTGTCTTGGGGCGTTGTTGGCACCTGCCCTGGTGACATCAGGTAGGTGACCATTTGGTGTGCCCATCTCCATCCGGAGCGGCTCCTGGAATGACCTCCGCAGACGTAGGGAACAGGTCCCAGGTCTTCAGCTCCAAGGAGTGATACAGGTGGTGGAATCTCCAGGGTGCCATCCTGAAGTGCCTGGCCGAAGGCAGAGTCCCAGAGGGTCCCGACATCACTTCCCTTGCCGTAAGCACCAACATCGACAACGAGGAAACAGTAGATGGCATCTACTACAGCCAAGAGTACAACTGAATATGTACCCTTGTAGTTGTAAAATTGCGAACCTGAGCACGGTGGAGCCTGGATTACTACGTTTCCCATCAATGGAGCCAAGACAGTTGGGGAAATTCCACCTCTCCAGGAACTTGGCAGCGATGGCCCTCCAGTCTTCCTCCTTGGGGACAGGCATGTATTCACCAACCAGATAGTCCCAAATGGCTTGTGCCACAGAGGGGACAATGCCTGCCACTGTGGACCGTCCAACTCGGAAGCTGAATCCGATGGTCCTGTAGGCGTCCCCTGTCGCTAAGAATCTAAAATATAATTCAAAATAATTATCAATATTGTGTGTAACTTGAATTCCACCCACATATTATATCTACTCATATATCTACCTCATTACTGTTTATTATGCTCTACTAATTATATTGTAATACTCATCAACCATCATCAACAATTCCTTGAAACAGTACAATTCAGTCTATGACTATATCAATCAACTGTAGCCCAGGCCAACTACTCTTAGAAAGAATGGTACTATCAACTTAAAAGGGTTCTCCGGCTGTCCCCATAGGAGAACCCTTTGAAGAACCCTTTTTGGTTCCAGTTAGAACCCTTTTGGTTCAAAGTAGAACCCTATTGGGTTCCATGTATAACCTTTTCCCCAAAGAGTTACACCTGGAACCAAAAAGGGTTATCCTATGGGGAAAGCAGAAGCACACTTTTGGAACCTTTTTCTCTAAGAGTGTATGTATGTCAGTCCAATAAGAATGTAATGAATGACTGTAACTGTCTTGAACAACAATGGGTCCTGGAGAAGACTAGCCTACCTTCATCAGGGCAGAAGGCACCTAAACTTTCTTTTCATTTGGTAACATTGCATAATTAAAAAAGGATTATAAACCAACTTTGGGAAAAGTTATAATCCTAATGAACATTCTGTAAAAGTACATCTGATGTCAAATAGGGACTATTAACCAGAGAGCCCTTTAGATAGCTAGGTTGCACATAAAAACAATGTATCAAATATCAATCAATTATGGTATCAAAAGCTTTATAAATGTACTAGAATTTTGCTTACCGGAGACAAATCGCCAGGCGTTCAACTAGGCTGATGGACTCCCGGTAGTTGGTATCCATTCGGGCGATCCTGGCTCCAACCATCTGGAGCAGGTGATCGAACTGGCTTCGGTCCCGACGAAAGTAACTCCGGAATTCCTCTCCAAACAGTCGAAGCTCTTGAATGAGACGGTGGAACTCCCCTGCCTGCTTTCATCTCTGGACTCACACAGACCTGCGCTTTCGGCGGGGCTGGTCCCGCCCCAACAGCACGATCAAGACCACCTTCCTCAACGTTGGTCTCATTGTTGAAAGAGCCTACTCTGCTATCTTGACTATTTATTATTGCATTTCGCTCCAAAACTGCAATGCTGCAAGGCAAACGTAGCGTTCCATTGAAAATGAATGTACTTCTGGTGTATCAAAACGCACAAACACAGTCGGTGTGTTCGAAGCGTAAGAGTAGAGGCTGCTGCAATCTGTTATGCCAGCATGATCTGATGGGTATTGCTTGCAACTCATGAACACTATTATAGCAGCACTTTGTAAAACACATATCTCTATACAGCTCCACTATTTTGAAATTGTACTACTATTTTTCTGTGTGATTGCATCCTTTATGCATGGTACGACATTGATGTGTCTGTCTGTCTGTAGGGTCATCTACTATAAAGAATAATCAAAAGTGGCCACACATACAGTATTATTATTACATTATCCATATTTCAAACAAAGATATTAACTGGTCTAACTATAGGCTAATGCTGTTGGAGCAGAAATTATTCATGCGTCTGTCTGAATGACAGACTGGTTTCATGATTTTGTGTTTAAGACAGGTTGTCTAAGACTTCAAAGGTAAAACAAGTTAAATAAATCATTCACTTCTGTCAATGTTCGTAATTGTGCATGGTTACCTTAAATTTAAAACGATTGCATACATATTTAGCCTACATTTTAGTTTGGAAAGTAAAATAAAATAAGAGATTTGTGAGAAGCCTTCCCACGCGTAAAGGCTATATTCTTAATTGGAGAGATTTTAGTGCACCGAGGCAATAATTGAGAAATTAATCAATACTGGGCATTGCAAATGTTATACATAATATAAATAAACCTACACCGAAATGTACAAAAGAGAAACAGTAGATATGTACCTGAGCAGAGGACGCATCCACATAGAGAAGCGAGGAGAACAAACGATTGCATCTTCCATAAACTCCATCAAAACGTTACTTTGTCTCCCAAAAAATATTACCCAGGCGTAAGGTTAGCCTTGACTTTAATTCACGCCTGATAAAGGCAGCAATGTCACCAGTAAGCCTCCAGTAGCCGAAATTGGTTCCAGTGTGTGCGTTTGCGTTCCCTAACTTTGATGCCGTGAGTGCGCTCTTGTGGGTATAATCAATCTCAGAGTGCTGTGTGTAGTGATGTACAGTTCGCAAACGATTCGTTCCGTTTGAACAACTATTTTTACTGACTCGAGAGTCATGATTCATTTTTCTGAGTGACTCGTTCATTTTAGTCGTACATTGACTTGCTAGTGCTGGTCCCAATGGGCCCTACAGCAGGATAAGAGCAAATGTATGCTTGATCTGTAAATGTGTCCGGAGACTCCATTTGGAGGGTGTGGCGCAATTGCGGAGCATCCAGAGGCCAAATTGAGCTCTGTGCAGCTCCTAAATTTTGTGGGGCTCTGCATGACGAATCCGACGTCTGAAGTGGCCGTACATAATTTACTGTGAAGCAGCCAACGCAGACGTCAGGGCTTTCATACTTCTTGCGCTTAGTGGAGCAGAGCTATTGTGAAGGAAGTTGTCAAGGAAGTAAGTTTGTGTTCAAAGGCGCTGAATGGTCAATCTATCGTCGGCATTGGGCTTGCTGCATTTAGGGTGACACTGCCTATGCAGAAGTCAGGGCATTCATACTTCTTGCACTTCACAGAGCAGCACAGAGCTGTTGTGAATTAAGTTGTCAAGGAAGTGAGTTTGTGTTTATACAGGAGCTCCCGCCCTCACCTACTGTCAACCAATCATGTCAATGCAGCGCCATTGTTACAACATTTGAGAAGCGCACCACGATACTGTATGGAGCTCAATTTGGCCTCTGCGTCCCTCCGTAGGCTCCTCGAACGCATCACACCATCCATACAGCACCGCCGACCACATTTTTGGATCAAGCATAAATTGGCTCTTATACTGGACCTCCCATCCACAACCAATCATGTCAATGCGGAGCTATACTGAGCCCTCCGCATTGTTACAAAATTTGAGAGGCGCACAGCGATGCAGTAAGGAGCTTGATTTGGCCTCTGCATGCCTCCACCGATTTCGCTTTGCACCCTCCATAAGAAGCCTCAGACTACATTTTCAGCTCGAGCGTAACACAAATGCAAACATCTAGCAAGTCAAAGGTTGAGAGTTCGAATGTCATCACGGACAACTTTAGCATTTTAACTAATTAGCAACTTTTCAACTACTTACTACTTTTTAGTTACTTTGCAACTACTTAGCATGATAGCTAACCCTTCCCCTAACCCTAACCTTAACCCGTTTAGCTAACACTTCCCCTAACCTTAACCTAACTCCTAAACTTAACCCTAACTAAAAGTCCCAACATTCAACCTTTCTTCAATTGTCCATTTCACTGTCAGTGTTCTTTTTCTTTTCTTGTTTTTTTGACCGGTATCTGACGGGTCTCTTCCCAGGTTGTCCATACCGGGTGGTAACGTTTGGTGACTTTGTAGACCTAGGGGTTTTTGGTGTGGTTGAAGGATCCCAATGTGTGGTTTGCTTCCAACTCTGGCTCTGGGGTAGCAGATGGCAGACATTCCACTAGAACATCAGACTCGCCTCTTAGGGTTTCTATTGTGTGGTGTCTGTCCTTGGGAGTAGCTTGGAGGTGTCTCCGGTTTCTCCTGAACTCGCCACGCTCAGTATCCACAATGCATGATCTGGCCTGTTCAGCTTGACCTTTCACTGTTGCTGTGGTCATCCAGCCTTTGTATTGGTCGAGCTTCACGAGCACGGAGTCACCCGGCTGTAACGGTGGCAGGGGTCTGGCTCCGTGACGCCTGTTTTAGTAGGTCCTGTAGGATGCTTTTGCCTCAGAGTCTTGCTTGGCAACCTTCTTCAAGTCTGTTCTTCGCTAGGTTTGGACGCGTTGTCTGTAACTGATGACCCATGAGTAGCTGTGCTGGGCTACAGCTTCTAGCCTCAATCGGTGTCGCTATGTAGGTAAGAAGAGCGAGAAAGGTATCTTCTTGCTTTAAGATTTTCTTAGCAGTCTGGACAGCTCTCTCAGCATTTCCATTAGCTTGTGTGAAGTGAGGGCTGGAGGTCATGTGGTCGAAGCCATACTCTTCCTTGAAAAACTGGAACTCGGAAGATGTGAACTGCCTTGCGTTATCGGACGCCAAGACCTCAGCTATTCCTAAATGTGGGAGCATGCTCTTCAGCTTCCCAATCACTCTTTTGTTTGATGCATCTGGCATGTGTACCACTTCTATGAATCTTGAGCAGTAATCAACAACAACCAGGTACTGCTGTCTGTCAACCTCACATAGGCTGGCTGCCATGCGTTTCCAAGGTCTGTCTGGCAACTCGGTCGCCATCAACGGTTCTTTGCGTTGGCTTGGTAGCCTGACACTGCTTGCACTGGCACACTTTGTCCTTTATGTCCATGCTGATTCCCGGCCACCACACAAAGTCGAGCATGTTCTCTGCACGTTATGAGGCCCTGTTGACCCTCGTGGATCTTGCTGAGAATCTCGCTTCTCAGGACCTTTGGAATCACGATTCTCTCTTCGTGCAGCAGTAGTCCATCTGATTCACTTAGGAACCCTTGCTCGCTAAAGTAGGTCTTGATTGTCTCATTAACTGTTTTGATGTGCTTCGGCCATCCGTGCCTTGTGTACTTCATTGCTGCCTGTATTTCCTCATCTTCACTGCTTGCTTCCGCAATCTGGTGAAGCTTCAAAGGCTGTGACCTCTTCTTCCAGGTCTGAGCTCTCTAGGCGGACCGACGGGTGTCTTGAGATTGTGTCGGCAATGAGCAGCGTTTTGCCTGGGGTATATTTAGCTTTGGGGCTGAACCTCATCATTCTGATAAGCAATCACTGGCAGCGCAGAGGGACCTCATCCAGGCTTTTGTAGTTAAACAACGCCACCAACGGTTGTGGTCTGTTAGCAGTTTGAAAGACTCCAGGCTGCACAGGTAACGTGAACTTCTCACAAGCCCAAACTGACGCCAAGCACTCCTTCTCTATCTGGGCATGTCTTCTCTCAGCAGGAGAGAGGGTACGCGAGCAGAAGGCTACGGGCAGCATTTTCCATTCATGCTCTTATAACAGTACTCCTTCAATGCCATAACTACTGGCAATGTTCCGTGGTTTTTCCAGTTCATCAATATTTAAATATTTCTTAGTGTTTTAGAATGAGTTGCTTATTAGCAGTGCTTGACTTGAACTGAAATAGGTACTGGTACTCAGTTTGGGTGCTGGTACTGTATATATTTAGGTGCAGGAGCTCCACAATACTTTTGAGCTAATATTCTATAAGAGGAACAGGAGCTCAAGCAGTAGAACATTTGAGGTGCCGGTACTCCGCTCTGGTGAGTTCCTGCCCAAGTCAAGCACTTCTTATTAGGCTATAAATCGATGTCCCTCGTCTCTGATTCTCCGCTGGGTGCGCAATATCAAGTGTGCCTATAGGCTACTTAGTGTCTCAATCAAATGATCCATAGCCTATAGGCTACAAAGTGCATGCTTGGAGAAGCACAGAGCAAAGTTATATTTCTAACAGCTGCTGGGATGGTATAAATACAACTAGGCTGCATTACACACTGCAATGGATATTCCAACCCTTAGCACTGGCCTGCTCTGGTCTGCTCTGCTCTTGCTGATAATATACTTTTTGTTGTTGTTGTGCTGCCTAACCAATGGCTGTGCTGTGTAGGCCTACGGTGGCAATTTGTATTTATTATGGATCCCCATTAGCTGCTGCCAAGGCAGTGTGTGTATAGTGCGTATAGTGCGTATGTTATCATGTGTGTGTGTGTATACATGTGTCTGTGCCTATGTTTGTTGCTTCACAATCCCTGTTGTTCCATAAAGTGTATTTGTATCTGTTTTTAAAATCAGATTCTACTGCTTGCATCAGTTACCTGATGTGGAAAAAAGTTCCATGTAGTCATGGGTCTACGTAGTACTGTGCACATCCCATAGTCTATTCTGGACTTGGGGACTGTGAAGAGACCTCTGATGGCATGTCTTGTGGGGTATGCATGGGTGTCTGAGCTGTGTGCTAGTCGTTTAAACAGACAGCTTGGTGCTTTCAACATGTCAATGCCTCTCACTAATACAAGTAGTGATGAAGTCAAACTCTCCTCCACTTTGAGCCAGGAGATATTGACATTATTCATGTTTGCACTCCACCCTGCCCTCTTTGTGGCACCTGACCACACGATTGAACAGTAGTCCAGGTGTGACAAAACTAGAGCCTGTAGGACCTGCCTTGTTGGTAGTGCTGTTAAGAAGGTAGAGCAGTGCTTTATTACAGACTTCTCCCCATCTTAGCCACTGTTGTATCAATATGTTTTGACCATGACAGTTTACAATCCAGGGTTATTCCAAGCAGTTTAGTCACCTCAATTTGCTCAATTTCCAGATTATTTATTACAATATTTAGTTGAGGTTTAGGGTTTAGTGAATGATTTGTCCCAAATACAATGCTTTTAGTTTTTTAAATATTTAGAAAATGTATTCATAGTCACCCATTTTGAAACTAACTGCAGCTCTTTGTTAAGTGTTGCAGTCATTTCAGTCCCTGTAGTAGCTGATGTGTATACTGCTGAGTCATCCGCATCCGTCATTTCAGTCGCTGTAGTAGCTGATGTGTATAGTGCTGAGTCATCCGCATGTATAGTGCTGAGTCATCAAAGCCAGTGGCATGTCATTAGTAAAGATTTAAAAAAATTAAGGGGCCTAGACAGCTGCCCTGGGGAATTCCTGATTCTATCTGGATTATGTTGGAGAGGCTTCCATTAAAGAACATCCTCTGTGTTCTGTTGGGCAGGTAACTCTTTATCCACAATATAGCAGGGGGTATAAAGTCATAACACATACAGTACCAGTCAAAAGTTTGGACACGCCTACTCATTCCAGGGTTTTTCTTTATTTTCATTATATTCTATATTGTAGAATAATATTGAAGACATCAAAACTATGAAATAACATATGGAATCATGTAGTAACCAAAAAAAGTGTTAAACAAATCAAAATATTTTATATTTGAGATTCTCCAAGTAGCCACCCTTTGCCTTGATAACAGCTTTGCACACTCTTGGCATTCTCTTAACCATTTTCACCTGGAATACTTTCCAACAGTCTTGAAGGAGTTCCCACATATGCTGAGCACTTGTAGGCTGCTTTTCCTTTAATCTCCGGTCCAAATCATTCCAAACCATCTCAATTGGGTTGAGGTTGGGTGATTGTGGATGCCAGGTTGTCTGATGCAGCACTCCATCACTCCTTCTTGGTCAAATAGCCCTCACACAGCCTGTAGGTGTGTTTTGGGTCATTGTCCTGTTGAAAAACAAACGATCCCACTAAGCACAAACCAGATGGGATGGTGTATCGCTGCAGAATGCTGTGGTAGAGATGCTGGTTAAGTGTGCCTTGAATTCGAAATAAATTTGTTAAACACTTTGTTGGTTACTACATGATTCCATATGTGTTATTTCATAGTTTTGATGTCTTCACTATTATTCTACAATGTAGAAAATAGTAAAAATAAAGAAAAACCCTTGAATGAGTAGGTGTGTCCAAACTTGTGACTTGTACTGTACGTTTTTCCAGCAGCAGACTATGATCGATAATATCAAAAGCCGCACTGAAGTCTAACAAAACAGCCCCCACAATTTTTTATCATAATTTTCTCTCAGCTAATCATCAGTCATTTGTATAAGTGCTGTGCTTGTTGAATGTCTTTCCCTATAAGCGTGCTGAAAAACTGTAAAATAGCATTTTATCTGGTGAAACACAATTTATTCAAAAACTTTACTAAGGGTTGGTAACAGGCGGATTGGTTGGTAGTAGCCAGCAGTTAAAGCTTAAATTTTTCTGCAATCGGTAGGCCTACTCTGCCTGGGGTGGAAAGTTAGGCCTAACTTTTGAAAGTTCCATGCTCAGATTCCTAATGACATCTCAGATTAAATGATTTGCAAACAGGGAGTTTCGTTGCAATCAAGACACACTGATTTGGTATTGGAGAAATATGATAAGATGAACACATAGGCCTAATTTGTGTGATATTAAAAAATATTCTGCTAATATGTAAAATGTACAATGTTTCTCCGACCTGCAAATATGCTACGATGATAGATTCATGCAACGTTTTTACTATAAAGGAGATCTTTCCACCCTTACTCTTGTCCACGGTGGTCTGCGAACCCACAATCTTCTGGCCCTTACAGGAACAGTTTCTAAAACTGCATATCTAAGGCTCTGGTCTGTCCAAGAAGTGAGGGTAAACGGTAGACATGTCTACTATCCACTTTGTTTTAAGTATTATTTTGGGCATAGGGGAGGGTCACTTGTTTTTTCAAGCATTCAGGGAGGGTTTGGGTCAAATATATTATGTTGAAGGGAGGGCCATCCCTTTTCATTTCAGAGAGGTCCGATTTTGTCCATGTAACCCTTATTATAAATAACGTTCACTCCCTTTGTTTCATGTCCACATCCAAGTTCAACCCTAACCTTATCCACAACCCTAACCCTAGCTTCATGTCCACATCCCAGTTCAACCCTAACCTTATCCACAACCCTAACCCTAGCTTCATGTCCACATCCCAGTTCAACCCGAACCTTATCCACAACCCTAACCCTAGCTTCATGTCCACATCCCAGTTTAATCCTAAATTGGGTTGCAAAGCTACCAGTAATTGACCAAATTTATCGAATATTCTATAATTTTGGTAATAAATAAAATGTTATTTGTATTACTAATTACTTGTAATTTTGGTAATAAATAAAATGTTATTTGTATTACTAATTACTTGTAATCTTGGTCATCTATGTCAATCTACTTGAATAATTTATGTGTCCATATTGTCCATGAGTGTCTAGTGGATAGACCACATGGTTCAAGAGAAAATAGCTTAACTAATGAAAAAAAGCATTAATCAACAATGGCATTCTTTTCTATTAACTCTGCAACTCTTCCAACGATTGATTTTTTTCACAATTGCCACTAGTTTGGCGCTAAAACATTTACAACAAAGATATTGACAGTCTAATAAATAAGTGTGTAAAAAAGTGGATAAAGGACATTTCATTCTTAAACTCTCATTAAAACACCACTGGTATTCACCAAGTTGATGGTTTGTATTTAGGATAATGTAAAATCATTATTTATTTAATATATTTTACATGGGATAAGGCCACACATTAGACACCTGTGATAATCTGAAGTACCCAAAAAGACCACTAGATGCCATCTGATAAAATACAAAAAGTAAAAAAAAAGAAATGATGGTAGTTTACTGGTAAAATGTCCAGTAATATACCCTCCCTCTGAAAGAAACCTAGCTTCATGTCTACACCCGGTTCAACACGAACCCTAGCCTTATCCACAACTCTAACCCTAGCATCATGTCCACACCTGGTTTAACTCTAGCCTCAACCCTAATTTGGCATAACCCTAACTCTAATCCAGAGTATGCAGAGTATTGCATTTGCAGAGTATTGAAACAGCAAGAGAGTCTTGTTTGTTTCAAAATCCTAGCATGCTCCAGGATATTCATGGATATTGCAAGCTTTTAGAAAGAGGCGTTCAATCTTGAGCCTTGAATGAAAAAATTAATAATGTCAAACAAGCTCAGAGAGATTTTATTTGTTGGGTTCTTGCATTTGTTTAGAGCCATAAATTAACATAATCATCATCATTGTGTTTTTACAATCTTGATAAAATAGATTACGGTTTATGGCTTTATTTGAGTTCTGGTGGAAATGGTATATACATAACAACTTGAAATACTATTTACAAAATAAGTAATAAAGTAATAAAATGAGAATACCCCAGGCAACAGAACACCAACACAGACCTCTCATGAAGAAAAAAAAACTTTAATTCAATAGAATTAAATAAGAAGATTATAGTACAAAAATAATGGGTATCAGAATAAAAACGTCTATAACAACAATGCCAATGACATCAACAATAACAAAAAGTTCATTGAGTATGATTTGCCCTCAAAAATAAATAAGCAAATAAATACAACAAATAGATAGAGCTGCAACAACCTCTTTGAATGAAGTGAGATAAAAGTCCATAAAGCAAACATATTAAGTAAAGATTTCACCTCAACGCCACTCCAATCTGATCAGCATTGCCATAGTTAGGGTGTATGGTGTTGCTAAGACCTATGTTTGACTGACAGAGAGGGAGTCCATAAAGGCTTCCCTGCAGATAGATGACGTGTGTTACCATTGTGTTAACATGTAGCTACCTATGGATCTCCCAGTTACTTCCAACGGAATCTGGTGGAATGAAAAATGCTACCCATCTGAAGTACTGTAGTTGGTTAGTTATCATTTAGTTGTATATGGTTTGGCCGCAACGTAGAACACAGTACTCCAAGACAAAATGATTGCGTGTTAAATATGTCCCATGGAAACATTGTTATGAGATGATTGTAAAGAGAATGAGCTTCATGCCACACACTTGTTTTCATTTAGCCATAATTCAGATGGGGTTGAAAGGGTGGAATGGCAGCAGATATTCTGGAAGACAACCTCTTCAACTCAAATCTATCTGTTCTCACAGAGAAGTGTATATACAGTAACAGTCAGATCTCAATTTCTATGGTATAACATAGTAGTTATTTTGTTAACTCAGAGGGGGGAGGGGGGAGCTGAAGGACAGACGAGGTTCAAAGTGGGATTATGAAAAAATGTCAACTCGAGAAAAGTCAAATCCATGTCAGTTTCGAAAGATCACATGCTTCTGAAAGCGCAGAGTTTGGAAGCACCAGGATGTCTTATCCCTGAAGAAGTTTGTGGGAGTTATGAAGCGGATGGAACTACTTATGAGGACATAATCAAGTACATGGGCCGGGAGGGAGGGAGGAGTCCATGTCCTTCTTAGTGCCTCTTGCTGTTCTGAAGTGGGCGTTTAAACAAGGGGTGCATTCCAAATGGAACCACATTTCCTATATAGTGCACTACTTTTAACCAGAGTAGTGCACTTTAGGAAATACATTTAAATACAACACTTCTCCATTAGGATAACCTCTGATTCTTACGGATGCTAAATGTGTTTAGAAACACAATAGTCTTCCTCCTGCAGCAAATATCTGTAAGCCTACCAAAACACTTGTGTGTACATCATGGTGTAAGATCTGCAGTACAACAATGGTGATCGAACAATGATCCATGTCTTTTTTTAACATTCCTATAGCACAGACATTTTGTCTCTTAATTGTACAACAGTAAATTGATTGAATGCGTGTCTGTCTGTGCCTGTTAAAGGCAAACATTGGCCCATATTGCAGAAGCAAGCAACAACTCTATGTTCAGTGGGGCTGGATCGTTACTCCTTCACAAGGAAGGCCTATATTCATCTTTTTGCTTGAGTGGAGCGTTTTAGACAAAGTAGAGTTATCGGTTCAATCGTTTCTGGCAGGACAAATCTGGAACCTGTGCCAAATTTTTGGCAGGGTGCGTTATAGAGCAGTGGACTAAATAGCCGACAATGGGCCTTTTAAAGGCATTTTCCCCAGACGTTCACAGAGATCGCATTCATGGTAAACACTGTGCATGTCAGGTTAAGCACAAATTACCTTTAAAAGTCTGTTAAAGTACGCTGCTCTTTAACGCGTCTTGGATTGAATCCTGGCTCATGTATGCCAACTCAGTTGATAGTATATAAAAGGTGGATGGATCATGTTACTTGTTTACTCTTTCAGCTTGTCAAACTATTTTGAGTATTAAATAGCAGCTCAGTTTAGAACTTCATTGCTAATGGCGCAGTCACAGGCTGCCTATATAATGCTGTTATAATAGTATTATTCCTGACAAATTTTTCACTATGTAAAACAGTCTGACAATGGATCAAACACATGTAAAACATTTGACTCTTGGTTGAGATTCTTCGCATTTCATTGTCCATAACACATACACTACTAGGTAATGTCTGGTCATAAGTGTAATATAATGGCTGTTGTCATGATCTGCCATTATCTGTTACGTCACATGTGTTACAGTAGGTTGTGAAACAGTACACTATATGGCAGCTTCAGAGAAAGTGTGAACGTCTTTTCTCCTGTCAGAAGCTCATTGACATGGTCAAAACTAGTGTTGAGACCCTGCATTAAGTCTCACTCACATACACACACCCTTCCATTCATAAATAAAATAAAAATAACATGATATATAACATGTAACAAAGCACAACAGTTTTTAAAAGAAGAACATAACTGAAAACAGGGAAGTCTATTATAATCGATCCCCACATTGCGACACATTTAGTGGGCAGTAAAATGTGGTTGTTTTCTAGCATTAATGGCTGCCCAGTTTTACATGACTGAAACATGTCCACATCCAGGACAGACTTGAAAAACCCCTGATACCAGCCACTTCTTGGGGCCGACCTCAGGAGCCCGGTTAAATTATTTAACAACAATTCTTCAGATTATCCAGATCATGGTGAGCGTGTGGCTGTCTCGAACAAGGTGTTATTTTCCCATACATCTCGTCGGTGTGTGTGTCTGTGTGTACAGAGTTGAGCTGGTCTGTCATCAGATGCTTGTTGCTTGGAGAACAACAGTGCCCAATTCTCAGTCTAGTTCCACAAATGATGTGTGTGTGTGTGTGAACATCAGTCAACCTGAGGGTGAGTTTTCCAGTAGTACTAACCAGATCTCAGCAACGTAGACAGGGTCAGCAGAGAGAGCTGTGTGTGTGGAAGAGGGAAGGAGGTACTTCAACTTGGTCTGCCTTATGGGCTGGGCCACCATGACAAGGAGGGATGGACGTGCATCATTAGCCGTGGTTTAAAGGGTGTCGGTTGGTCCATCTCTCTCTCTGCTCACCTATCTGTCCCTGGGTCCTAGCCCTGGCTGCCACAGGAGGACAGGCTGTCGTAGAGGGAGTCACTGAGGGATTCTGGCGTCTCTCTCAGGGACAGGATGTCCTCTGGTCTCTCCTTCACCAGCTCCAGCCCTCCGTCCTTTCCCACCTCCGAGGCGCTGGGCGTCCGCCCCTTACCCCACCGGATGAGCCCTGTCTGGGGTGACAGGGGGAGGCTGCCTGGGTCAGTGGCCAGGGTGCGCTGGGGGGCACACTGTTTCAAACTCTTGGGGGAGAGGAAAGGTGGGCACATGAAGAAGGGGGAGGGTGGAGGGGAACAGGGGAGGTTATGGATGGTAGGGAGGGACAGAATGATGCTATAGTTAGTTATTTTAGGACAACGTGAGATTTAACAGGTTCTAGGTCAACACGTGCACCGTTGCATTTATATCTGTGACTTCAAGAAATACTTTTCTCATGTGAAGGAAAATGTTATGTTTGTGCTTTTCTAATAACCAATTTGACTGGGTTCATGCAAGTGACTAATTGATCATGCCTGGGATAAATCCTCACTATCAGTATAATGCAATTTGGCAGTATGCCCAGAACATTGTTTTGAGAACCGAAAGGGGTGTCTCAGTTTCAAGGTCTCAGCTCGGAGAGAAGAAGCCTTGTATTGGGGTATTGGTTGGTCACATGCATGAACCAAATGTTAATGAATAATAAATTATGAATGATAAATAAGCTAAATCATGCATATATAACTTGTCTGTGTAAGCAGTATATAAGAGAACTAACGGGACTGCCCCGGGGGAGCTCCTGACAGACGTGCACTACTTGGTGCATTAAGTTTGTTGGAACCGCTCCAGCTTGCTGATAATAAAGAATGATTCATTTAATATTGACTTCAGGTGTCCCTGGTGGTAATTTCCGCGACAGTCAGTAACCATGCTTCTATTCAACCATTTTTATGCGAGTAAAGTACCTGTCGGATAAAAAAAACTCACGACAGGCCTAATGGAAACAGACGTTGTTGGTAAACCTTCCTAAATGTCAACAAAACTATACTGAACAAAATATAAATGCAACATGCATCAATTTCAACGATTTTTACTGAGTTACAGTTCATATAAGGAAATCAGTCAACTCCTCAGTTTCATCAGCTGTCCGGATGGCTGGTCTCAGACGATCCCGCAGGTAAAAAAGCCGGATGTGGAGGTCCATGGTTACACGTGGTCTGCGATTTTGAGGCCGATTGGACGTAATGCCAAATTCTCTAATACAACGTTGGAGGTGGCTTACGGTAGAGAAATTAACATTACATTCTCTGGCAACAGCTCTGGTGGACATTCCTGCAGCCAACATGCCAATTGCACGCTCCCTCAAAACTTGAGACATCTGTGGCATTGTGTTGACAAAACTGCACATTTTAGAGTGGCTTTTTATTGTTCCCAGCACAAGGTGCATGTGTGTAATGATCATGCTGTTTAATCAGATTCTTGTTATGCCACACCTGTCAGGTGGATGGATTATCTTGGCAAAGGAGAAATGCTCACTAACAGGGATGTAAACAAATTTGTGCACAAAATTTGAGACAAATATGATTTTTGTGTGTATGGAACATTTCTGGGATATTTTATTTCACCTCATGAAACATGGGACCTACACTTACCATGTTGCGTTTATATTTTTGTTCAGTATAAATACATTTGACATGGGTGGATAATTTTTTTGTCTGTGAAATACATAATATGACAAATGGTAGTGAAAACAGATTTTTGGGGATAGAATATTGTTGATTTGGCAATTGTTGATAAAACAACCATGATATCGTGGGTAATTTGCAGTCATACAATGCTTTTTTGTGTGGTCCTCTCACTACGACATGGAAAAGCATGCACAGTTTATTAGGCTACCGATTAAATAAGTTCTGATGAATTTCACAGTGTGGTGAATGTGCATGGTGATAAGTTTGATGTTCCTTTCCAATAAATATTGAGGGTCTTAACCCTTTACACTCGTGAGAATTGGCCTATATGGATAGGGCTAAATTTAAATGTTTCTTATAGAAGAAATATGAAATGCATAACCATGTTAGCAATTGAAAGGGACAGTTTGGAGATAATGGGAAAAGTATTAGATCAAAGGTGAGGATACAACAGTTCACTTGACAAGACTGAATCCAAACATTACACTATTGATTTTATGTGCATTTTACATTTACTGTCCTTTGCCGCATTTGTTTATAAATACTCTGGATACATTCAGTAGCATGATAAGACTATTCCTGGAAAATGTGGTGTAGGTGCAACATAAGACAAAAAATGTCAAGGGTTTGAGTGAGAGGACTAACTGGTGTCTCCAAGTGGCCACACACCTGGGCACATTTGCTGTTTTTCGCAGGACTTTTTATGCCAAATGGGATGGAAACACATATAACTTCTGTATTTTATTCGGTAAATTAAAAGTTATACGACAAAGTGCTACTTATGTGCACTACGTCATTACGCACAGCTCTTCATTCGTAACAAGCTAGTTTGATGGAAACACTGCTGCTGTTAAAATGCACATATTTCTTTGTGCACTCTTTCCCCTCAATAAACTTAAATTTCTCAAGAAAAGGGAGAACTTGGCGTTAAAAGCTTTCTGTGCATTTCAGTTCCAGTCTGCCATTAACGCAGCCCATTCAAAGGGAGAGAGTCAAAAACAAGTTAGTCAAAACCCCTTCTCCTTCTCGTTTTCACAGCAACCCCCTCATACCTGAGAAAAGGCAGGAAGAGAACTCACTCACTCACTCGAAAGTTCTCATTAGGATGGAGATTACTCTCTGACTCACTCACCCTTCTGGATGGGGTCCCCTGGCTGCCCAGGTCTCCCTGCACATCCAGGTAAACATCAGTGGCTCCCGCAGAGCCTTTCAGATTGGGAAAGGTCAAGTTCTTGGTGAGGGGATTTTGCATATGAGCTCCGTAGGCATCTATGTCTGCATAAGAGCAAATGAAATTCAAAATGTAAAAAAGAGTGTACCGCAGGTGTTTTGTTGAAGGTTTAAGGTTGTGTTGGTTCAGTTTTTTTGTAAAATGTCAGCATTGAAATGGTCTACATGGGAACACAAGTCCTATGGAAATACAAAGTCCAAGCTTACCCTCGTGGATGGTACTGGACAGATGCATGTTGGTACCTTTTCCCTCCAGCAATGAGCCATACAGGACAAACGGGTTGACTTCGTCCAGAGATGACAGCTCTCTCTCCAGTGTATGGGCCTTACGCGGAACCTTCATCATGGCCCCATGTTTCCCCTGGGAGCACGAAAACCCTTGCTCTCGCTGTGGCTTCCCCTTGGGGATGCTCTTCCCTGCCGTGCTACTGGCGTAGTCTGGCATGGGGAATGTGCCGATGCCACTGTCGAGGGTGCGCATGGAGGCACCAGAACCTAAAAACAGTGAGAAAGGAACAATCAAGTAAGACTAGAGTCAGAGCTAGTCAAGGAAAATAGACGACTGGCATTATTATGACTCAGCATCATGCTACTTTCACCTGTAAAGTGCTGAGAACTAATGGACTCTGCCAAGCTCTCTTCTGATGTGACCTCATCCTTGCCGATCATATCTGAACCCTGAAACAGCAAGGGCTAATGACAATCATATATATCACTGACACTACATGTGTAGTTTATTAATCTTTCTATAGTGTATCAGAGGAATACGACAGAGAGAAAAGAGTTTACCTGGTCCATCTCGTCCCTGCTCTTGGTGTGGCTAATCCCGTTCCTCTGGTGACTGAAGTTTGGCTGCGACCTCTTAGAGTCAAAGGAGAGGCGTCTGTGTGCCATTCCAAAGGTGGTAGGTATAGCTCCCCTCTCGTCCACCCTGTTTCCAGAACAAGACGTCGAGGGACTTAAGAAGGAAGACGTTACAACACACTCATAGGGAAACTAGATTTAGACTTAAACTCTATTTACAAATCTAATTTGATCAGATATAAATCATTCGAGAAGAGTTTGACCCTCTGGCCAAGTTTTATAATTATCTTATGATCACAAATTTAGTACACTGATAGCCCCAGTCTAATATATCCTAGACAGGGTTTGGATGTATTTAATTAATTCTCAGGTAAATGTTCAGGTTATTTAAGAATACATATCATTATTACCTGTTGAGGAGCTGCTGCATGAAGTTCTCTGCGGTCATTCCTCTGTACATGAGTGACAGTTGGCCCTGAGCCTGGTCCATCACCACCTCACAGGAGTGGCCTCTGCCGGAGCGGTCCATCCCGACCCTGTTCACATATGCCCGCTCCTCTTCCAGCGCCTTCCGTAGGTCCTCTGCCTTCTCCATCAGCTTGGAGATGTTCAGGCTCTCCACCACCTTCTGGGGACCACCTGTCTTAGGGTCCTTAGCCCCTCCGCCAGAGGCAGACGATGACGAAAGAGATGAGGACATGTTGATCTTGAACTTGGACACTTCCGGTTTGCGGTTGAGGGCGGGGAGCTTGCTCTTCCTCAGGCCGAACCAGCTGGCGATGCCATTGGAGGCCTTCTGTTTTGGCTCGGCCACCTGGCCCCGGTCCTGCTCCTGCAGCTTCAGCATGTTTTCCTCGATGCCACGCATTACCTTCTGCTCAATGGCAGACCGGAGCACTGGTGGGCCAGACGAGTGAGGCTTCTTGTCCTCTTTTGTGATGGCTTCAGTAGACGGCCGCGGTGGCAGAGGAGGAGGAGGCGGGAAGCTCTCTGCATGGCCAATGGTCTTCTTCTTGCCGGCCGGGAGCTTGGTTTTGTCCTCTGGCCGAAATGGGTTTCTTTGAGCCAGGGCACGGTCCTCATGAATGGGTTTGACCCCTCTGGGATAAGAGGAAGCTTGACCTACTTTTGAAGGGGACTTTGAAAGGACTTTAGTGGGGCTGTTTTGTGGGCTGGGGGCAGTTTTACTGTGGTGGCTCTGGGTGATGGGGCATTTCCCATAGCTCCTCACCACTGGAGGAGTCTCTGTGTTGGAGGATGATGTGCCCATCTTGATCTTTGGACCCTCTGCTTTTGCTACATATATCCTGGGAGAAAACGGTGTCTCTTGCTCTCCCTTGGGTATCAATGATGGGGTGGCTGAGGATTTGGTGCCCGATTCATGTATTGGACCTGTCAACCTAGGGTGACTGCCGAGGCTGGTTTTGGGGTATGGCTTCCCATCCAGGGAATCAGTGTATTTCTGATTTCTGTGCTGCTCTGCTCCGGTTCTCTCACCTTGCCTTTCAGCGGTCTTGCTTTTCTCAATATTGTTGGTTGGGTGTTTACCTAGGTTATTTTGTGCATCCTTCTTGTCCATGGACTGTGCACCTACTGGCAGGTCTTCTGCGCTCTTCAGTTTCCCCAAAGCAGCAAGGCGCTCTTTGAAGGGGTGGTGACTGGACTCACTCTGGGGATTGCCCTGCACCAGTCTCTTGGGGTCACCTCGCTTGGCTGAAGACTGGGTTGGCTGGGCAGGTTCACAGTTCTGTTGGCTGGGCTCCAGAGCTGCACAGTGCTCCTGGTGCCTGTCCCTCATGCTGGAGTAGCTGGGGTGACTACTGTGTGCTTTACTGGCGACGGAGGAGGACGAGGAGGGGAGGCTGAAGTGTTGGTTTAGCTTGTGCCAGACGGGGCTCTCTGAGTCAGTGTCCTGGTCAGTGTCCTGGTCAGAGAAGTCCTGGTCAGCCATCCCTGGGGACGAGTCAGGGTGCTGTGAAGATGGAGGGCTGAGGAGGTTCTCATCTTGTTGATGCTGCTTCTCTACAGGACCCTCGGGTTGGAGGTAAGGGAGGTACTGGGATGTCTTAAGACTCTCCAGGAACTGGGGCGTCCCATCTGAGGGGCAGACATTCTCGTATTGGGGCACCTTCTGAGAGCCCCCTTGTGCATGAGAGGAGGTAGAGGGGGGTGCCTTTGTGCTGAGGCTGGGTTTGGGCGCAAAATGGCTGCTGAAAGCAATCTCCTTGGCCATGGGAGGGGGGTCCACACGGTCCTCTGATTTGGGTGGGGAGGTGGGGGCGGAGTGTGTGGCAGGGTAGGGGTCTGTTTTGGAGGAGGATGAGGATGGCTGCTTCTCCCTCTCTGTGGTGGTGGCTTTGCGGGTCAGGACGGGAGAGTGGTACACCTCATAGTTGTTGTTCCTGCAGGGGATCTTGGAGCTGCGGGTGAGCTGGGGACTTAGACGGAGGGGGTTGCCTGGTTGTGCCAGGTTGATCCCTGGAGGGATCTTCAGGACCTTGAGCAGCCGGGACGGTGAGGAGATAGGAGAGGGCTTGACTTCACCCAGACCTGAGTAGGGAGAGGTGGGGCTGAGTGCAAGCTTTCTCTTCCCAGAGGGAGGCAGGGCCTGAGCTGAGCTGTTCCTCTCAGGCACTGGGGCTGGAGAGTAAGATTCCACCGCCACCTTCTTGGAGACAGATGTTTCATTGGAGGAGAAGTAGAGCCCGTTGCAGATCTGATCCCTCATTTCCTGCTCCTTGGGATATCCTGGGTCCATCTCAACATGGTCTGTGTGTGAGGTAGAAGAATGTAGGCTGTTGTTCACATTGTGTGCCGCTGCCTCTACTTCCAGGCAGCAGCACTCCTCTGGACTGTCCTCGTTCTTGCTCTGCGATGTTGCCATGACAGCTTTTATGTGCTTTACATCCTCACCGTGAGAGGGCTGTACCTCCGCCCGAGGTGGAGGTTTGCCGGACGGATGCTTGTCTGTGTATTTTTGTAACTTCCTGGCCTCCTGGCCTAGCATCCCGTTGAGGTTGGCTTGGATTAGAGAGGAGAGGAAAGGATCAGAAGAACCCAGACCTTCTGGAGTGCGCTCTATAAAGTCCAATGCTGTTTTGTGCATGTAGCACTGGTTTGTGCTGTCAGCAGAGAGGAGGTGAGAAAGAGCCGCTGCCTGGGGAGGGCCTGTGCTCTGTGCCGATGCCCCCTGGTCCTCTGCACAGGCCTGCCTGTTAAGGATCTCCACTCTGGCCTGGTGGGAGGCATCGTGGCCCTGGGCACACTTCAGCAGGCTGTCCAGGCTGCTCTTCTGGGAGAGTATGTGGCAGGACTGACAGCCCCCGTGTTGTTGTTGCTGATGCTGGGCATGGTCCTCCTGGAGAGCCCCTTCTCCATTGGCATAATCGTGAATGTCCGAGTCAGAGCTAGAGTGACGGCAGCGTGACGATGGGTGTGCCACCGGGCGCTGTGGGGCAGGTACTGCCCCAGAGGACATCAGGGATATCTGGTCTCTCTCCATGGAGACAAGCGCCTGGCCCAGGTCATGGTGGGGGGACAGGCAGGAGGGGTGGAACTTGAGTGGGTCTGACTCCTCCAGCTTGCGCAGGACCTCTAGGATGTGTGCTTTCTTCTTGAAAAACGGAGACAGGGCCTCCATGGAGGTGGCAGGGGCCTGGGCCGATGCGGCAGACCCGTTCTGTGTGCGGTCCCCATTGCTCTGCATAAACAAGGACATCAGGATGGAACTTTGTTACATTTTCATCAAACAACAAACTAAGAACAACACTTCAAGTTAAGTACAGTAGGGCGGAAATCTGAAGAAGTGCACAATGCCTCCAACATCTAACACATTGCGTGCACTGCAGCAGGAGTTATATGCATTGATTTAATGCGGACACTCAATTGAGGAGGTTCCTTTTTACTCTGGTTTTGCTTGGACACGTAATTACTTTTTGAGAGGGCCTGCAACTCATGTTTCAAGTGAATGTACTTGCTTCAAGTTAACTGTCCAAGTCACCAATGACTCTGTCACAGCAACAGAGGACATCCTGAGAATTCTGAGCACCCTAGTCCTGACAGGGGGAG
This sequence comes from Brachymystax lenok tsinlingensis, assembly GCA_030435695.1. Lineage (NCBI taxonomy): Eukaryota > Metazoa > Chordata > Actinopteri > Salmoniformes > Salmonidae > Brachymystax > Brachymystax lenok. The sequence continues at coordinate 26,919,872 of CM059813.1, forward strand.
GAATAAATGAACGACAGATTGAGAAGGAGAGAAGAGTGGAGAGGCAACTGAAGCTACTTTGGTTACACATGGCCTGCCAACCTTAGGAAGCTGTCTTTATCTTTAATTAAAGATGCAATTAATTATGTAATCAGTGAGAAAATGTATTCTGCTCTCTTCCGCCCTCCTCATTACCTTTTCCTGAAAGGTGGCAATTAGAGGTCGACACAGGAGTGAAAATAAAGAAAAATCCCGGTACTATCCTAATCCCGCAGCAGTTCTATAACCACTGAACTTTACAGTCCCGTCCCGATAAAAATCACTCCCATCCTTTGCAGAAATCAGGAATAACTTCATCCATTAGCTACTTGGTTGTCTCCACTCTGAGTGTGAGTAGCCACCCAGCTAGCACATAACGTTCGGAGAACCATATGTTTCTTAGAGCTTGGTGAAAGTGTGGTTGTCCTATGGTTATTCTGCATACAACCTTCCCACAACTTTCTGGGAATGGTGCAAGATAGTGGCTTTGGAACATTCTCAGCACATATAACGAACTTTACAAAAAAAATTAAAATCAGAAAGGGGGCAAATGCTTTTTCAGGGCACTGCATATACAATCTGGATGGGAGCTGCACCTGGATCAGTAGAGCTAGGGGGAGTTGGGATCGGTGCAGAGCTTAGCTGAGGATGTGGGGAGCTGAACTGTATTGGATTCAGTCAGTCAATCAGTTAATAAATGTATCTACTCTACCCATGGTTCATTAAGACCACAGAGACAAGGGGCTTCTGCATTAGCTGGTTATCCTAAACTCTGGAGATAAGAAATAGCCTTTGGATTGAGATAAAGTTAAATAACACTTTTTCAGCTCCCATTATCCCTGTGAGAGCCTTTATATTCTAAAGCAACATTTCAACAGTGGACTTCACAGGTTAGTGTTAATGGGTTCACTAAAGGGGTACTGTAATAACTAGAAATTGACCCAAAATCTCCCCCTCACTACATTCTTGTGTAACACCCCAGGGATATATGAAGGGTATACAAACTGCAATCTGGAGACTATGGGATGATGGCTAGGTTGCTTTGAGACTTGGGGCCAGAGAGAAACCAAGGAGGTCTGATGGAAATAAAGCCTCGTCCTCACAGAATTACGGAGGAAAGGAGACGGAGGGAGAGAAAGAAAGGAGTGCATAGGTTGAGTGTTCGTTCAGAGGGAAACAAAAATCTATATTCAATTTGACACCTCTGTCCCTGCCTGACAATGAAAAACCAATCAGTTGCCCTCAGTGTTGAAATGACTGGTTCTCTCTCTTTCCTTTCTTCCACTTGTTTATCAGTCATTTGTCAGCAGGAGTCTAGTGCTGCTCATCGGGCAGCGATAACAGCGGCCTATTTTGAGAACATTAGAGGGGCTCTAAAGAGTGTGAGAGGGGCATTAGAGGGGCATTAGAGGGTGAGAGCTGTTGGGGGTACTTAGGCGAGCGGAAGGGAAAAACAGGTGGAACTTTCACAGCCGAAAATTGAATGGTGGCGCAAGAACATTGAGCAAGCCAAGCCCCTTTAAATTGTATTGATTTGTGGTTCAATTGATACTGGGAATGGGAATTTCGGACTTGGGTGACTGGGGGACCTCCTTGGAACATACGAGTATGAAAATCAACATTGTGATTACTAACAGCAGGGGTCCAAAGCTGGTAAAGCAGAGGTAAACCAAATATGACTTTGCTGAGCTGCATAAGGTGGCACAGAGGGCTGACTGACATTGTGACAGTCTCCAATGTGATAGTGGAATGGGGTTTACGATTGGCTTTGAGATCTAGGTTAAGGGTCACAGTCATAGAGATCCTATAACTCATACATATGTGTGTATACACTGAGTATACAAAACATTAAGAACTGACCAGAACGGACCAGCTGAATCCAGGTGAAAGCCATGATCCCTTACTGATGTCACTTGTTAAACTCCCTTCAATCAGTGTAGAGGAAGGGGAGGACACTGGTTAAAGAAATATTTTTTAAGCCTTGAGACAATTGAGACATGGATTGTGTATGTGTGCCATTCAGATGATGAATGGGCAAGACAAAATATTTAAGTGCCTTTGAATAAAGTATGGTAATAGGTGCCAGGCGCACCGGTTTGTGACAAGAACTGCAATGCTCCTGGGTTTTTCACGCTCAACAGTTTCCCGTGTGTATCACCACCAAAGGACATCCAGTCAACTTGACCCAACTGTGGGAAGCTTTGGAGCCAACATGGGCCAGCATCCCTGTGGGGGGTTCAACTCAATATTAGGAAGGTGTTCTTGTTCCTGTTTTATTTTTATTGAATTTCTTTACACCAGGTAAGTTGACTGAGAACACATTCTCATTTACAGCAAGGACCTGGGGAGAAGTTACAGGGGAGAGGAGGGGGATGAATGAGCCAATTGTAAGCTGGGGATGATTAGGTGACTGTGATTGTATGAGGGACAGCTTTGGAATTTAGCCAGGACACCGGGGTGAACACCCCTACTCTTACGATAAGTGCCATGGGATCTTTAATGACCTCAGAGAGTCAGGACACCCGTTTAACATCCCATCCGAAACACAGCACCCTACACAGGTTAATGTCCCCAATCACTGCCCTGGGGCATTGATATCATTTTTTTAGACCAGAGGAAAGGGTGCATCCTACTGGCCCTCCATCACCACTTCCAGCAGCATCTGGTCTCCCATCCAGGGACTGACCAGGACCAACTCTGCTTAGCTTCAGAAGCATATGTATATGTATCCTACATATATACGTTTGTAATTCTATGGTCACAGTGAAGTTTTAGTTGGGGGTTAAGGTTTGTGTGTGGGCTAGCTGCTGACCTCAAGTTCCCCCTGGTTTTTGGACACCAGCAACTTGTCACTGTCCATGGTCAGGGGCTCTGTGCTGGGCTCTGTGCTGTGCTCTGTGCTGTGCTCTGAGACAAACACCAACTGCAACTGGAACGGGAGAGAACAGAGAAAGAAGAATGTCATTAAGGGCACCATATCGACTATTGTCATTCTTTGCACCCTCTCCTGATTTTCTGTCACGTCCAGGCCTGAGTTGACAGGCTGGCGTGTTTAGTTTTGTTTTTGGTGTAGGGTTTTTTCTGTTCTAGGGTGTTTATTTCTATGTTGGGTTAATGGTTCCCAATTAGAGGCAGCTGTTTGTCGTTACCTCTAATTGGGAACCATATATATGTTTGTAGTTTTCAGAAGGGTTTTTGTGGGTTATTGTTTAGTTCATAGCGTAAGTGTTTCTTATATGTTATGTTCGGATGTTACGCTCTTCGTTTTGTTGTTTTTCCCCAGTTACGTTCATAAATAAATATGTATACTGGAAGCATCGCTGCGTCTTGGTCCGTCCCTCACGAAGAGCGTGATATTTTCTTTAACCTGCCTCCTAATAGAGAGAGAAAATGGCATTACTGGAGCGGGCCAACCTCTTTTCATTCCTATCCTAGCGCTGAGTAATTAAATCGCTTTTCGGCATTGAGATGGCATCAGGTTTCCTTATAATATTCATCACAAAGAAAGGTGACGGCGGGGGAAGAGGCATTGTGAGGGGAGAAGGTTTTTTCCCCTCACAGGTAAGAGACTCAAAGAAAGCGACTGAAGAATACAGAAAAATGGAGGCATGGGGAAGAAGGGGGTTGGGGGAGTTGGGGACAGGTTCCATTTACAGTAATAGAATGTGCCACTTTGCCCTCCTGTCAATTACAAGGCAATTTATTCTAGATGAAATGCTGTATTGATATTTCTGCAGCAGATGGCTTCTCTCTCTCCTATCCCCCTCTATCGTGGAGTGGGTGAAGTACTAATAGAAGAGAGAGGGAGTTGGTGTAAATAAACAGAGGTGAAAAAAAGAGAGGGAGGGAAATGGATAGAGATGGAGAGGTGGCGCGGGAGAGAGTGTTGCCAAGTGTCATACACTTCAAAGAAAAATTATGACCAAGGCCACTGAACATCTTTATCAAAGACAAAACGATCTCTGCATCTGTTCTTTTGAAGCCAAATTCATGAAAACTTCAGAGTTGTATAACCACCTTTAAGCTCCCGAGTCGCGCAGCGGTCTAAGGCACTGCATCTCAGTGCTAGAGGTGTCACTACAGACCTTGGGTCAATCCCTGGCTGTATAACAACCGCCTGTGATCGGGAGTCCCATAGGGCGGCGCACAATTGGCCCAGCGTCGTCTGGGTTAGGGGAGGGTTTGGCCGGGGTAGGCCATCATTGTAAAATAAGAATTTGTTCTTAATTGACTTGCCTAGTTAAATAAAAATCACAGCAGGGTATTCTAAAACCCTGTAGCGGTTTTGTCCTTGGTTTGTTTTAACAAGGCCGAAATTGACAGAGTAAGCGCTCCAAGGAGCTTTCAGGCTCCAAGCTATAGTCTATTTTACAATTGATATTAGATATCAGTTTAGGTTAATAAATCCATTATAGTCCTCGTTGTGATATTTCAATCCCACCTCTATCTTACTTTATATCAACACAGAATAGATCACTACACGCTATGGAGGATGTGTGATATAATTCTAAAACTAGCCTTCACATAACAGTTCCACATTTCACCTTGACAACAATCACCTAAGCAACAACAGTAATGAGATCAGCGTGACAGAGATGTGGGAGAACTTCTCATCTCCCTACCAAATGAAATCAAATTACCTCAGAAACACAGTTCTTATTAGGCAGTAAACAGAAACAGCATAACACATAGGATCATACTTTGATCGTGTTCTGAATATAATAATAATGGAACAGGAGACAAGCAAGGCAGAAAAGAGGTTCTCCCTCTCCCCCAGTGGTTTAGACATGCATATCACACACACGGGCTGAAATTAGTCTCTCCAATTTGATGGGATAGACATTATTTTCTCCATGGGCATTCTGATGTGAGGCATGATAGAAAAAAACATTCAAATCCAAATTCTCATTAACAGCCCAAAATGATCAGAGAGCCAACAGACAGACTTAAATCTATTCTTTGGTCACACTTTCAACAACAGTCTGTCAGTATTCATGCCTAATTATCCTTTATCTTGTCAAATTCATTACAGTTTTGCAAAAACGAAGCAACTGAAACAAAATGAAAAGCAACTTGTTAATTTATGCGTCATTTCTAAATCATCACAGAGAAATCCATTTCATGAACACACACACACACAGAACACATCACACATTCTGTACCTGTTGCAGATGGCTGCCCTGGGGGTGTAGTTTCTGGGAAAAGAGCTCAGTCAGGGTTCTGTTCTGTCTTTCCAGGTCAAACACACGCATCTTCAGCTTAATGCACTCCTCCCGCAGGTCCTAGAACAAACACACACAAAACAAATCAACAAACCTTCACATTTACACACGCATGCACACACGAACACACACACTAAACTTGTTGTGTAAAAGAACTGCTAATGAACTTGTGAGACTGTTGAATCTGAACGTCATCGATTTGTCTTCATACACTATGTCTTACCTTCTGATTCAGAAGGGCCTGTACCACGTGGTTGGCCACCTGAAAAATATAGAATTCAAGTTTCATCTTTACTACAGTCTTTGGTCACAAATGGAGAAGGATTTTGGAGTCTTAAGAGTAGTAAACTTAGCAGTGTATAAAAGCTGAGAACTTATGTAGAGGATACAGAGACAGACAAAACACAGTGTGACACTGTCAGGACGACCTTCTCCTTCTCTATATGAAACTCACCTCATCCAGACACCTTTCATAGGCTTCTCTCTGGCTTTCATTGGCAAGGGCCAGGGCTGAATTATCAGCCTACAAAGGAGAGAGAAAGGACAGAGAAAATAGAGAGACCAATTACATACATCTATCGAAAGCATAAATTTGATAACAAAGATCAACCTCGGGAGAATCATCCCCAACCGTCTCATATGGTCACAGTGCATTTCAATGTCTACAGTCGTGGCTTGAGTGTCTTTAGATATTTTTGTCAGATGTTACTATGGAATACTGAAGTATAATTACAAGCATTTCATAAGTGTCAAAGGCTTTTATTGACAATTACATTAAGTTGATGCAAAGAGTCAATATTTGCAGTGTTTTTCAAGACCTCTGCAATCCACCCTGGCATGCTGTCAATTAACTTCTGGACCACATCCTGACTGATGGCAGCCCATTCTTGCATAATCAATGCTTGGAGTTTGTCAGAATTTGTGGGTTTTTGTTTGTCCACCTGCCTCTTGAGGATTGACCACAAGCTCTCAATGGGATTAAGGTCTGGGGAGTTTCCTGGCCATGGACCCAAAATATCGATGTTTTGTTCCCCGAGCCACTTAGTTATCACTTTTGCCTTATGGCAAGGTGCTCCATCATGCTGGAAAAGGCATTGTTCATCACCAAACTGTTCCTGGATGGTTGGGAGAAGTTGCTCTGGGAGGATGTGTTGGTACCATTCTTTATTCATGGATGTGTTCTTAGGCAAAATTGTGAGTGTGCAACCCCACACATGAATGGTCTCAGGATGCTTTACTGTTGGCATGACACAGGACAGTCCAATCCCTGTACCTTTTGCAGAATATCAGTCTGTCCCTGATGTTTTTCCTGGAGAGAAGTGGCTTCTTTGCTGCCCCTCTTGACACCAGGCCATCCTCCAAAAGTATTTGCCTCACTGTGCGTGCAGATGCACTCACACCTGCCTGCTGCCATTCCTGAGCAAGCTCTGTACTGGTGGTGCCCCGATCCCGCAGCTGAATCAACTTTAGGAGACGGTCCTGGCGCTTGCTGGACCTTCTTGGGCGCCCTGAAGCCTTCTTCACAACAATTGAACCTCTCTCCTTGAAGTTCTTGATGATCTGATAAATGGTTGATTTAGGTGCAATCTTACTGGCAGCAATATCCTTGCCTGTGAAGCCCTTTTTGTGCAAAGCAATGGTGACCTTGCAGGTAACCATGGTTGACAGAGGAAGAACAATGATTCCAAGCACCACCCTCTTTTTGAAGCTTCCAGTCTGTTATTCGAACTCAAGCAGCATGACAGAGTGATCTCCAGCCTGGTCCTCGTCAACACTCACACCTGTGTTAACGAGAGAATCACTGACATGATGTCAGCTGGTCCTTTTGTGGTAGGGCTGAAATGCAGTGGAAAGGTTTTTTGGGGGATTCAGTTCATTTGCATGGCAAAGAGGGACTTTGCAATTAATTGCAATTCATCTGATCACTCTTCATGACATTCTGGAGTATATGAAAATTTCCATCATACAAACTGAGGCAGCAGACTTTGTGAAAATTTATATTTGTGTCATTCTCAAAACCTTTGGCCACGACTGTACACCTAGAAGAGCAAGCTTCTTTGTGGCCGAGAATGAACAAATCAGTTGATTTTACAATCGTCCCCATGGAGAATTTGACAGTGCGAAAGAATAAACTTAAGAGCAAAAGATTAGGTAGATCTCCAAAGTGGTTTGATACATCTGGACCGAACAAGGACCGTTTATAAAAAAATATATATATCCTTGCTGTAATAGCTGGTGAACTCATTAAAAAGAGAATCCTGCCAATGTCTTATTCACCATGATCAAAGGTGGGAACGTGTCACCATGGCTACTATGAAATCAAAGGTGTGACTGGGGACTGAAACAAAGGGGTAGAGATCGATTCTGAAAGATTAAAATAATTAAATAGGAGGGAAACAGAGACAAGACGGAGAGAGTTAGTAGGAGGAATGACAAAGAACAACAGGCTGATTGAAATAAAAAGGGAGTGAGGCAATAGAGGGAGAGAAGGTGTGAAAGAACAAAACATTTCTTCATAGAAACAGAGGCACCTAAGCCACCAGTGATTGCACATCAAAACAGCAGTTACACATTTAACGCTCCCTCTACAGTGCGTCACAGAAGCTGTGATGGGCCCTAGTGTTCAACAATCAAACAGTCTAGCTTGAGGCTCGATGACTGTCGCTTAGTCAGAAATCATTGAGGGTATGTGTGTGTGTGTGTGTGTAAGACAGAGAGAGGGAGAGTGTGTGGGCAAGTCAAGCCAGTTCAGTTCAGTTCAATCCAGATCAATTGCAACATTGTTTCTAAGGTTTTCAGTTTTGGACTGTGGGTAGCCTACCTCCTAAAGAGATAAACATGCAGAGGTGGAAAAAGTACCGAATTGTCATACTTGAGTAAAAGTAAAGATACCTCAATGGAAAATGATTCAAGTTAAAATGGAAGTCACCTAGTAAAATACTACTTGAGTATATGTCTAAAAGTAGTTGGTTTTAAATATACTTAAGTATCAAAAGTAAAAGTATAAATCATTCAAAATTCCTTATATTAAGAAAACCAGACGTCACAATTCTCTTGTTCTTATTTTTTTTTACGGATAGCCAGGGGCATGCTCCAACACAAATGAAGCATTTGTGTTTAGTGAGTCCGCCAGATGGGATGGCCAAGGAGGTTCTCTTGATAACTACGTGAATTGGACCATTTTTCTGTCCTGCTAAGCATTTTGGTGTCATCGAAAACGGATGGAGTAAAAATACATAATTTTCTTTAGGAGTGAAGTAAAAGTTGTAAAAAATATAAAAAGTAAAGTACAGATTCCCCCAAAATCTACTTCAGTTGTACTTCAAAGTATTTTTATTTAAGTACTTTACACCACTGTAAACAAGATACTTTATTGCCACGCAACCAAGGTTGGTTACAGTACAGTACTTCTGAAGTAACTAATATATATATATATATATATATATATATATGTATATATATATATACACACACACACACACACACACATATATATACACATATATATACATACATATACACATACATACATACATGAATATATGTATATATATATGTGTATGTATATATATATATACACATACATACATATATATATATATGAATATATATATATAGTGTGTGTGTGTATATATATGTATGTGTATATATATGTATGTGTGTGTGTGTGTGTGTGTGTGTGTGTGTGTATATATATATATATATATATATATATATATACTGCAGTCTCACCTCATACAACAAACATTCACCCACATTCATTTAATAGATACCCCAGGAGGTTGGTGGCACATTAATTGGTGAGGATGGGCTTGTGGTAATGACTGGAGCGGAATCAGTGGACTGGTATCAAATACACCAAACACATGGATTCCACGTGTTTCATGCCATTTCATTTGCTCCGTTCCAGCAATTATTATGAGCCATCCTCCCTCAGCAGCCTCCACTGACATATACAGGATTTACATTCACAAATGTGCCAAGCAGCTAGAATAGCATCACCACAATTCATAAATATCAACAATCCATAAAGTCCCTAAAGTCTGGGATCCCTAGAGCAGCCATAGGGAGGTGGTGGGGGGGGGCTAGTGAAGGTTCTGACTGCTGCGGGGGAAAAACTGTTATTTGAACTCAACGTTCAGTTTTGGTGGTCAATGACCTGTAGCACCAACCAGGTCATTGTATAATCAATGTATAATCTTCTTGAGATTTGGTTCTGCCTCTGATTTGAGCGTGGTCAAATCAAATCAAAGTTTATTTGTCACGTGCGCCGAATACAACAGGTGTAGTAGACCTTACAGTGAAATGCTTACTTACAGGCTCTAACCAATAGTGCAAAAAAAAGGTATGTGTGTTTGTGTGTGTGTAGGTGGGGCCCTTAGTGAGCAGAACAAGATGATCACAATGAATATATTTACAGAGATATTACCCAGAGACACTCCAGCACAAGGAAGAGACGCAACAGTAATTACAGCCTGATTCACACATCAATACGCAGCTGCGCTAAGGGTGAAGGTGTTTCCATGTGTGTACAGTAGGGACAGGGAGAGTGTGTGACATTTTGTGAAGGTTTCATCTTCTTAGAGTGTGTGTATGGAAATGACTTTGTGTGTGTGTGTGTGTTTGTGATCCTAATGTCACGTCTGAAACTCAATCTGTCACTCAACTATCCAACCTGAGAGCAATACGTGTATTACGTTTCAATAGTGTCTTCTATACAAAGTGTGGGCTAGCAATGGCAGAGGACCTTGGCCTGATTCAACAACATAAGTGCTGTAGCCTCAGCCGAGGGAATTTAACCACAGTAACAGTAAGAGCCCTCTCATCACAGTGGCATGATTATAAACACTGTTTTCAAACAGGTGCATTGAGAAAAGTGTTTTAAAGCACTTTCTTTCCCACCTCTCATTCTGCCACTGTGGCTCAGAAAACGATGGCCGGGAGAACTGGGAGACTAAAAGTTTTCACAACACCTGAAAAAGTGACGCAAGGGTCCATTGTGCTGCATTAGGAGATTTAAGACAGACACTTAAGGCTCTAATAGAAGAGCCTTTTAGATTACTTTATAAAGCAAAGGCCTAAGAGAATCTGCAGGTTACTCAGTCGCGTGACATCCACAGTGCTTACTTTGAGCTGGATCCTGCACCTCCGGCACCTCTCCGTTTTGTTTTGGACTGTTTCTCGTGTGGCATGAAAAAGATGTCACTATTTGCAATGTAAAAATCTGCAAATAAACGGTATTAGAGTTCATTCAAGTTGCCCCCCCATGCAGCTCTCACGAAACAAGAATGAGATTCACTTTCTATGATCTCTCTCTACCTGCTCTGATAGACATAAGCCTGAAACTCTCATCTCTCCAGCATTGCACTTCATAATGTATTTCCTTATATAGCAGCACGAAGGGTTCTGGAGGAGCTGCTGCACGCCTGATAAATTGAAATACATTTTCCAAAGTTAGAGTTACTGCTGTCTGTTCAGAAATAAATGAAATACTTACTATACCATAGCCTACTAAACCACGAGAAAGCCAAACATTTAGCCTCAGTGGGTAAATAGCTTATTTTAAAAATAGCCTAGCTGTGGAGTGCAGCCCAATAACAGGGCATAGCCTACAGTCAAGAACGTGCAAATCTGTCAGTGAACAAACAGCATGCAGACACAACTTACCTTTCACATTATTAAATAGTCTACAATCGTGGGAAAACAGGTTGGAAAGCAAATGCCTCCTGCTGAAAAGAGAAGACTAATCTGTCAGCTGTAGGCTACCCAAATATTGTTTTACAAAGTACCCTATACCCTAGACACCCACCTGAGCGACCCATACACTAAGGAGAAGTCCTTATCTGTTTTATAGGCCTACTGCAAGTAGCCTAATCGCAGCCAAGACAGAACAATAAATGCGGTCAGATACCTACTAAAGCAGCACCACCCTCTGAAGGTTCTGAGCCTGCCTGGCAGGGTTGGACTTACGAAGCCAAAGCCCCCAGATGGGTGAGCATAATATTTTGAAAAAAAAATTCATATCCTTTTTTCTCCCCAATTTGGTAGTTACAGTATTGTCCCAAAGGTTGAGAGCCATGCGTCCTCCGAAACACGATCCTGCCAAGCCCCACTGCTTCTTGACACATTGCTCGCTTAACCCGAAAGCCAGTCGCACCAATGTGTTGGAGGAAACACCGTCCAACTGGAGACCGTGTCAGCGTGCACGCGGCCGGCCCGCCACAGGAGTCGTTACACCGCAATGGGACAAGGACATCTCGGCAGGACAAATCCTCCCATAACCCGGGCGACGCTGGGCCAATTGTGCGTCGCCTCATGGGTCTACAGGTCGCCGCCGACTGCGACACAGCCCGGGAACGAACTTGGATCTGTAGAGACGCCTCGAGCACTGCGATGCCGTGCCTTAGACCGCTGCGCCACTCGGGAGGCCCGGGTGAGCATAACATTCAAGGAATTTCTCAAAGCTGCTAATGAGAACCTTGACAACCTTGTGCCCCCACCCAGGTAATGGCAGTACTGGAAACACTAGCTGCAGTAACCCATGGGGAGGGGGTCACACTCGGACAATCAGAGAGTGGGCAAAATGTGGCCCTGGTGGCACCAAATAATAAAAGGTCTGACTGCACAGAGATGCTTGGGAAAACGGCCACAACGGAGGACCAGCGTGTGTGTGTTTCAGGGGAAGGGGGTGTATCTGAGCTCCATCAGCTAGGACTTGACATTGGTTAATCAAATCTGCCCATTCTTGCTCAATTTTGCATGCCATCTCAAACAGCTACAACTGTATATGCACATCAAGTCCTTTCTTGAGTTGGGCTCAAGGATGGAACAACTGCAACATCTGAGCTTGTGGTTGTTTGTGGGGGAAGGGTGGTGTGTGTGTGTGTGTGTGTGTGTGTGTGTGTGTGTGTGTGTCCCATATCTGTTGCTATGGGGTAATTATGTTAGGGACAATATAGGATGAATCACAATAATTGATTGAGAAAATAATAATTACTTGCCAAAAAGGTACATTTTGGTTATAGGTAACAATCCTTCAAATGAACTGCCTACATTATTACGCATATTATTCGTTAACTATGGAAATTAAGATACCCAAGATTTTTTTATATATATACACAACGCCAGTCAAAAGTTTGGACACACCTACTCATTCAAGAGTTTTTCTTTATTTGTACTATTTTCTACATTGTAGAATAATAATGAAGACATCAAAAATATGAAATAACACATATGGAATCATGTAGTAACCAAAAAATTGTTAAACAAATCAAAATATATTTTATATTTCAGATTCTTCAAAGTAGCCACTCTTTGCCTTGATGACAGCTTTGCACACTCTTGGCATTCTCTCAACCAGCTTCATGAGGTAACCACTTGTTGGGTTACTACATGATTCCATGTGTTATTTCATAGTTTTGATGTCTTCACTATTATTCTACAATGTAGAAAATAGTAAAAATACAGAAAAACCCTTGAATGAGTAGGTGTGTCCAAAAGTTTGACTGGTACTGTATATATTTACCCCAAAATATATGGGGGGATTGGAAATGATGCAGACAATTAGATTGTAGCTTCCATCAATGTATCTGAATACAACATCTATCTGCAATATTAAAGCTGCTCTACCCCCTCCCCCCCCAAAAAATATGCTTTTGTCAGGAGCGCATATGCCATCACTAGCAAGTGAGCTGCACATCATTGGGTGAGTCAGTGAAACTGGAAAGCATTTTTAGGACTATAATTTCCTCCTCAGATTGTATCCTACAATATGTGTCTCCACACAGCTAGGCCTAGGCTATCGATCGATTCAAGACAAGGTGGTTTTTATTGATCTATGATTCTCAGTTTGTCAGTGTCAAAGTAGCATTAAAAAAAAGATTATGCTAAAGTCTCCAGTCATGTAAAATGATGTAGAATTGCACGAAATGTGTTTATAAAAAGGCCTAAAATTTCCCTGACCCTAGGCCACACATTTCTTTCCCTTCCCATGTGTGCAACTTCTGTAAGTGCCTCTACTCTACTGTTCTTTGCCACTATGCAAATGTGATGATATGCATGCAATGCTTTATTATAAAGGTGATTTCTTTTTTTCATGCTTTCCGGTACCTCAGAACTTCCCAGTTCACCCCCCTCTCGCGCTCACTTTTTCTTCCGGCACCTCCCGATTTACAAATTAAGCACTGGATATCTGTCTCGGTACTAAGCTGAAAGGAGAGTGGACACATGTCATACGAAGTGGCCCCTGACTCGCCAAACATCCCTTCCAAAATACCCTAATCACCAGAAGATACAAACATTTTTAATTAGTCAAATGTAGGGAGGGATCCTTGACTGACAAAACCATTCAAATCCAATGCCATTATTCAGCATATAAATGACATATTAACTTGCCATGATAGACTCTCAAAACCGCTTCTTTCACAGGAGAAGGGAGACACCTGGTGGACTATGATACAGTCAGATGCATAGCCCTGAAATCATGGTCTGTTTGTATCAAGAGTCTCAGAGAGTAGGAGTGCTGATCTAGGAGGTCCTCCCAGGCCATATAATCTTATTCATTATGATCGAAAAGGCAAAATTGATCCTAAATCGGCACTCCTACACTGAGACACTTGATTCAGGTTCACATCTATCAAATTGCCAGAATTTTGAAATAGTGAAATACAAATTCTACTAACATTAATAATAAAGTACTAGTGACGGTATTAATAGTAAATAGTATCATGGCTGCTCCATCCCTAGGATGAATCAAATACTTTAATTCTTTGATTGAGTTTGGTTGCTTGGACTGAAGCAGGTGATCGTTTTGACAGGGTGTTTTCTCAATTGGATTTGCTCAACTCCTGCGTCCTCTCTCCTCCGTCCTCTCTCGCCTCCTTTTGAAAAATATCAAAGGTAATCAATTAGAGGCGGCAAGGAGGGAACATGGACGAAAATGAGACTCCTCCATTTGCAGATCATTCAAAAGTACTGGGTGTTGTAATATTGAGTGACTGTTTTAAGCATCGTTATTATTCTGGACCAATTCAGGACCAATTCAAGTTCACCAGACTGTATGCCAATGTGTTCCTCTGGCCAATGAATTTTCACTCAGGCAAATTACTTTTACAGGGGTGGATCCCAAAATAAATGTGTAAAGTGATAAAAACAAATGAAGTTAGTTGTGCAAGACATTTTATAGATAAAACAATAAGTAGCATATTGTTTTTAAATGTATGCATGTTTTTCCCCTCTGAAAAAAACAAAAGCTGATTCAAAGGGGGTATGGCAGATTTCAAAACTCTTCGGTGAAGGACTCCGGTAGGATGCACATGATTATCCTTGATGAAAAGTGGCCATTGAGGAGGGGAAGACACTCTTTCATTCGCCTATTGACACTCTCCTCGACCACTTATCGGTTTCTGGGTCACGAAGAAGATAGGATGGAGGAGAGAGGGTTGATGACTGACTTTTGCCCAAATGACTAAAGGCCCAGGTGTACCCAGAGGGTCAACAGCTCCAGGGGGTCAAGACTTGAGCTCTTTCTTAATTCATCCTCTTCTTGTCTCCTTCTCAAAACCCATTGAAGAAGAAGGTCAGAGGGGAGGGACCTTGGATCTTCTCCTCCAATACAGTTGAGAAGGAGGTGAGGAGACAGGGTGCGAGGAATCAAAGAAAGACTAAATGAGATATAGCCTAGACGAGCCATGTGTTCCCCCTCCCTGGGCCTCACCTTCAGCTCCTTGAGCCTCTCCAGGAGCTCCCTTCTGCTCTCTGGCTCTTCCAGGTAAGACTCCACATTGCCTTCATCTGACTCAAAGGCTTCATCACACTCCCTCATCTCTGGCTCCTCAGACTCCATCACCACCTGCGGTGCAGAAAGGGGATACGGTTAGTAATGGTGTAGGGCAGTGGTTCACATTCAACCTCCAGCTGCGTACCCCCTCTAGCACCAGGGTCAGCACACACTCAAATGTTGTTTTTTGCAATCATTGTAAGGCTGCAACACACACACTATACAATACATTTATTAAATATAAGAGTGTGAGTTTTTGTCACAACCTGGCTCATGGAGCTGGTGAGGCCCTGGGAAGTGACAAAGAGCTCTTATAGGACCAGGGCACAAATAATAATATAATAATCAATACTTTTGCTGTTTATTTAACCATCTGACATATAAAACCTTATTTTGTGAATACCTCAAAATTGTGAATACCTCACCACAAGTTAATGAGAAGTGTGTGCTTGAAAGGATGCAATGTTGGGTTGTATTGGAGAGAGTCTCAGTCTTAAATAATTTTCCATACACAGTCTGTGCCTTTATTTAGTTTTCATGCCAGTGAGGGCCGAGAATCCACTCTCACATAGGTATGTGGTTGCAAATGGTATCAGTTCTTAACAGCACAATTTGCCAAGGCAGGATACTCTGAGCGCAGCCCAATTCAGAAATCTGGCAATGGCTTCTGATTAAATTACATTTTCACAGAACGGCTTGTTGCAATTTCAATGAGGCTCTCTTGTTCAGTATGTGGTAAGTGGTAAGTGGACTGGAGGCAGGGCATGAAAGGGATAACAAATCCAGTTGTTTGTGTCATCCGTTTCAGGAAAATACCTGCGTAATTGGGCACCCAACTCACTCAAGTGCTTCGCTATATCACATATTAACATTGTCCGTAAGCTTGAGTTCATTTGCTCACAAAATATAATTCAATGATGGAAAGACCTTGTTAATGCAGACAGAGAAGAGCTCCAACTTCTTAATCATAGCCTCAATTTTGGCCCACACATTGAATATAGTTACGGAGAGTCCCTGTAATCCTAGATTCAGATCATTCAGGTGAGAAAATCCTCACCCAGATAGGCCAGTCATGTGAGAAACTCATCATCATGCAAGCGGTCAGACAGGTGAAAATGATGGTCAGTAAAATAAACCTTAAGCCGTCTCTCAATTCAAAAAACATGTCAATACTTTGCCCCTTGATAACCAGAGCACTTCTGTATGTTGTAAAGCATTAAATGGTCACTGCCTATATTGTTGCATAGTGCAGAAAATACACGAGAGTTCAGGGGCCTTGCTTTAACAAAGTGTCTTTCAACGTCTTTCAAGCTGTCAGGCATTCCCTTGGCAGCAAGAGCGTCTCGATGGATGCTGCAGTGTACCCAAGTTGCGTTGAGACCAACTGCCTGCACACGCGTTACCACTCCACTATGTCTCCCTGTCATGGCTTTTGCGGCATCAGTACAGATCAACATGAGCAGAAGCTACGTTTGGCTACATACGGACCTTTAATGGAATTCCCACCAGAGAGTAACGGTTAATTTTATTTATTTAACCTTTTTTTAACTAGGCAAGTCAGTTAAGAACAAATTCTTATTTACAATGATGACCTACCAAAAGGTAAAAGACCTCCTGTGGGGACTGGGGATAATATGTATATATTTCTAAATAACATATAAATATAGGACAAAACACACAACACTACATAAAGAGAGACCTAAAGACACCAACATAGCAAGACAGCAACACAACATGACAACAACATGGTAGCAATACAACATTGTACCATGTTTTGTGCTGCTACCAACATTATTGGGCACAGACAACAGCACAAAGGGCAAGAAGGTAGAGACAACAATACATCACGCAATACATCACGAGGCTACTCAGGCGAGAAAATAACCTCACCCAAATGTATAGCCCCGTTGGAAAATGTAACTGGACTGTTTGAAAATGTGAAGAAGAAAAAAATATATATATTTAAAAAGAAATGTGAATCACATTTTTATTTGGCGTACCCCCGCGGCATTGCGCGTACCCCTTCACCCTACCCTAGTTTGGGAATACCTGGTGTAGAGTCAAGTTGCTCCTAGAAGCTGATCCTGGGTAAAATTAGCATTTTCCAGCTAAAGGGTTAATGGGGCAATCAGCTGTTGAAAAAAGAACAAAGCATACTGCCTGCCATTGATTTTCTATGGACTGACCATCCATGATATAAAAATAGTTTGAACCATATTTTGAGGCTATACAGTGTTTGTTTACATTTACTTTGTTCCCAAACATTGGAGTAAAACAAGCTTGCATTTTGGGATCTGATGGGGTATGACAGTTGAACTAAGCTCATGAAGCATTTATAAGTTATATTCTTCCAGAATCAATGGATGCATATAATACAATAATAAGTCAAAAAATGGATTAACAACTGCTGATTGCCCCCTTAAGGTTAGCATTGGGAGAGGGGACCTATAACTAGGGGAAACGTCAACCCGAAGCTTAGTATTGGGACATGGTCTGGAACACTGTTACCATAGTAATAGAGAGAGGTCGGGGACATGGTTGGTAATAATGTCATTCCACACAATAACAACATCTCATGGGGATTTGTCATGGTTTTACACAATTTCCAAGGTGATAATTAAAGAGGCTTTTATATTTTCACCTACATTTCACCTTTCCACTCACTCTGCTTTTGCTAACAGCGACTGTTTTCAATAGTGATAGTGACAATGAAAAGAGGACTAACTGAGATTTAAATGAAGAACACGGAGGCTGAATTATAAAAAGCTTTACGTATCTATTTTAACACCCCTGAGCACACGTATGGCAATCACATGAATGAAGCATGGGATGGTCCTCTAGATATTACAGTTCATTTTGCTCTCCAGGCTGAGCGAGAGGCGCCGAGACTCATGGCTTGTTGCATCAGAAGCTCTGTGGTTTTACAAAGTTGCCAGACTCAGTTAGCCTTGTACGAACCATCCTGATCTCACAAGCTAACATTCTGTTTCGCTACACAGATCTGTAACAAAACAGAATGTAAGCTCTAGAGATCAGGATGGTTCGTACGAGCCTAAGACAGTTTCCATCAAAGGCTTCAGAGTCCTTTATCTCTAAGCCATCGATCACTATCCATGTAAAGATGAGGTCTCATGTAACATAACCATTGATAAGGAAAACAATAGAGGTATTCAGTAGAAATAACATTAACAGGGCTACAGTTGAAGTCGGAAGTTTACATACTTAGGTTGGAGTCATTAAAACTTGTTTTTCAACCACTCCACAAATTTCTTGTTTACAAACTATAGTTTTGGCAAGTCGGTTAGGACATCTACTTTGTGCATGACACAAGTCATTTTTCCAACAATTGTTTACAGACAGATTATTTCACGTATAATTCACTGTATCACAATTCCAGTGGGTCAGAGGTTTACATACACTAAGTTGACTGTGTCTTTCCAGAAAATGATGTTGTGGCTTTAGAAGCTTCTGATAGGCTAATTTACATCATTTGCGTCAATTGAAGGTGTACCTGTGGATGTATTTCAAGGTCTACCGTCAAGGATCTGAAGAGTGAACTACGTGGGGTAGACAGCCCTCTTCTGGCCTGTATGGGATTTACATTATTTCAAATGGCTTTCTTACGAAATGAGTCCCTTTTGCGTCCTTTTGATATTTTGAGTAGAAATTGTGCACCAATATTGGATTTTAAAAGCCTGTTATATTTAATGAAGTGCCCTTTAATATCTACAATCTAAAAAAAGAAAAGGTTCCTCGAGTATCCTTTAGGGGTACTTCAAATTGAAACTCTTCAAAGAACCCCTTTTAATGGATCCTCAAAGAACCTTTTGAAAAACCTTTTGGGATTCATTTTCTAAGTACCACCCCCCTGTCCCCCCTGTCCCCCCCGTCCCCCATTATTATTATTCATAATATGCATAACAATGACACAATATTTTAGTTCTCAGTGTTTATTATGATTTTAGTGGCAAAGCAGAATAAAAAAATCTAAATATGAGGCAAACTCAAAGCAGAGGCTCAAGTCCAATGGGTATATCCTCTGGCGTGTTGATGTTAAAGTCTTGATGTTCTCCGTATCCATAGCCAGAATGACTTTGCAGTGCATCGTGATTGAACAGGTTTCCTGTTATATTCAGGTGTAGGGAGGGTAAAGTCTGGGAATTCCATTTTTTTTTTTATTATACAGATGATTAACAAAAGATGCACACGACAGAATCCATAACTTGTTGTGGTGAATGTGAATGAAAAAACTGTTTTGATAATGGTTTTCATACACATACCTTGTCCATAATGTAGAGGCCTATGGGATATTCATTGAAGAGGTAAGGGAGGAGGATAGTAAATGTGATCTGCATTACATACCAATACCTACCTTTTTATGCCTCCTCGTATACCTGCAGATACAGACACAAAAGTGAGCAGTTCAGTCATCTGCATGCAATACAGCTAGCCTTCAACATATTCTTACCTCTTTGTTGACTGATATCCATTGAAATGTGTCCATTTTCAGTTTAAGAAATATTGTCACAAATATAAAAAGATAGATAGTATCATCATAAAACAATATAAATATAGATCATACAAGGGACAAACCTTACCTTAAACTGAGGAGATCTTTATATTTTTCAGTTAAGTGCCTGCACCTGCTGTCCTTTCAAATTCTAATCCAAATGTTTCAGTTGGGCAGTTAGATTCCTGCAAGAACCCCCCACCAACTAAGGAGGTTCCTCGATGAACCCCACCTCCTATGGGGTTCTTGGAAGAACCTTTTGGGGGCCATTTTCAGTGCCAAGAATCCTAAGGTTCTTCGAAGAACTTTGAGGATCTTAGAAGAACCCTTGTTGAACCCCACATTTTTTGAGTGTACAACATGGAAAATCCAATAAATCATGAATACAGACTTGCTAATGTGCAAAGATTCTGGCATGTCCCTCTGCACTCTGTGACGTCTAGGAAGATTTTAACTCACTTAACCCCAACATTTGTCCAAGTTCCTTTTGTTGCTTTAACAAAGTAATTTCTGAAGATTATTATTTATTTCATGTGATTAGTTATTCACTTTATTAGGTAAAAAAAAAAAACCTGTCTCTCATTTTAAGGTCAACCCTGTTACATAAAATGAACTCTCGCTTTAATATGGTGAAATGAATCCTTCTTTAAACATTTTTATTTTTTTAAAGAAACATTGAACATCGAATAGTCAAATCAGTGTAAAAGCAAGTGAGCTGATTCTACTCTTTTTGGCAATTTTCTGGTGTTTTGTGGTGGGACAACTGAGTGGGTCAAGCATAACATGTCAACCCTGTTACCCATAGATAGACAGGCTAGAAATGTTTTAATTTGAAATGTTTTGTAAAGCTTGCCTTCAATTGCCCCTCCCTGTTAAACAAAACAAGCTTCCATTCCCCCTGTCACAATATGATTTATGGCTGATTTAAAATGCATTTTTTCCTGCGTTTTGTATCATATTGTATTTCTGCGTTTTGTATCATATTGTACAACAGCTGATGAAACACACATTGTAAAAGTGTATCAGTGTTATTTTCCGATAATCAGCAGGTTCGCATGGGCGGTAGTTTTGGCTTTCCATGGAGACATCACCATGCGGTAAATTGGTTAATAGACCAATAAAAATGTTTTGTTCCAAGCCTCCCTGCCAATAATAGCTAGTTTTCAGTTTTCCCCTCCCCACTCAGACCACTCCTAGACAGTCCTAGCAAAATTCTTGTTTAAGAAATAGTTTGTCCATTTTCATTTAAATCTATTACAGTAAGGTACTTAATTGTTACCCAGAAATTATTTGATATTGAATAGAAAATGGCAGCATTGGGCCTTTAAAATTAAATCATCAACCTATCAACTCTGATACTATAGTAATTTTTTAATTTAACCACTTGAGATGGAAAATTACAATGTTAAAATTGGAACGACCCAACAGGACTTGTGGGTGTTGCAATACAAAGCCATATTTATGCCGATAATATGTTAGAACAAGTCACAAAAAGCTTAATAATGATGGAGAAAAAAGTTTGGGGAGCCAGAGAGAAGTAAAGAGAAACTCTCTCAGGTGAAGAGTACATGAGGTGCCACTTTGAAGCACACTTCAGAGAGACTGTTCGGGTTGGTTCAAGGCAAGAGTTCATCCTTTGCATGACTGCCAGGGTTGCGACAGCCAGCAGTAATTGTTGGTTTATTGTCCAGTGCAGCTGTTTAGAGCTGAGGTAACTGAGTCTTTGGACAGGGGAGTAATGTAAGGAAGGATCAAAGTGAACACGAGGCTGCATGCCAGAGTCTGAAGAAGCACTATTATAAGGAGTAGGGTGACATTTGGGACGCACACTGTCTAGGCAAAACAGATCAAGTATTCTCAGGGACGTGATTTGTGCCACATGCCGGCTTGGATCAATACACTGATGGCGCTGCAGCCTCCTCCTCTCCCATGTATCCCTCTTTCTGAGAATCCAAAATAAACAGGGCAGTTGTATATCCAGACTTGGGTAGGTAGGGGCTTATTTTCACCAAGCCACATAAAAAGGTAAAAAGGGAACACTGACATTTTATAAATTAGTAATATATGCAATTTGCATGCATACATTTGTTATGTATGGGTGATCCCGGGAATCAAACCCACTGTCCTGGCTTTGCAAGAGCCATGCTCTACTAACTGAGCTACAGTGTTCCTTCCCCTTTTCCCATCCGTCCTTCCCTTTTTCCTAACCATCCTTCACCTTTCCTATCTGTCTTTCCCCTTTTCCTATCTTTCTGCAGATCAGTGCTCTGTTCCCTTCTTATTTTGTGATGAATGTCTGTCTGTTTGACTTGAGAGAGCTTAGGGTTTGGGTTTTGATTCAGCTAAGAATATAAATCGATATGGCCAGTGTGGTTCAGCGATTAGTGCTGCGGACCCCAGCACACATGTATTGTATATCCTACCAGAGTAGTCATGGATTCGAATCCGACCCACTGCCCTTCTGACTCTCAATCTCTCCTACCTTTCCTGTCTCCTCTCCACTGTCCTATCTTAATAAAATAAATAACCCCCCCAGAGAGAGAGAGAGAGAGAGAGAGAGAGAGAGAGAGAGAGAGAGAGAGAGAGAGAGAGAGAGAGAGAGAGAGAGAGAGAGAGAGAGAGAGAGAGAGAGAGAGAGAGAGAGAGAGAGAGAGAGAGAGAGAGAGAGAGAGAGAGAGAAAGAATAACTCAAATAGACTTAGTAGATTCAGTCAAATAGACTCATGGTGGTGACGTGCACACTTAGCTAGAAAATGCAGCTAGCTAGTTTAGCCTGCTCAAACAGAGGGATGCTATGTTAGCTAGCTGGCTATGACTATCCAACACGACTTGGAAGAGTTCCAGTGTTAACGTAAACTTTTGGTTTGACTAATTTATTGCCACTGGGGCCCGTGGGTTTAAGTGCAAAACGGCTTACTGACTGTACACTAACATTAGTGCATTATTGTAGCAGGTTCACTAACACTTTAGTTCTATTAGCCATGTTGACTATGAAGTTACTTAAGCTAATATGGTGACATTGATGTAGACTGTGTGTAGCAGTTATGATATGGTTTGGCTTGGAAAGGTTTTTTCCCCTGGTCACATACTGCTGATGTGTTGTGCATTGACGTCCACAAGTGACAAAGGGAAAAGATGAGAGGAGGAGAGTGCATAGTTGCGAGAAGGAATACAATGTGACTTATGAAAATGAACTGTGTTTACGCGTGATCAGGGGTGTATTCATTACTGCCGATTATGTTGAAAAACATTTCTTAAACTGAAACAAACCTGAATTTGTCCAATAGAAGATAAACAAACCTGAATTTGTCCAATAGAAACTCTTGCTTGCAACTGTTGGACTAATGATTACACCCTATATTATATGTTGTAATAGAAATAAGGCCATGCTCATAAAACAAAATCCTCCTCCCTCATCCTAAATGGCACCCACCACCACTGGTGTACGTGTGTAGGAGGGGATACCCACCGGGTGAGGCTGTCTAAACAATGTGCAGAAAGTTCAGTAATGATGCCGTTCAGCCCCCGCTCCGCAATTTACCTGAGAAACACACAAAAATACAAAATGTTAGTCTCACAGTATTCCCAGGGTAAATAATTTTGTTTAACATCTTACCTAAAAGACAAGACACACCAAAAACAACATTGTAATTCCCCAAAGGTCAAGCATGGCATTAACTTGTCACAAAAAAGCTAAACCTATTTTCTAGGGCTGATCCCATTTAGTCAACTGGTTGATTGTTTGGTAGATATTCTGTTGCTCGACAGATTTTTTAGTAGAGCAGTGGCAAATATATAAAAATAGTGGACTAATCCATTGCAGAGGCCGTGGGGATGGCACTCCAGTAGTACATTTACCTTTAATTACCAACATTTCTCATCTACGTTTGTTTGGTTACGGTAATTTCTGTTAATGCATTCAATATTTTATTGTTACAGTCTTACCGTTGTCATTGTTGGAGTGGACACGTTTTTTGCAGAGCGCACAACCTAGGCTACACTTGTGAGAAAACCGTTTTGGTTTATTTCATTCTATTTACAAGTTGTCCATTTATTAATTGTCTTTTATTTGAAGCGCTCCTGTCAATCTTGAGTAAGGACACGCACCTGATTCTGCATAGAAGTAGGCATAAGCTACCTGGCCTGCATTCAAATGTAGGCCTATAAATGTGCACGGTTGGGGATCTGATACTATTTCTGATTGTCTTAACTCCCCATCACTGCAGAGCTTCTCAAAGTCGTTTTTTCTTCGCCTCAAACAGCAAGTAAACAAAGTCTGTTTTTACATCCATTGAGAATGACAATAGTTCGTCAATGTAGCCCATTTGAAAAAAGTTTCCAGCTCTCTCCCTTTTGATAACCAGTCAGCATGAAAGGGGGAAAAAATATATGCTCTAATCTGGTGGAAACGTTAAAAAAATAGACCTACGTGATTACATTTTATCCCTTGCGCAAATAGCCTACAGCTATTCCTTGCAGACAGGCCCTGAGTAGCCAATGTGATTTATAGGATATTTATTTGTATCAGGATATTTTCTACCTGCGGGCTGCAATGTTTTTTTTATTATAAATGAAATTAAACTGTTCCACGAAAATGTGCATATGAAACTCATAACTGGCACGCAGATCAGTAGAAATGGTATGATAACTGCACTCCAAATGGAAAAGGTTGCCGACTGCTGGTATAGCCTAACGGCAGAATCTGCAAAGGCCAGCAGCAGCAGGAAGAGAGTCTGGAACAGGTTTTTTCCTTCTGGTTAGGCTATATTGATCTCTGGCTCCCTCTTTAGTAATTTGTGTGTCTTAAATGTTAAATCCCAGTGCTTAAAGCATCAGACAAGCTCAGTAGCCTACATATAGTTGATTTTATTCAAACACAGAAGAATACACGGTCGACCAAGATTTCTTTGTCAAGGACAGCCCTAATATTTTCACCATGTTCGCAGCCATCCTCGTTTAGTGTTTTCCATAGCATGTGGCATTTAACATGTGAAACAAGACACACCAAAAACAGCCTATCCCAGCCAGTCCACGTCATTGACATTTACGGTGCCCTATATTAGCCATATAAACATACATGACATCCTCTATCCAACCCTGCAGATAAATAACTGCAACCAAGCTACAAACACGAGACACTATGTGATATTAGGTTCACTTAACTGATCCATCCATTATGCTGGTCTTCTCTGGCATTTCCAAATCCCCAGATAAGTGCTACATCTTTAACCATTTTATCCAGGTTTAGTTTGAGTAACCTTTTCCAAATAAAAAGCTTATAGCAATAAAGCCCCTGCCTATTTCCCACTATGTTCGGTCGGTGGAACAGACACTGCAGAGTGTAAATCACAGCAGGTTTGTATGCGTGAAGCTGATAGTACCGCAGATGGTAAAGCAGGACACTACAATGCATTGTTTCACATTAGCTCGAACCCTGTAAAAGCCGTAACTAACTAACTCAAAGCTCAGGGTTTTCTCAAAGCTCAGGGTGTCGGCCCGATGTAATGCACTGCGTTCACACATCAGGAAAGAGGAATTTGTGGCCAGAAAACATTGCCATATACGGAAGCTTATGTTACCGATTTAGAGCAAAAAGCTGATTCATCACTAGAGTGAAAGCTGATAGACCAGTGTGAAAAGCAAGAAGGAGAGAAACAAAGGAAGACAAAAAAACACAAAAATTTAATTTAAAAAACTGCAATGAAAGATGCTCGCCAAGCATTTTCAACCACTACCCCTCTCCAGACCTTGTTCCTCTCACCGTCTGTCCCACATCACTTCTGACAGGCAGTTCCCCATCCCAGCCCCCCTGGACTCCCATGGACCCCTTCAGGGGCCAATACTTAATTCTGTTAAATCATGTCAACCCTTCCCAGAATTAGATTAGCACTTGAGAGCATCTTCCATATCCACCCAGGGTTTCCCTCTATAGAGAGCACAGATCGTCAGGGCTGCCAGGTGGGATGGAAGTTCACACCACCAAACAGGTGCTTCAGAGGAGCTCCTCACAACTTGTCTCAGACTCGACATCAGCTTCTGCTGCCTCCCAGACTTCACTGTAAATGCCCCCACCCGAAACCAAACAGACTGCAGCGGCATACAGTACTGTTAAGCAGTCACACCCATGTTAGGGGAATGCCTTCTGTTTTCGGAGAGAGAAAGATAAGGTAAAATAAAATTGTTTGATCAGCTCTGGCCGTCTCCCTTCAAACTTAATCAAGATAATCCAACACATCAATATCAAAATAGATGACGCAAAGATACTAATAACATAATTGAATAGTATTAATCTATCTATGCAGCAGAATGCTATCTTGCAGTAGATAACCTAATAACAGTGCTCTCTCTACAGTGGGCCCTACATATATTTAATCTAATCTCTAATCTACAAGGTAAAGTCTACGGTGTGTCTGCATCTGGCAAATACAGACAACAATTACGAGGGTTGGGCTATAGCCTAACGTGCACGTTTTCCCCAACACACACGGCTGTTGAACAAGACTATGTATGGGCTGATTCCAACTCTGGTATCCTGTGAATCACTGCAATGATAATATGTCTTGAGGCGTCAGCAGACAATGCATGGGAATGAGGGCCAGACCTATGAGGCCTGCCTTCACCAGAAGCCTCAGCAGCACTGGGCTAGACAGTCAAAACCACTCTGTCACTGTGCACCTGGAGGATGGTGGGGGCGGGCGAGCGGGCAGGAGGCGGGACATTCTTTCAGGATGAGTGTCATGGAGGATAATTGTCTGGCCTCACAGATGGAGGCTCAGTGGGTTTGACGTTTTTTTTGAGAGAGTGGGTATGTGGAGTCGACACAAAAAAAGGCATAGAGGAAGCGAAAGAGTTATACAGAGAGGATGACAGTAGGGCTGGGCGATATATCGAATTCATTCGAATGTAATGTTTTTGCGCAAAATTCCAAATGCCTGTATCGCAGAATCAAGTTTTTTTTTTGTATTTTTCGTTTTTATGAGCGTTTATGTCCGCTTGTTCTCTCATGTTGTCTTTTTGGTCTCGTCTCGTTCACTCTGTGTTGTGCACCTTCTCATTTACACCAGAGATCTATATAATGACGAGATGCTCATGTCTCCACCCTAACAATGTGAGTCGTTGTCCCAAAGGCGACAAGGTAGGCGACAAGGTTCAAAATAAGCGCATAGAAACGCATTGGGCTTATTTTGGACATATTTTGGCGAGAGTAAAACCACTCGCTTGGCCTCTTTCTCCCAAGCACCTCCCCCTACCTCTCACAACGACAAAGATGAGCGATTACTTCATCCTATCTGACAAACGGTTTCAACTCGCTATTTGCATTTGAGGTTCAGAATCGAACAGAATCGGTCATATGGACACCGAAACACATGGAGACATGTTTTGACTTAACTTTTCGAACCATACCCGGTTTGTTTCAACTCCTCAAATTTCGAGCAGACACTACTAAAACGGATGTACAAATGAACATTCATTCTGGAAAATGTATGCTCAGTTTGTCGCGCTCGCATTACGGTACCACGTATCGCTAGCAGCAATTAAGTCAAATAAAGGATTGTTATACTAGCTGTTTAGTCTGTGTTTTATACATTTTCTATAATGCCTGCTACATTATTATTGAATGTGCATTATGCATGGTTCTAATAAACATTTGAACAAAAATGACATTTTTATAAAACAGACCTGAAAGCCAGATCAGTGATTATTGCAAAGAAAAGCAGTTTTGATAAAATAATGAAACAATTTTGTCTTTTGGTTGTGGAAGGCATATATTTAGCCTAGGTATAATTTCACGAGCTCTGAATTCATTAGATTATTGCTGACTGTTTTAAATGCAGTGGATTTGACCTTAATTGTTCAAGAAAGCTTATTTAAAGAAAATATTTTTTTAATGTTGATTTATATCGTGAATCGCCCATAAGTTAGAAAAAAATGTAGATATGAGTTTTAGGCCATATCGCCCAGCCCTAGATGACAGTGGATAGAAAGGTGGCATGAGAGAAAGAAAGAAAGATGGAGGCAGACCCATATAGAGATGAAGAAGGAGAGGGAGGTTGTGGGGGTGGATAGTCTACCCGTCTGAACGCAATCAAAAATAATTCTACCCTTGGGGCATTTCTAAGCTCTTGGCAAGAGCCCCCATCCATCCCCCCAGCCCCCTACCCTACCCACCTCGGTTTGGGATCTCTCCTTTCCCCGAAGACTGGGTTAGGGTACGATCACAGAAACTTGAATATTAATCCACACTCACATGCATGATAAGTCCCATTCCACCATAATTAGCTCATCAAAAGAACTCAAATATATGCAAATGTTAATTAATCGAGTGCCGGGTGGATGGAAAGGGAGGGGGAGTGATCTTAGCTGTGCATTACAAAGAAAATCTGGTGCTTATAGGGGTTCAAAATAGAGCAGATTAAACAAATCAATCAGTCAAACAATAATACATTTGATCCAAGGGCCCTTTGAACATGGCAGGGTAAGTTTCTGCACATTCTCCAAAACAAACCACCATTTGTTGAAATTGATTGGTCATGGCAATGGGAAAAACTCGTGGAAAGGGCATAGAAGAATTGAGTCCATAGGGTACAGCTACAGAGAAAAAGCTATGCAAGCGTTGTAAGAAAACTCTGTGCATCACTACTCCAATAAAAGAGCTGTGCCAGTTTGTTATAAGTCACAGGGTGAACTGCAAAGTTTGGATAACATGTACACTAAATCTTTCCCATTGTTAAACAAAATACAGAGGCCAACATTAACAAAGAATTACAAGATTATCAAAGAGCCATCAGACATCACTCATCAACCCCCCATCGCAATCATTTTGGCCAACTCGGCTGAACAGACAGACACCCCCCACATCCATGTTTCTCAGACCTAAGCCAGACACAGAGTAGACTCACTTAAGATGCAGCACCCTATTCCCTTTATAGTGCACACATTAAGACCAGACCCCTATGGACCCTGGTCAAAAGTAGTGCACTATATAGGGAATAGGGTCCCATTTGGGACGCATCCTCAAACTAGCCAGGCAGGCCTAAAGCGCCACCATCTTGATCAACTTTACCTCAAACTCCTAAGAGTTTGATCTCCTCTGAGAGTTACAGTCTATCTCTGACTGACTCAGTGCTGTGACATTGCAGTAGTCAGCAAAGTCACCAGACAGAGCGTAGCGGAACAGAACAGAACTTAGGCTGGGGCTGCTGAGGAGCAATAAAATCCCAGCCGATCATTAAGGAGACAGATAACCTCATACTTCAGATTGGCTTATCAACAGAAGCAGCATCTGTCTGCATTTTAGTGGAGGACTCACTGTGTCCTAGAGGAGACATTAAAATACAGGACATTTTAGAGGCTTCGTGAGAGTCTTGTAAATTCACCCTTCTCATCATGGTGTTAGGTTTTTACTTTATTTTGAGCTCTTCGGTCTCTGTGAAGGTTGGTTGGCCGATAGTTGAGGCACATGACAAAATTAGTTGGAATGAATCAAACTCTGCTGACAACACTCAAAGTCACAAATGTGTCATCAAAGTCACGGACGTGTCATCAAAGTCACGGTTAGGATGAGATGTCTAGCTCTTTGACCACTCCAAATGCATGGCATATATACCAACACTGGCCAGCCAATACCGCATGCTTAGAGGACTCCTGAAACAAGATCAAATACTGGCTCTCACACAAACCCGTTAACAAGAACTCCATGTCTCTTCCTGGTCACTTTGAGGAGACCAGAGCTTGTCCATTAAAATCTCTGTTTTTAATGTGAACCTCTCTCAGTACGAGAAAACAGCAAGCAATACTAGTAAAAATGACTGCCCTTCCTCCCTCCAAGGAACTTTGTCAAATAGGGAATTTACATCTATACTACTCCATACATAGTGAGGACGGAGGAAAATCAAGTGTTCAAAACAATTCATTCTGGAGGAGTTTGAGGCACATACTAACGATATGCGCACATGGAACAAACACGCACACAACACTACTCTCATTGCTAAGCCTTGTGTCAATACACCAGAGTACCACTTCCCCAGGGCTTATTACAGTTAAGCAGTATGGAGGCACCCACAACACTGTTAAAAATCACTGGATCGTTTGTTTAACCAAAGATAAATATTAAAATGGAAATATTATACAAAGCTCGACCGTGTAAAACAAACAGAAGGCTAGAGCAGGACACTGTTTCACCATAAACTCCAGGTTATTCTAACTATAGTCTATGCTTTATGGTGATGGGGGTGATAATTGGTATAGGACTCTCCTTTTTTTCACTGTTTTGCCCATATTTTCTCTAAGTACAGTGATATCAGAGCTAAACTCTACTCTATAAACAGTTGCTTGAAGCTTTGTTGAAACTACTTACACACAGTATAATATCACGCTGCAAACTAAGTAGAGCAGCAATATCAAATGAAGCCTGCAGTGCCCCCTTTCCACCGACCCAAAGATGGATTAGTCCCCCCGAGGGCGTCTGGTTATGACTACGCCAAATAGAGTATTTGGGGCTAGTAGCTGATCCATGCCAATGAGCGACCCCTCATGCCCACCCCTCTCCACAGCAGCCCAGCTGTTCTGCCTGCCATCCTGCTCCCCCTCATCATGTACAGAGCTTCTGTTCACCACCCGCCACAACAAAACCCAGGCAAAAACCTGCCAACCCGCGGATTTGCAACCCGCTGACAAAATTAGACGCACACAAAAACGACAGAAAGCAAATAAAAACACTCATGTATACGCGTACAGGGGAACGTTTTTGCTGTATACAAAATTTTTCTAGAACACACAATCTAATAAACACATACACAAATGCACATTAACACAGTACACACTATGTACACTATGCCACCCTCCTGAAAATACACAACAATAAAATACTCTCTCACACACAAAAACGAAATTGCAACTAAAACTGTACGTTAGTCTCTCACTACTTTCTTCCAGTTCATCTCCCCTCTTCCCCCATCTTCACCTCATAGGTCACTAGACGTTCCAGAGCTCCTGTTCCTCCACTGGGGAATGACTGGGATCAATATGGAATAAACCCTACGTACAGGAATGAGATAATATCCACAGCACAGAACGCCTCTGCCAGGCAGCCACTGCTCAAGTCAGTGTCAGCTGGGCCAGCCTGGTGCTGCAGTGACAGCCTCTCTCCCTCTGTTCTCACCCAGAGAGGAGGAGCAGTAGGAGAAGAGGGGATGTGTGTCGTTTCTAGATCTCTCTCTATCTGAGGCTCAGTGCTGAGACGTCAGGGCCATCCTAGTGCAGCAATAGCAATGAAGACCTATTGTGCGTGTCTGCAGTAGCGACTGCCATTGTTCCAGAGGCCTAGCCGAGAGAGACAGAAAAGGAACACTAACCAGTGCTAAAGCACATAAGAGCATGTAATATAGAGAAGAGATAAAGTAAAAGAGAGGAGAGAGAGAGAGAGAGACAGGCCCTCCTCCACTCATAGACAAACCCTGCCTACTCCAACAGTTGTGGACAAGCCCCTGTGCGCTGCTCCTCTTCCTCCTCTCCTTGCGTCCAGAATTAACTCTAACTGCTGGCTGGCTGAGGGGGAGCAGGGAGGGAGGGAGCAGGTAGGGAAGGGGGAAGTCAAAGAATGAAAAGTGGGTTAGCCTATTGACAAAGCCTGGGGAGGGGAGCGTAGTGTACATACGCCCAGCTCCATCCACACATTGAGTTGCGCGAGACAGGGGGCTGCCAGCTAAGAGGATTTCCAGCCCCTGAAAAAGAGAGGCTGCAGTCTAATAAAGTCACGCACAATGACTTGAATGGGGAAGAGGAGCGCTCCTAAATGTGAATCGATAACATTTCTGTTTTTATTCTGTGAGGAATAAGAGGAATTATAAACTGAGGGGGAGAGGCCACAGAGTGGAGGTTTTCTACACTCTACGATTGTAGATTAAACTATGTACAGTGGGGGAAAAAAGTATTTAGTCAGCCACCAATTGTGCAAGTTCTCTCACTTAAAAAGATGAGAGAGGCCTGTAATTTTCATCATAGGTACACTTCAACTATGACAGACAAATGAGGGAAAAAAATCCAGAAAATCACATTGTAGGATTTTTTATGAATTTATTTGCAAATTATGGTGGAAAATAAGTATTTGGTCAATAACAAAAGTTTCTCTATACTTTGTTATATACCCTTTGTTGGCAATGACAGAGGTCAAACGTTTTCTGTAAGTCTTCACAAGGTTTTCACACACTGTTGCTGGGATTTTGGCCCATTCCTCCATGCAGATCTCCTCTAGAGCAGTGATGTTTTGGGGCTGTCGCTGGGCAACACGGACTTTCAAAGATTTTCTATGGGGTTGAGATCTGGAGACTGGCTAGGCCACTCCAGGACCTTGAAATGCTTCTTACGAAGCCACTCCTTCGTTGCCCGGGTGGTGTGTTTGGGATCATTGTCATGCTGAAAGACCCAGCCACGTTTCATCTTCAATGCCCTTGCTGATGGAAGGAGGTTTTCACTCAAAATCTCACGATACATGGCCCCATTCATTCTTTCCTTTACACGGATCAGTCGTCCTGGTCCCTTTGCAGAAAAACAGCCCCAAAGCATGATGTTTCCACCCCCATGCTTCACAGTAGGTATGGTGTTCTTTGGATGCAACTCAGCATTCTTTGTCCTCCAAACACGACGAGTTGAGTTTTTACCAAAAAGTTCTATTTTGGTTTAATCTGACCATATGACATTCTCCCAATCCTCATCTGGATCATCCAAATGCTCTCTAGCAAACTTTAGACGGGCCTGAACATGTACTGGCTTAAGCAGGGAGACACGTCTGGCACTGCAGGATTTGAGTCCCTGGCGGAGTAGTGTGTTACTGATGGTAGGCTTTGTTACTTTGGTCCCAGCTCTCTGCAGGTCATTCACTAGGTCCCCGTGTGGTTCTGGGATTTTTGCTCACCGTTCTTGTGATCATTTTGACCCCACAGGGTGAGATCTTGCATGGAGCCCCAGATCGAGGAAGATTATCAGTGGTCTTGTATGTCTTCCATTTCCTAATAATTGCTCCCACAGTTGATTTCTTCAAACCAAGCTGCTTACCTATTGCAGATTCAGTCTTCCCAACCTGGTGCAGGTCTACAATTTTGTTTCTGGTGTCCTTTGACAGCTCTTTGGTCTTGGCCATAGTGGAGTTTGGAGTGTGACTGTTTGAGGTTGTGGACAGGTGTCTTTTATACTGATAACAAGTTCAAACAGGTGCCATTAATACAGGTAATGAGTGGAGGACAGAGGAGCCTCTTAAAGAAGAAGTTACAGGTCTGTGAGAGCCAGAAATCTTGCTTGTTTGTATGTGACCAAATACTTATTTTCCACCATAATTTGCAAATAAATTCATAAAAAATCCTACAATGTGATTTTCTGGATTTTTTTTCCTCATTTTGTCTGTCATAGTTGAAGTGTACCTATGATGAACATTACAGGCCTCTCTCATCTTTTTAAGTGAGAGAACTTGCACAATTGGTGGCTGACTAAATACTTTTTTTCCCCACTGTATTTCATCTATTGAGCAAGCTCCAGGCTACTTTAACCTTAGATCTATTAAAATATGGCTGCGAAGTCTAATAATAACAGTTAAAAATAGATGAGCGGTGAAAGGTGAATAAGCTTCCGGCTGCAGAATGTTTTCCATGGACCATACGCTGAGAGTGCAGAGATGGAATTAGACTGGTGTAGAGACATGTTCTGGTGTAGAGACATGTTTCCTCCCCACCAAGACAGGTGGCTACTACACACTACTACACACTTAGGGTAAATATGGTGGCAGGCTGTAGGCTACAACCATCTTTACCTTAGTGTGTATGTGTGTGTCTGTGTCACAGCCACACACTGTCAGCCTGTCAGTGCCTGGAAGAGAACACCCACACCACCACTAGCCCCTAAACATGGAACATGCCTACCGACCCACCACCACACACCAAAGCCCCCCCGGCACTATAACCTAATTACAGATCTGGAATGCTGGTTATTCATTGATGCTATATAGTCCTGAATCCTGGGCCTACCCTGCTGCTGTCACACCCACTCACATGACTGCCCTTCCTCTCCCCAAGAAACTATGTCAAATAGGGAATTTACATCTATACTACAGCACTCAATATTTGGAATCTACCTTTTACATAAACGGTCATACCACACGGACAAACCACCCCCATACACGCCGCTCCTATAAAGATATTACATTTATTTTAAAGACAATTTATTCTACTGTGATTATTTTGGCCCTGTTGTCAGACAGAAGGGGTGGGTTGGAATCTTTGCATTGATGTACAGTCTATGGGGTATGTTGGGATTAGAAAGAGGGGGGAAAGTAATGTCTTTGAGCATGGCTGTTCTTAGACTACCCTCTATCCATCTCCTTCCCTGTGGTGGAAAAGATAATCAAATCAAATTGTATTTGTCACATGCGCCAAATACAACAGGTACCTTACCACGAAATGCTTACTTACAAGCCCTTAACCAACAATGCAGTAAAAAAAACTAAAAACATTTATTAATAAAAAAAAAGTTACAATAAAAAATGTAATAATAATGAGGATATAAACAGGGGGTACCGGTACTGAGTCAATGTGTGCGGGTACAGGTTAGTCGAGGTCATTTGTACATGTAGGTAGGGGTAAAGTGACTATGCATAGATAATAAACAACGAGTAGCAGCAGTGTAAAAACAAAAGACTAGGGTCAATGCAAATAGTCCGGGTGGCCAATGGATTAATTGTTCAGCAGTCTTATGGCTTGGGGACCATGCTGTTAATTAAGGAGCCTTTTGGACCTAGACTTGGCGCTCCGGCACCCCTTGCCGTGCCTGCGGTAGCAGAGAGAACAGTCTATAACTTGGATGACTGGTGATTTTTTGGGCCTTCCTCTGATATTGCCAAGTATATAGGTCCTGGATGGCAGGAAGCTTGGCCCCAGTGATGTACTGGGCCGTACGCACTACCCTCTGTAGTGCCTTGCAGTAGGATGCCGAGCAGTTGCCATTCCAGGCGGTGACGCAACCGGTCAGGATGCTCTCGATGGTGCATCTGTAGAACTTTTGGAGAATCTCCTGAGGGGGAAAAGGAGTGGTCGTGCCCTCTTCACGACTTTCTTGGTATGTGGAATTCTGAATATAACCTCCTCCCGTGACTAAAGCACCTCTCAGGGTGAGAGAGAGGACTCTGGGGGAGAGGAAGAGGGTGATAGTGTGGTCAGATGGGGAATGTTTTACATTGTGTGCACGCTGTAGTTAAAAGAAGCAGCCTAGTATACGTTTATAAACTCAAAAGGTTCTCTGTTCTTGAAGAGTTGAAACAGTGAATGTTTTGTCTCCCCTACTGTATATGGTTGGCGTGTGACTAGCGTTGTCCTAATGCTCAAAGGTCCTCGCTGTCGACTGTGCATTGTGGCTCATCTCTCACTACCCCAGGGCAAATGGTTGACAGTTTGAGTAGACTGTAGACACACCGCAGAGAGACTTAGACACACCCCGGCTATTTTTTAACTTTTCCTGTTGGAGAACAATATCTGATGTATGAATACATTAATATAATACATTAATGTATACAAAAAATATGTCTTAAGCAACATTTTGTTTTTCAGACACAAGTGCAAACTTCACACTTTCATTTCAGAGGACCACCTATTGAGATGTGCCTTTTGTTAAGTAAGTCAAGAGATAAATCAGCTGAAGATTAGACTGGAGTAGGACCTGAGATGCAGTGCCTTAGACCGTTGTGCCACTCGGGATGCCCCTAGTGAACAGCCTCTTAATGGAAAAGACACATTTAGCCATGTAAAGCTAAAGGGTTCCTAACCTGAGCGGCAAATAAACCTAAGCGGCTCTGAAACATACAGGTGCGTGTCAAATAGCACTCTATTCTGTTTATAGTGCACTACATTTGACAAGGTTAACAGTATTGCATTATATATGGGATGCATTCACGGTGTGGCTCTGGGTCTTACGCTAGTCACTGATAGTCACTGTAGTTGGCTCTATAAGCTCCATTACCCATACACTTGTTCAGACACAACCCCCATGAGTCAGACAAGCCCACGCTAACACTATCATTACTGAAGCGTTCAGCCACATGCCTCTAGAAAGACACCCTTTAACCAGCTGCTGTCGACTGGATTTCTATAGCTTACCACGTACGAGGCATTCATCATGGAAATCGACAATTAAATATATTTCTGCCGATATCAGCAAATTTCCCCCAAAACGGGTGACTCGTCAGTTCTTAGAATGAACACCAGTAACAATAATACACAACTGTAACAATAACACACAACTGCTTCATTACGTTACAGAAAAAAACACATTCGTCTGCAAATTTTGTTTCATCATAATGTTTGTACAGCACTAAACGTGTGTGCATTTGTGTGATAAAACTGTGTGCAAAGTGAAATCGTCAGACTTCTCTCGTACTACAGTATAGCTCCCTTTTGCACCCCCCTACAACTACTACTGACCGCAGAACAGTTTGTCTTTGCTTGGGGGGGTATCGATTGTGTCTGTTTCCCAGTCAAGGGGGTGGGATTCCCCTCCGGCACATCATCCCTGGGGAGTTATCAAGCCAGTCATCTGATAAATAAGACAAGACACAGTGACTTCCCTCTGCCAGATGGTGAAGCGTTATTCATCACTCCAGAGAACGCATTTCCACTGCTCCAGAGTTCAATGGCAGCGAGCTTTACACCACTCCAGCCGACGCTTGGCATTGCACAGCCATGGAAACCCATTTCATGAAGCTCCCAACAAACAGTTATTGTGGTGACGTTGCTTCCAGAGGCAGTTTAGAACTCGCTAGTGAGTGTTGCAACCGAGGACACTCGGCGGTCCCGTTCTGTGAGCTTGTGTTGCTCCTAGACGTTTCCACTTCACAATAACAGCACTTACAGTTGACTGGGGCAGCTCTAGCAGGGCAGAAATTTGACGAACTGACTTGTTGGAGAGGTGGCATCCTATGACGGTGCCACGTTGAAAGTCACTGAGCTCTTCAGTAAGGCCATTCTACTGCCAATGTTTCTATGGAGATTGCATGGCTGTGTGCTCAATTTTATACACCTGTCAGCAACGGATGTGGCTGAAATTGCCGAATCCACTAATTTGAAGGGGTGTCCACATACCTTTGCATATATAGTGTACCTTACAAGACAAGTATCTCAATGCGAACACCTACAGTCAGTCAGTCTCTCTGTTCAGCTTAGTCTGCCCCGGTGTAATGAAGACCCTCCAGGGACCAACAAGGACACAGACATTGGTGACAAAATCAATGAAGGTTTACAGCTCCCCTCTCAATTAGAGATCTACCATCTAAATTATACATTGGCCCTCTTGATTCACAGAGGAACAGGACAGGGTGTTTCAAGCTGAACAGCCTAAAGCTAGATTTTCACTAACTCTAATTCACACAGAGACAGTACTTAGTTGTTGCACATCCGGTAGATGTACATCATTGGCCGCTCCTCAGAGGTAAAACAATTAAAAAGTTATCCTTTTTAGATCAAAATCTACTAAATACACTACCGGTCAAAAGTTTTATTATACCTACTCATTCAAGGGTTTATCTATATTTTTACTACTTTCTATATTGTAGAATAATAGTGAAGACATCAAAACTATGAAATAACACATGGAATCATGTATCAACCAAAAGTGTTATACAAATCAAAATATATTTTATATTTCAGGTTCTTCAAAGTAGCCACCCTTTGCCTTGACAGCTTTGTACACTTGGCATTCTCTCAACCAGCTTCATGAGGAATTCTTTTCCAACAGTCTTAAAGGAGTTCCCACATATGCTAAGCACTTGTTAGCTGCTCTTCCTTCACTCTGTGGTCCAACTCATCCAAAACAATCTCAATTGGGTTGAAGTCGGGTGATTGTGCAGGCCAGGTCATCTGATGCAGCAATCCATCACTCTCCTTCTTGGTCAAATAGCCCTTACACAGCCTGGAGGTGTGTTGGGTCATTGTCCTGTTGAAAAACAAATGATAGTCCCACTAAGCGCAAACCAGATGGTATGGCATATCGCTACAGAATGCTGTGGTAGCCATGCTGGTTAAGTGTGCCTTGAATTCTAAATAAATCACAGGCAGTGTCACCAGCAAAGCACCCCCACACCTCCTTCTCCATGCTTCACGGTGGGAACCACAGATGCGGAGATAATCCGTTCACCTACTCCGTATCTCACAAAGACATGGCGGTTGGAACCAGAAATCTCAAATTTGGACTCATCAGACCAAAGGATCGATTTCCACCAGTCTAATGTCCATTGCTCATGTTTCTTGGACCAAGCAAGTCTCTTCTTCTTATTGGTGTCCTTTAATAGTGGTTTCTTTGCAGCAATTCAACGACGAAGGCCTGATTCACGCAGTCTCCTCTGAACAGTTGATGTTGTGTCTGTTACTTGAACTCTGTGAAGCATTTATTTGGGCTGCAATCTGAGGCTGGTAACTCTAATGAACTTATCCTCTGCAGCAGAGGTAACTCTGGGTCTTCCTTTCCTGTGGCGGTCCTCATGAGCGCCAGTTTCATCATAGCGCTTGATGGTTTTTGCGACTGTTCTTGAAATTTCTAGAAATTTTCCTGATTGATTGACTATGTCTTAAAGTAATGATGGACTGTCATTTCTCTTTGCTTATTTGAGCAGTTCTAGCCATAATATGGACTTGGTCTTTTTACCAAATAGGGCTATCTTCTGTAAACCACCCCTACCTTGTCACAACACAACTGATTGGCTCAAACGCATTAATCTTTGGGAGCAGTGCATGAGGTGACCGTTTTGGAGAGCCTGGCGTGCCCAAAGTAAAATTCCTCCCATTCAGGCCCAGAAAATAGGATATGCAAATTTTCCAAAACTGTTAACCATTTGTCTGTGAGTGAAACAGAACGCATATGGCAGGCAAAACCCCGAGGAATTTCTGTCCTGGAAAAAGTGATTTTGACACATTGCTCATTTGGGAACCCCTCCCTATTGAAAATGACCATATAAAGGCATATGAATGCAGTACACGTCGCTTCCTTATGATGTCAACAGCCTCGAGATGGTGTATTTCTTCCATTTTGGATGAATTAGACCAGAGAAAACGACCAAACAAGTGAGTCCCCTCTTGATGACAACAGTACCCAGCGCACGCGCACGAGAAGTCACGCAGTTTCTTTTTACCGTCGTTATCGATCAGTTTATATTCCGGCTGATTTATAATAGTAAATATACGTAAAAGTGTTCCTAAGGATACATTTAAAACTATGTTTGATTGTTCTTGGACAAGTTTATAGGTATAAGATGAACGAAGTTCGCGCCACGTTTCAATGGACTAGTGGAGGCTGTCGCTTTCTGATTATAACGCTGAACCAAATGGAGGATTTATGGATAAAATACGTTACTTTTTCTAACAAAAGAACCATGGATTGTCTTCGTTGGACACTTAGGATGACCTCAGCAGAAGTTCTTCAACAGGTAATTGATTTGTTTTCGCTGTGAAATGTGTTATGTGTGTGCCATGATGGCTAATCGATACATGGCTATTGGAAAAATATGTGAGGTGCTAGCCTCAAACAATGAAATGTGCTGCTTTCGCCGTAAAGCCTTTTTGAAATCTGACAACGCTGTGATATTGCCAAGAAACAGAGCTTTTGATGAGTATGGAACACTTGTATATTGGTGGATGTTTAATAATTCAACTTTGGGATTTTGAATTTGGCGCTTTACATTTTCCCTGGTAGTGTCGGGACGAGCCCGCTAGCGCCCCACTGGGCCCCAAGAAGTTAATGGAAGAGCCTCTAACATAACCCAGGTAGTCAGGCATTCCCCAGGGCAGCTGTCTTGGCCCCTTTTACTTTTTTCAATCTTTACTAAACACCTGCCTTTGGCACGGAGTAAAACCTGTGTGTTTGTGTATGCTGATGATTCAACACTATACATGCCAGCTACCACAGCAAGTGAAATCACTGCAACACTTAACAAAGAGCTGCAGTCAGTTTTAGAATGGGTGGCAAGAAATAAGCTAGTCCTAAATATTTCAAAAACTAAAAGAATTGTATTTGGACAAATCATTCACTAAACCTCAACTAAATATTGTAATGAATGTGGAAATTGAGCAAGTTGTGGAGACTAAACTGCTTGGTGTAACCTTGTATTGTAAACTGTTATAGTCAAAACATATTGATGAGCTGTTCTTGCCATAATATGGACTTGGTCTTTTACCAAATAGGGCTATCTTCTGTATACCACCCCTACCTTGTCACAACACAACTGATTGGCTCAAACGCATTAAGAAGGAAAGAAATTCCATAAATTACCTTTTAACAAGGCACACCTGTTAAGAAATGCATTTCAGGTGTGCAAAGCTGTCATCAAGGCAAAGGGTGGCTACTTTGAATAATCTGTAGCTAAGATGGGGAGAGGTCTGTTTGTAATAAAGCACTGCTATTCTTGACATCGCTATCAACAAATCAAGTCCTACAGACCCTAGTTTTGTCACACCTGGACTACTGCCTAGTCATGGTCAAGTGGCACAAAGAGGAACAGAGGCAAATTACAGTTGGCCCAGAACAGAGCAGCACAGCTGGCCCTTAAGTTAACATATTAATAACATGCATGTCAATCTGTCCTGGCTCAAAGTAGAGGAGAGATTGACTGCATCACTACCCATCTTTGTAAGAGGTGTTGAAATGCTGAAACCACCGAGCTGTCTGTTCAAACGCCTAGCACACAGCTCAGACACCCATGCATACCTCAGCAGAGGTCTCTTCACAGTTCCCAAGTCCAGAACAGACTAAGGGAAACGGTACTAGAGCCATGACTACATGGAACTCTCTTCCACATCAAGTATCACATGCAAGCAGTAAAGTCAGATTTAAATACAGATCAAACTACACCTTATTGAACAGAATTGACTGTGAAGAGACGCCCGCGCACACACAAGCATAAGCACACACAATCTAACCCACGCACTCTACACACACCTACATTGTAATATTGTTATATTGCTATTTTATGGATTTTATTGTAGATATCTTGTACAGTAGTGTGAAATAATGTGTTGTGTGATTTTTTATATAATCGCCTTAGTATTGTTTGGACCCAGGATGAGTTGCTGCTGCCTTGGCAGCGAGAGCATGGTTAAATTAATATGCTTTTATTGATTAATAAGCTATTATTAGGTTTCACACTGTAAACTGTTTTTCTGTACATGAGTCCAAATGTGAACTTTTGCAACTCCGGAGGAGTAGTGTCGCTGATGGTTAGGGGGTTTGAATGAACAGGACCCAAGATCGGTGGTTTCTCCTACTGTAGTGTTCAGGTAGATGTACATACAGTACCAGTCAAAAGTTTGGACACACCTACTCATTCAAAGTTTTTTCTTTATTTTGACTATTTTCTACATTGTAATATAATAGTGGAGACATCAAAACTATGAAATAACACAACACAGATTATTCAAAGTAGACACCCTTTGCCTTGATGACAACTTTGCACACTTTGTACACCTGAAATGCATTTCTTAACAGGTGTGCCTTGTTAAGTTAATTTGTGGAATTTCTTTCCTTCTTAAAGTGCAAAATAAAATAATGCATTTTCAAATTTGGTTTATATCTCTCAAATGCGAGAGTCAGAAGATGCTGCCGACAGACATGGCAGCTCTGCTTCAAGCTCCTAAGCAACTTCGCAGTATTTCTTTTTTGTGTGTGTTATTTCTTACATTATTAGCCCAGAATGTTTTTTGTGTTATTACATACAGCCGGAAATAACTTTTGGATATCAAAGCGGCGGTAACTCACCAGAATTATGTCCAGGAATACGACTTTCCCGAATTGGATCCTTTGTTCGTACACCCCAGGGCAATTGAACTTATCCCAGAGGCTGCGCCAAGATTCTGCCGGCAGGGAGGAGGTATTCGGAGTGGACATCTAGTCCGACTCATGCGGCGGGCACACCATCTACCAATTCAGAGTACATTACTCGCAAATGTTCGATCTCTGGACAATAAAGTAGACGAGCTCAGGACGAGGATCTCCTTCCAGAGAGACATCAGGGACTGTAGCAATCTGTTTCACGAAATCATGGCTCTCTCCGGATATACTGTCCCCAACCATACAGCCAGCTGGGTTCTCAATACATCGTGCAGACAGGAATAAAGATCTCTCCGGAAAGAAGAAAGGAGG
The DNA here is from genome assembly GCA_030435695.1 of Brachymystax lenok tsinlingensis. Taxonomy (NCBI): domain Eukaryota; kingdom Metazoa; phylum Chordata; class Actinopteri; order Salmoniformes; family Salmonidae; genus Brachymystax; species Brachymystax lenok. Next base: position 26,961,561 of record CM059813.1, read on the forward strand.
TGGTGTGTGTTTCATGATTAACTACTCATGGTGCGATTGTGATAACGTACCGAAACTCAAGTCCCTTTGTTCACCCGACCTAGAATACCTCACAATCAAATGCGGACCGTATTACCTCCCAAGATAATTATTTTAGGTTATAATCACAGCCGTGTATAGTCCCCCCCACAAGCCGATACCACAACGGCCCTCAGGGAGGTACACTAGACTTTGTGCAAACTGGAAACCACAAATCCTGAGGCTGCATTTTTTGTAGTTGGGGATTTTAACAAAGCAAATTTGAGGAAAATGCTACCGAAGTTCTATCAGCACATTCACTGTAGTAATCGTGCTGCTAAATGCTAAAAAGGTCTAATCAACGCTGTTCTGACCAATCGGAATCCATGTTTTGATCAATCCATGATTGCTTTGATCACGCGGACTGGGATATGTTCCGGATAGCCTCTGAGAATAACATTGACATATACACGGACACGGTGACGGAGTTCATCAGGAAGTGTATAGGCGATGTTGTTCCCACTATGACTATTAAAACCTACCCAAACCTTTGCCCGCCTTGAAGATAACACAGTGCCACCAAGGCAACACGCTCCCAAGGACTGTGGGCTCTCGTTCTCTGTGGCCAACGCTTCCTCAGAGCATGCGCAGACCAGCAGTCTGAACTGAACTCATTGACTATCGGCCCGTAGCACTCACTTCTGTCATTTTGAAGTGCTTTGAGAGGTTCAATTTGCATACCACCCCAATAGATCCACAAACGATGCAATCACCATCGCACTGCCCTATCCCATGTGGGCAAGAGGAATACCTATGAAAGAATGCTGTTCATTGACTATAGCTCAGCCTTCAACACCATAGTACCCTCCAAGCTCATCATTAAGCTTGGGGAACTGGGTCTGAACCCCACCCTGTGCAACTGGGTCCTGGACTTCCTGACGGGCCATCCCCAGGTGGAGAAGGTATGAAACAACGCCTACACTTCGCTGATCCTCAACTCAGCCCCCTCCTGTACTCCCATGACTGCGTGGCATTAGTAGGCCCGTCAGTAGTAGGCCTGATTACCAACAATGATGAGACAGCCTACAGGGAGGAGGTGAGGGCCCTGGCGGAGTGGTGCCAGGAAAATAACCTCTCCTTCAACATCAACAAAACGAAAGAGCTGATCGTGAACTTCAGGAAACAGCAGAGGGCGCATGTCCACATCGACGGGACCGCAGTGGAGAAGGTGAAAAGCTTAAAGTTCCTCGGTGTACACATCACTGACAATCTGAAATGGTCCACCCACACAGACCGTGTGGTGAACAAGGCGCAACAGCATATACAATCGCCGTCTGGTACAGCAACTGCACCGCCCACAAACGCAGGGCTCTCCAGAGGGTGGTGCGGTCTGCTCAACGCATCACCGGGGGCACACTGCCTGCCCTCCAGGAAACCTACAGCACCCGATGTCACAGGAAGGCCAAAAAGATCAAGGTCATCAACCACCCAAGCCAGGGCCTGTTCACCCCGCTACCATTCAGAAGGCGAGGTCAGTACAGGTGCATCAAAGAAGGGACCGAGAGACTGTTAAAACTGCTTCGATCTCAAGGCCATCAGACTGTTAAAATAGCCATCACTATCCGGCTACCACCTGGTTACTCAACCCTGCACCTTAGAGGCTGCTGCCCTATATACACAGACATGGAAATCACTGGTCACTTTAACAATGGAACACTAGTCATTTTAATAATGTTTACATACTGTACTGCTTTACTCATTTCATATGTACAGTTGAAGTCGGACGTTTACATACACCTTAGCCAAATAAATTTAAACTCAGTTTTTCGTAAACATTCCCTGTCTTAGGTCAGATAGGATCACCACTTTATAAAAAAAAATTGAAAAGTCAGAATAATAGTAGAGAGAAGGATTTATTTCAGCTTTTATTTCTTTCATCACATTCCCAGTGGGTCAGAAGTTTACATACACTCAATTAGTATTTGGTAGCATTGCCTTTAAATTGTTTAACTTGGGTCAAACGTGTCGGGTAGCCTTCCACAAGCTTCCCACAATAAGTTGGGTTTTTTGGCCCATTCCTCCTGACAGAGCTGATGTAACTGAGTCAGGTTTGTAGGCCTCCTTGCTCGCACATGCTTTTTCAGTTCTGCCCACAAATCTTCTAAAGGATTGAGGTCAGGGCTTTGTGACGGCCACTCCAATACCTTGACTTTGTTGTCCTTAAGCCATTTTGCCACAACTTTGGAAGTATGCTTGGGGTCATTGTCCATTTGGAAGACCCATTTGCGACCAAGCTTTAACTTTCCTGACTGATGTCTTGAGATGTTGCTTCAACATATCCACATAATTTTCTTTCCTCATGATGCCATTTATTTTGTGAAGTGCACCAGTCCCTCCAGCTGCAAAGCACCCCCACAATATGATGCTGCTTTATGGCGGTTTTGGAGCAGTGGCATCTTCCTTGCTGAGCGGCCTTTCAGGTTATGTCGATATAAGACTCGTTTTACTGTGGATATAAGTACTTTTGTACCTGATTCCTCCAGCATCTTCACAAGGTCCTTTGCTGTTGTTCTCGGATTGATTTGCACTTTTCGCACCAAAGTACGTTCATCTCTAGGAGACAGAACGCGTCTCCTTCCTGAGCGATATGACGGCTGTGTGGTCCCATGGTGTTTATACTACTATTATTTGTACAGATGAACGTGGTACCTTCAGGCGTTTGGAAATTGCTCCCAAGGATGAACCAGACTTGTGGAGGTCTACAATTTATTTTCTGAAGTCTTGGCTGATTTCTTTTGATTTTCCCATGATGTCAAGCAAAGAGAGTTTGAAGGTAGGCCTTGAAATATATCCACAGGTACACCTCCAATTGACTTAAATTATGTCAATTAGCATATCAGAAGCATCTAAAGCCATGACATTATCTTCTGGAATTTTCCAAGCTGTTTAAAGGCACAGTCAACTTAGTGTATGTAAACTTCTGAACCACTGGAATTGTGATACAGTGAATTTTAAGTGAAATAATCTGTCTGTAAATAATTGTTGGAAAAATTACTTGTGTCATGCACAAAGTAGACGCCCTAACTTACTTGCCAAAACTATAGTTTGTTAACAAGAAATTTGTGGAGTGGTTGAAAAATGAGTTTTAATGACTCTAACCTAAGTGTATGTAAACTTCCAACTTCAACTGTATATACTCTATTCTATTCTACTGAATTTTAGTCAATTGCTCATCCCAATATTTATATATTTCTTAATTCCATTATTTTACTTTAGATGTGTGTATTGTTGTGAATTGTTAGATACTACTGCACTGTTGGAGATAGGAACACAAGCACTTCCCTACCCCCGCAATAACATCTGCTAAATATGTGTATGTGACCAACAAAATTAGATTTGAAGTCTTCATTTTACTTATTCAGAACTTTGATGCCACAGCACTGTAAATACTGGTGCTTTTTTCAATTTTCCTGTCTTCAGGTATGTTTACATTTTGCAGCTGATTTCTCAGTCAGGCAACTTGAATGCGTAGGGCTCGAGTGTAGCCAAGATGTAATCTCGCTCACACAACTCAACTGTCACTCTGCCGTAGTGCCATTTAGCATTGCAGTCAATCCAGGCGGACTATAACCAAAGACACTGGTAAGAGAACTTTTTGGAATAAAACAATCAATTATTTTATGTTATTATTTATGTTATTATCCATCATATTTTACACAAAATAGCTAGTCTCAGCTGTTAGGTTCTAAATTAACCTAGTAAAACTCACGGACGATTAGTAAAGCTTAAACCAAACCATTGGGTCAATACAGCTGCATCAGACAAAAGACCTTCACACAAGTACTGATATTTAACCCTTTGTCCTATGCGGAGTCTCCTCCTACACATCTGGACAGCCAATGCATCTGTTGCTAGACACAACCTTAGTGATACCTCTCTTATCAGTGCTACCACGTGATCGTTTTCCCTGCACTCAGCACATTCCAAGCTTAATTGCACCCACCATATACCTTCCTCCTACAGATAACCATTAACTTCTGGCGTAGACCCTCTCTAGCCCATTGTACTCAATATTTCAATAGGATACCTGATAATTAACCCTTTTTCACGTTTTAGGAGTCAGAACCCAGAATACATCACTGCCAAACTGTTCTGCATTTTCTATAGTGTTTAGCTGAGTTCTGCCTGTTGGCTAGACAAGGCAGCTACTAGTAGCTAGCTGGTTAAATTAGTTAGCTCGCCAGCTAGCTAGCAAGAAATCTAACAGTTAGCCAGTGTTAGGCTTGTCGTAATAAAAAAATGTTTGTTTTCATTTCATGTATTTCCAAAAACCTTTTGAATATATTTGTCTTAGCAAATGAGATTTCCTTCCACAACATAAATATCCAAAGAGCTAACGTTATCAGAGATGTCAGATCACGTTGAGGTAATATAGCGAATATCTAATGACCATATTAATTTATCAATAGTTGTAGCTAAGTTAGATAGCTAGCTATCAGTCGTAGCTAGTTCTATGAAATATTTCAAGCAAATAATATTACCATCTACTTATTGCTATTCTTTTTTGTTGCTGTACTTTTTACCCCTTTTTTGTGATATCCAATTGGTAGTTACAGTATTGTCCCATCGCTGCAACTCCTGTATGGACGCAGGAGATGAAGGTCGAGAGCCATGTGTCCTCCGAAACACGACCCACCAAGCCGCAACTGCTTCTTGACACACTGATCGCTGTGCCGCACCAATGTGTCGGAGGACACACCGTACAGTTGGCAACCAAAGTCAGTGTGCATAAGTGCGAAATTATTTATTTATTCCACATGTAGTTAAATGTTTATATGAAACAAAATTATAGAACAAATAATTTGAAGGTGTGTAACTAGATTTATTTAGACAAAAGACAACATTCATGAGTGAAAGTATTTATAAGGTGCACTACATGACCAAAGGTATGTGGTCATGTAGTGTACCCTATGCTTGTCGAACGTCTCATTCCAAAATCATTGGCATTAATATGGAGTTGGTCCACCCCTTGCTGCTTTAACAGCCTCCACTATTCTGGGAAGGCTTTCCACTAGATGTTGGAACATTCGTGAGGTCGGGCACTGATGCCGGGTGATTAGGCCTGGCTCGCAGTCGGCGATCCAATTTATCCCAAAGGTGTTCGATTGGGTCAAGTTCTTCCACACCGATCTCAACAAATCATTTCTGTATGGACCTCGCTTTGTGCACGGGGGACATTGTCATGCTGAAAAAGTAAAGGGCCTTCCCCAAATTGTTGCCACAAACTTGGAAGCACAGAATCGTCTAGAATGTCATTGTATAATGTAGCGATAACATTTCCCTTCACTGGAACTAAGGGGCCTAGCATGAACCATTAAAAACAGACCCAGATCATTGTTCCTCCTCTACAAAAAACATTACAGTTGCCACTATGCATTTGGGCAGGTAGTGTTCGCCTGGCTTCAGCCAAACACAGATTTGTCCGTCGGACTGCCAGATGGTGAAGGGTAATTTATCACTCCAGTGAACGAGTCCAATGGCGGCAAGCTTTACACCACTCCAGTCGACGCTTGGCATTGCACATGGTGATCTTAGGCTTGTGTGCGCCTGCTCGGCAATGGAAACCTATTTTATGAAGCTCCCAACTAACAGTTATGGTGCTTACGTTTCTTCCAGAGGCAGTTTGGAACTCGGTAGTGAGTGTTGTAACCGAGGTCAGGCGATGTTTATGCGTTTAAGCACTCGACGGTCCCGTTCTGTGAGCTGGAGTGGCCTACCACTTCGCGGCTGAGCCGTTGTTGCTCCTAGACGATTCTGCTTCACAATAACAGCACGTACAGTTGACCAGGGAAGCTCTAGCAGGTCATAAATTTGACGAACTGACTTGTTGGAAAGGTGGCATCCTATGACAATGCCACGTTGAAAGTCACTGAGCTCTTCAGTAAGGCCATTCTACTGTCAATGTTTGCTATGTAGATTGCATGGCTGTGTGATCGATTTTATACACTTGGCTGAAATAGCCAAATCCACTAATTTGAAGGGGTGTCCACATACTTTCGTATATATAGTGTATATTTACAGTATATTTGGATTTTTTTTTAAATAAAAAAGTTATTTAACCTTTATTTAACTAGGCAAGTCAGTTAAGAAGAAATTCTTATTTACAATGACAGCCTACCCCGGCCAAACCCTCCCCTAACCCGGACAATGCTGGGCCAATTGTGCGCCGCCATATGGGACTCCCCCGATCACATCCGGTTGTGATACAGCCCTAGGTCTGTAGTGATGCCTCTAGCACTGCCTTAGACCGCTGCGCCACTCTGGAGGCCTTGAATAGAGGGGACTATACAATACAATATCAATAACATGAGGTTATGTACATTTGATATTTATAAGCAAATGAGGTCTATTTAATTGAGTAGAGGGGACTGTACAATAACACAATGTACAATAACAATGGTGGTTATTTACAAGAAACTATAGCAACAAATTGTTAGCTATTGGTATTCAGTGTGTATGTGTGCTTATGCATGCGTGTGTGTGTGCATGCGGACATGGGGTTTCCATTCATTGTAGCTGTTCAGATCCTAGGGAGGGGGAGGAAAAGACACATCTAGAAACACTCTGTTTGACCCTACTTTTTAAAAACACTTTATTTATTTTTTCTTATCACTCATACTGAGCCCTTGGCTGACGTGCCTGAACCAGCTCCTAAATGTGTGGTGGTGGAATGTCAGGGAGAAGGCTAAGATTCCTTGGGTCACTGGCTACACGAGGGATGATCCTTGGCATTCCTACGTTGGATGCCAACCTCTGTCTGACCACACCTGCTTGCAGTTCAGGGAATTAACTGTAGGGTTTTGGAGTCTTCTTCGCAAACACGGTCTATATTTTCTGTAGTAGCTGAGGGTATAGAACAGCAAAGGAAGAGTAATTAGTATAACAATATCAAGATATAGGCAGTAAAATGTCCTGCTGCACTGAACAAGTATGGGCAGGTTCTGGTTCTGACCGGAGATGTACATAATAGTCTGCATGTGCAGAACAGGCGAGTGCCCAGAACGGCAGGGAAACAAGAATCACTCACATCTTGTTGCCAGCTTTGTTCCTCAGAGCAGGCCTCTCTCAATGTTGATTGTAGTCCAATGCTGCCAGGCGTGTCCTGGCCTCATATGTGTGGTGTGAAGGCAAACCTCTTGCTGGCATACATCAGATTGTGATTCTGGAATGCCTCCAGCTCTGCAGTTAGCCTTATGTGTGTTGTCTCATCGAACATATGACACCTTTACAGTATTTAAAAGCTAGGTATTGGGGATATCTTTAAGAAGGTATGTAATGTAAAAAAAAAAAACATGGTTTTGAGACCTACCTTACACAAAAAGGAGGGATGTGGTCAGAGCTGTCCACCTCCGATGTCACTTCCTCATCCTCTTCCGATGGTATCCAACTGTCATCTGATGACACATCCTCTTCCATTTCCTCTTCTGATGGCTTACTGATGTCCACTACCCAATCAATACTACAAGAAATAGCAGAATAATGAAAAGGGTGCATGAGTTGATAATCACATACGGTTCTATTAGCAATTAAAACAGGCCTGTCCTCCCTTTGGTCCATTTGTTACAGATTGAAATACTGTAGTTGTAGGAGACAATTCGGAGTATCAAAAAAGTTACAACAGAAAGTTACAAAATGAAACGCACTTTCACACTGCTTATAAGATGTTTTATACTGATTCTGATCCACGCTGATGATACTGGCCGTGTCTGTGTCACCAATACTTATTTGGTTCATACAGTGCATTCGGAAAGTATTCAGACCCCTTCACTTTTTCCACATTTTGTTACGTTACAGCCTTATTCTAAAATTTATTAAATTGTTTTTTTCCCCCTCAATATACACACAAAACCACATCATGACAAAGCAAAAACATATTTTTTTATTTTGCAAATGTTAAAAAAATAATAATATCACATTTACATAACTATTCAGACCCTTTACTCAGTACTTTGTTGAAGGACCTTTGTCAGCAATTACAGGCTCAAGTCTTCTTGGGTATGACACTACAAGCTTGGCACACCTGTATTTGGAGAGTTTCTCCCATTCTTCTCTGCAGATCCCCTCAAGCTCTGTCAGGTTGGACGGGGAGCGTCGCTGCACAGCTTTTTTCAGGTCTCTCCAGAGATGTTCATTCGAGTTAAAGTCTGGGCACTGGATGAACCATTCAAGGACATACAGAGACCCAAAGCCACTCCTGCGTTGTCTTGGTTGTGTGCTCAGGGTCGTTGTCCTGTTGGAAGGTGAACCTTCGCCCCAATCTGAGGTCCTGAGTGCTCCGGAGCAGGATCTCTCTGTACTTTCCTCCGTTCATCTTTCCCTCGATCCTAACTAGTCTCCCAGTCGCTGCCGCTGAAAAACATCCCCCAGCATGATGCTGCACCACGCTTCACCGTAGGGATGGTATTGGCCAGGTGATGAGCGGTGCCTGGTTCCCTCCAGACATGACGCTTGGCATTCAGGCCAAAGAGTTCAATCTTGGTTTCATTAGACCAGAGAACCTTGTGGAGTGCTACAGAGATGGTTGTCCTTCTGGAAGGTTCCCCATTTCCATAGAGGAACTCTGGAGCTCTGTCAGAGTGACCATCAGGTTCTTGGTCACCTCACTGACCAAGGCCCTTCTCCCTCGATTGCTCAGTTTGTCCGGGCGGCTAGCTATTGGAAGAGTCTTGGTGGTTCCAAACTTCTTCCATTTAAGCGAGGCCACTGTGTTCAATGCTGCGGACATTTTTGGTAGCCTTCCCCAGATCTGTGCCTTGACACAATCCTGTCTCGGAGCTCTACAGACAATTACTTCCACCTCATGGCTTGGTTTTTGCTCTGACATACACTGTCAACTGTGGGACCTTATATAGACAGGTGTGTGCCTTTCCAAATCATGTCCAATCAACCAAATTTACCACAGGTGGACTCCAAAGTTTTAGAAATATCTAAAGGAATATCAATGGAAACAGGATACACCCGAGCTCAATTTCGAGTCTCATAGCAAAGGGTCTGAATATGTATGTAAATAAGGTATTTTGTTTTTATTTTTAATACATTTGCAAAAATTTCAAAAAAGTAGTTTTCGCTTTGTCATCATGGGGTACTCTGTGTAGATCTTTTTTTTTTTTTAATCCATTTTAGAATAAGGCTGTAATGTAACAAAATGTGGAACAAGGGGTCTGAATACTTTTTCCGAATGCACTGTGTGTGAAAAAGAATGACAGTAATCAGTATTCCAAATTGTATCATTGGCGAACAGAATGTACATGTTTGAATGAAATGTTCATATTTTGCACGTTTTCTAAACTACATTCAAGATACCTTACATGTCATGTATGGACACGAATATATCAGGATCTTCTTTTAGAAAGTCATGCCCACTGTAAAATAATTTGACACTCGAGTAGGTTAAAACTGCATTCAAGTAAAAGAAATAGGCTATTATTAGTTTGAAGTCATGCTATCTTACCTGGCCAACACAGTCGAGCTTGACACAATTCCAATGTGCTAGACAGAGCATGCACTTCGAATGCTCCATCTTTGGCAGGGGTGGATTGACCTCCTACTCCCTTCTGGTAACTATGAGGAAAATACTAAAAAGGTATTGCCGCTGCAATATCAACCACATATTCTCCAAATTACAGACACTATTTGACAAACTATCCTGGCCTTGTAAATGGGTTGCTCAATTTTTACATAATGTTAGCTAGCTAGCCAGGCTGGGCAGTAATGTTACACATCACACAAACGGTAACAAATTGACAGTTGGTGTAGAAAGCAGTGGCTTCATTGTAGCTAGCTAGCTAGCTAGCAAAGAATAACAGAGCAGAGCATGTCACTTTGTACTGGTAGCTAACAACTTTGTAACCATTTACAATTAATTTGTTCAAAAGTGTCACTGTTAGAAGTAGACTTAAATAGTTCGCTTAATTAGGTTATTTTGCCGGGCTAGTCATTGACGAACACATCATCAGCTAACGTTAGCTACAAGCCGTTAGCTACAAGGAAGAAAGTGGGTGTATCTGACAGTGTCAAGCATACCTGTCCAGCAGAAATGCATTGCGTCTAAGATGGAGTTGACTCTGGAGCTTCTGCCACCTTTCAAAACTGTCACCGATATTTACTCTTGACCTCCCAATATCTTGTTGTTTTCGGTTAGGGTTTTTTCTCTTCGGTTGATAGTAACACTCAAAATCTTGGGTAGCCGGGCGTTTGTCTGCCATTTGATCAGTTCCCTACTAAGACAGTTGCAGTGTTGTACCAGGGAGTTGTCTTGTCACAAGAACAATGATTCAGATATGCCTTGCAATGTACGTCTGACGCAAACGCATTCCATTTATTTGTTTTTTTAACCCCAACATAATTAATATAAACAAACTGACATAGTAGATTTCAAACTGACACGGAGTCTGGCTTTAAAGAACACCCTCTGTGTTCTGTTAGACAGGTAACTCTCAAAGACCAATGGGAACTAAAGCTCGTGTTTTGGAGGACGCATGGCTCTCGACCTTCACCTCTCCCACTTTTTGATGAATGGCCGAGGAGGTCCTGACGTTTCTTTCACCTCGAGTGGTTTATTAGACCCCTCGAAGACCGATGGGAAGTATTTTATTTTACCTTTATTTAACTAAGCAAGTCAGTTAAGAACAATTTTTTTTTTTTCTTATTTTCAATGACGGCCTAGTAACAGTGGGTTAACTGCCTTGTTCAGGCGCAGAATGACAGATTTTTACCTTGTCAGCTCGGGGATTCAATCTTGCAACCTTTCGGTTACTAGTCCAACGCTCTAACCACTAGGCTACCCTGCCGCCCCGGCTCGATTGATGGTTGAAATCTGAACGCCAGTTTTGATATAGTACTGAGTACTCACATTGTAATCTACATGTGTGTTTTTTTTATTGAGCTGTCCTCTTGGCCAAAAGACCACTTTGACCTCAACGGGACTTCCTGGATAAATAATAATACAAAATCAACTCTCTAAATGTATTTTCCTATCTAAGCAAATTTAGTATCAGCTGTTCTTCTGAGTTTATCTGGTGCACAGAGGCTGTGTCTCGGTCATGAGAAGTACATGACTACATGCCCCTGTGTAGCTATTTTTCATACATTTATTCATTTAGCAGATGTTCTTACACAGAGTCAACCATCCAGAATAAGATTTTCGGAATTCTTATTATTATTTAGGTAGGTATTAGCTAATTTCAAGAGAGAATGATAGTGGATACATGCCAAAAAGGTTTTGCATTAGACTCTTAAACAAACACACATTTTGAGGACCACCCCCAGAGAGGGACATTTTGGGTGTCCTTCACACTGCCTGTTTTGAATACATGCTTTTAAAAAAATCTCTTACTTTTGTGGTAATGATATCTGTATCAACTAGGCCCCCAAACCAGCCCGGACCATGCTGTTTAATTTTTGCCAATTCAGTCGGTTGGATTCCAGTTATTTTGAGAAAGAGAGGGAGGTGAGGAGGGAGGGAAGGCATGCCAAGCGGGACTCAAATCCTTGCCTAGGGAGGGAGTAGGAATGAATAAATAAATTATAATATGAGGGGCTCCATTAACACCCCACACATCAAAGGGAAGGGGGAAGCTGGAAGGGGAGCACTGTACATACGGTGTGTATGTGATGCATGTGTGTCTATACAGTCGTGGCCAAATGTTTTGAGAATGACACAAATATTTTCACAAAGTCTGCTGCCTCAGTTTGTATGATGGCAATTTGCATATACTCCAGAATGTCATGAAGAGTGATCAGATGAATTGCAATTAATTGCAAAGTCCCTCTTTGCCATGCAAATGAACTGAACCCCCAAAAAACATTTCCACTGCATTTCAGCCCTGCCACAAAAAGACCAGCAGATATCATGTCAGTGATTCTCTCGTTAACACAGGTGTGAGTGTTGACGAGGACAAGGCTGGAGATGACTCTGTCATGCTGCTTGAGTTCGAATAACAGACTGGAAGCTTCAAAAGGAGGGTGGTGCTTGGAATCATTGTTCTTCCTCTGTCAACCATGGTTACATGCAAGGAAACACGTGCCGCCATCATTGCTTTGCACAAAAAGGGCTTCACAGGCAAGGATATTGCTGCCAGTAAGATTGCACCTAAATCAACCATTTATCGGATCATCAAGAACTTCAAGGAGAGGGGTTCAAATGTTGTGAAGAAGGCTTCAGGGCGCCCAAGAAAGTCCAGTAAGCGCCAAGACCGTCTCCTAAAGTTGATTCAGCTGCCGGATCGGGGCACCACCAGTACAGAGCTTTCTCAGGAATGGCAGCAGGCAAGTGTTAGTGCATCTGCACGCACAGTGAGGCGAAGACTTTTGGAGGATGGCCTGGTGTCAAGAGGGGCAGCAAAAAAGCCACTTCTCTCCAGGAAAAACATCAGGGACAGACTGATATTCTGCAAAAGGTACAGGGATTGGACTGCTGAGGACTGGGGTAAAGTCATTTTCAATATTTACACACGTTTTGGTGAGGGCGGAATTGGGGGGCACGTGTGTAAATTGTGTGTGGGGGCAGTGCCTGACACCGAAACTAACTAGACCACACCAGGGTGGGGGTGGAATTTGTTTAGGCGGTGGGTTTTGGGGTGAGGGGAATTACTGTACTGCATGTGGGGGGTAAAGTGTCAGACACCAGGGCCAGTGGGACAACAGTAGAGTAGAGTGAATTTTGACCCGGGGGCAGCGGGAGAGAAATGACAGTTCACTAACTGTATAAACCTAACCTCAGGATATGATACACAATAGATGACACACTCACATTCATCAGCACTGTATCTCTGTCAACAAACAAACACTGTCACACATATGACTCCGGGCATTTAGGAACTGTCAGTTTAAGTCTGTCACTAGTCCAATTACATCATAGCAGAATGAATGACTGGTCGTGACCTAGATTATCACCTAATAGTGTTATAGCAGGTTTACTCTACATTAACCTGCTCTTCTCCCCTCCATTCGCAGGAGTCACACAGATAAAGTAGCCCATACAGACAGAGCTAGCATATTGAAATGGCAACCATTTTCCTTAAAACAGGGACAGCAAAAGTGAGAACAGGACGAGGTTGGATGGTGAATGATGGCACGTCTGAAGACCAACAGTGAGCTTGATTTAGGTCAACAGACTACCTCATCTGTGTGAAGTGGAATGTAATCAAACATCTCACAATAACTCACGAGGAAGCGGCGGAACAATGAGGTGTGAATGTGTAAATGTCAGAGGGCTAGTGTCCAGGGAGTTCTCATGCGTAATAGACACACACAATTCAAGCAGACAGTGTGAAAGCATACCTGACCCCTCTCTCTGTCATCTTAAAAAGGACGAATGCAGCCGTTTTTATCTCAATATCAAATCGTTTCTGGGTAACAATTAAGTAAGTACCTTACTGTTATTGTTTTAAGTTAAAATGGTAAAAAAAAAAAAAAAAAAGCTTCTTAGCAAAGAGCAATTTCTCAAGCAAGAATTTAGGTAGGACTGTCTGGGAGTGGTCTGAATGGGGAGGGGAAAACTATCTGTTATTGGCAGAGAGGTTTGGAACGCTCTTTCTTATTGGTCTATTAACAGATTTACGGCCTGGTGTTGCCACCAGGTAGGCAAAAACTCCATCCCACCAAAACAAACTGAAATTTGGGGCGTATTGTCAAACAGCTCTTACACTGAAACGGCATTATCATAATTTTCCCAATATTATTCCAACCTCATAGTGTGGATATATATAATAATATAAACTCAGCAAAAAAAGAAACGTCCCTTTTTCAGGACCGTGTTTATCAAAGATAATTCATAAAAATCCAAATAACTTCACAGATCTTCACTGTAAAGGGTTTAAACACTGTTTCCCATGCTTGTTCAATGAACCATTAACAATTAATGAGCATGCACCTGTGGAATGGTCGTTAAGACACTAACAGCTTACAGACAGGAAATTAAGGTTACAGTTATGAAAACTTAGGACACTAAAGAGGCCTTTCTACTGACTCTGAAAACACCAAAAGAAAGATGCCCAGGGTCCCTGCTCATCTGCGTGAACGTGCCTTAGGCATGCTGCAAAGAGGCATGAGGACTGCAGATGTGGCCAGGGCAATAAATTGCAATATCCGTACTGTGAGACGCCTAAGACAGCGCTACAGGGTGACAGGACGGACAGCTGATCATCCTCGCAGTGGCAGACCACGTGTCTGCACAGGATCGGTACATCCGAACATCACACCTGCGGGACAGGTACAGGATGGCAACAACAACTGCCCGAGTTACACCAGGAACGCACAATCCCTCCATCAGTGCTCAGACTGTCCGTAGTAGGCTGAGAGAGGCTGGACTGAGGGCTTGTAGGCCTGTTGTAAGGCAGGTCCTCACCAGACATCACCGGCAACAACGTCACCTATGGGCACAAACCCACCGTTGCTGGACCAGACAGGACTGGCAAAAAGTGCTCTTCACTGACGAGTCGCGGTTTTGTCTCATCAGGGGTGATGGTCGGATTCGCGTTTATCGTCGAAGTAATGAGCGTTACACCGAGGCCTGTACTCTGGAGCAGGATCGATTTGGAGGTGGAGGGTCCGTCATGGTCTGGGGCAATGTGTCACAGCATCATCGGACTGAGCTTGTTGTTATTGCAGGCAATCTCATGTGGTACCCTTCCTGCAGGCTCATCTTGGCATGACCCTCCAGCATGACAATGCCACCAGCCATACTGCTCGTTCACGGCGTGATTTCCTGCAAGACAGGAATGTCAGCATTCTGCCATAGCCAGTGAAGAGCCCGAATCTCAATCCCATTGAGCACGTCTGGGACCTGTTGGATCGGAGGGTGACATTCCCCCCCAGAAATGTCCGGGAACTTGCAGGTGCCTTGGTGGAAGAGTGGGGTAACATCTCACAACAAGAACTGGCAAATCTGGTGCAGTCCATGAGGAGGAGATGCACTGCAGCTGGTGGCCACACCAGATACTGACTGTTACTTTTGACCCCCCCCCTCCCTTTGTTCAAGGACACATTATTCAATTTCTGTTAGTCACATGTCTGTGGAACTTGTTTAGTTTATGTCTCAGTTGTTGAATCTTATACAACAAATATTTACACATGTTAAGTTTGCTGAAAATAAATGCAGTTGACAGTGAGAGGACGTTTCTTTTTCTTCGGAGTATATATACAGTTGAAATCGGAAGTTTACATACACTTAGGTTGGAGTCATTAAAACTTGTTTTTCAACCACTCCACAAATGTCTTGTTAACAAACTATAGTTTTGGCAAGTCAGTTAGGACATCTATTTTGTGCATGACACAAGTAATTTTTCCAACAATTGTTTACAGACAGATTATTTCACTTATTATTCACTGTATCACAATTCCAGTGGGTCAGAAGTTTACATACACTAAGTTGACTGTGCCTTTAAACAGCTTGGAGAATTCCAGAAAATTATGTCATGGCTTTAGAAGCTTCTGACATAATTTGAGTCAATTGGAGGTGCACCTGTGGATGTATTTCAAGGCCTACCTTCAAACTCAGTGCCTCTTTGCTTGACATCATGGGAAAATCAAAAGAAATCAGCCAAGACCTCAGAAAAAAATTGTAGACCTCCACAAGTCTGGTTTCTCCTTGGGAGCAATTTCCAAACGCCTGAAGGTACCACGTTCATCTGTACAAACAATAGTACGCAAGTATAAACACCATGGGACCACGCAGCCGTCATACCTCTGAGGAAGGAGATGCATTCTGTCTCCTAGAATGGAACGTACTTTGGTGCGAAAAGTGCAAATCAATCCCAGAACAACAGCAAAGGACCTTGTGAAGATGCTGGAGGAAACAGAACAAAAATATCTAAATCCACAGTAAAACAAGTCCTATATCGACATAACCTGAATGGCCGCTCAGCAAGGAAGAATCCACTGCTCCAAAACCGCCATAAAAAAGCCAGACTACGGTTGGCAACTGCACATGCGGACAAAGATCAAACTTTTTGAAGAAATGTCCTCTGGTCTGATGAAACAAAAATAGAACGGTTTGCCCATGATGACCATCGTTATGTTTGGAGGAAAAAGGCGGAGGCTTGCAAGCCAAAAAACACCATCCAAACCGTGAAGCATGGGGGTAGCAGCATCATGTTGTGGGGGTGCTTTGCTGCTGGAGGGTCTGGTGTACCTTACAAAATAGCTGGCATCATGAGGGAGGAAAATTATGTGTATATATTGAAGCAACATCTCAAACCATCAGTCAGGAAGTTAAAGCTTGATCGCAAATGGGTCTTCCAAATGGACAATGACCCCAAGCATACTTCCAAAGTTGTGGCAAAATGGCTTAAGGACAACAACGTCAAGGTATTGGAGTGGCCATCACAAAGCCCTCACCTCAATCCCATAAAAAATATGTGGGCAGAACTGAAAAAGCGTGAGCAAGGAAGGAGGCCTACAAACCTGACTCAGTTACACCAGCTCTGTCAGGAGGAATGTGCCAAAATTCACCTACCGTATTGTGGGAAGCTTGTGGAAGGCTACCCGAAACACTTGACCCAAGTTAAACAATTTAAAGGCAATGCTACCAAATACTAATTGAGTGTATGTAAACTTCTGACCCACTGGGAATGTGATGAAAGAAATAAAAGCTGAAATAAATCATTCTCTACTATTATTCTGACATTTCACATTCTTAAAATAAAGTGGTGATCCTAACTGACCTAAGACAGGGAATTTATACTAGGATTAAATGTCAGGAATTGTGAAAAACTGAGTTTAAATGTATTGGGCTAAGGTGTATGTAAACTTCCGACTTCAACTAAATATATATATAAAAAATAAATGTACGGCAAGAGACAGACACACACACACACACACACACACTCACAAACAGATGCATACACATTACATACACTGTCCCCAGAGAGTTGAGAAATGTGTGATCAGTTGTCGTAGGACGTTAATCCTCATGAACACCCACACAATAAGAGTAGCATGTGCTACAGGGACCCCCTAGGGGCTCAGCGTGTGTCCCACAGGGACGGCCATTATGGAGAATCACCACACAGTTTCACATACAGTAGACACCCTCCAATGGGATATGGATGTGAAAATAATAACAATGTCACGGAGGTCTGATAACAAGCAAGTTTTTCCTTCCTTCGTCTTTTATGGTAATATTTTGAGTGTATTATCTTTGCCTAGGGTTAGAGAACTTATATTAGACTACCAACAGACTGAACTAGATCTAACCTATGTCTACAGAAACCAACTTGACAAAAACTGTGGTCAAAGCATATTGAATTCGGCCTACATTTTTCTTTTCCTAATCTCCCTGACTTTGAAGATGGTGAAGAATAGGGTGACCAGATGTCCCTGATTTCCGGGGACAGTCCCTGATTTATGTGGCCTGTCCCCTTCTAGAGGTGTCCCAATTAGCCCTTAGAAAGAAAAAATAAACTCTGGAGTTAAACTGAGTCTGATATTTCAATAATCAAAACACTGTACCAATCAGATTTGTAAAAATGTTGTCTGTCCCTGTACCAAACTTGTTTGCCCCCACAGCTTTGCCACATACCTTGAATGTTCAGTCAAACGTGGGATCAGTGATACATTGTAACCACTGTATGAACCATGCCCATGGCCAGAAAGTGTTTCATGCAACATCATAGGCTACCGAACTTGACATTTACTAGATAGAAATTGATTACTTCTTCTAGCCTGTGTTATGATGACTAAAAGTAGGCTATTTGAAAGGACTATAGCAAAAATGTGTAAACTATTTCCCAGATTTTAATGGTGTAAAGAAACATTAGTCATCCACCCCTTCCCTCTCTCCATTGCACTGGCGGTTCTGGGGGGGGGGGGGGGCCAGGGCCCCTGTGACAACAATTTTGGACCCCCTTGTGGCCCCCCTAAATGTGGAGTATGAAATAATTTTTGCATAACTAATTTTTGCTATCGTTCTTTTTTTACATCCGTTATTAGACAGTGGCAACGTGGAACACATTTACTAGAGGGACATGGTCTTTTGCCTACTAATGCCTGCAATGAAGTGAAGAAAACAATATGACAACAATAACGTCTAATGTAACTGGCCCCTCTAACAGTACAACTGGCCCCAGCTTGGCCCCCCCAGTTGAAAGGGTCTAGAACCTCCACTGCTCCATTGGAATGTTTGCCATCCTGGGGGGGCTAGCAGTTAGCGGGCATGTGTGGCTGCAAGTGCCAGCTTTGTTTGTGCACCCGGCTTGAAATGTAGTCCCTAAAACACGACAGACATTTTTCTAAATATCCCTTTACACCCGTTACTGCTGTTAAGGAAGACGGATAGTGGATTTACCTCTTTTCCAAAACTGCAACAAAAACATTGTTAAAATAATTTGGTGATACAGTAAAACTTACGTTGAATGAAAACCAAGAACTCAACATGAAATCCAAGACAATATATGAATGAACCACAGACAAATGAACAGCCGAGTGGATCAGAATCCTGCACAGAGATGTATATAAAAATCAAAGTAATTTAACCACGGCGGCAGAAATAGACCGTCCCGCTGATGAAACAGAGTATCCCCAAACAGACATTAGCCTCCTCGCATGCATTTAAATAATCTCACAGCAGATTACAACCGCAGCAGAATAGTGCCGTTTGGCATCAATAGTGTCCATTAATTAACATGGGAGAGAGTAAACCGCCCAGAGCAATAATATACTCCTTAAAGACGAGAGAAGAGAAAGGAAAGAGCAAATAAAGACAAAGAGGGAACAAAAAACTGCATACTTTTGAAAAATACTTGAATAATTCATCAAGGAGAATCTCAAATGGAAAATAATTAAATCAACAGATGGTCTCTCCTACTCCTGTTTCTTTCCCTTCTTCACTTCCAAGCTCTATCCTTCACTTAATCTTGGCTTTTTCTTCCAGAGAAGCCCCTTGCTTTGCCCCCCACTCTTCTCCCCGTGCAACAGTGGAGGGACTGACCCTGGAACTCTGGACAGACGACTCCATTCACTCTCCTGTGCGGGCCAGCCTCAATGGAGATGCAATGGAGGGGCTCAGTGGCCAGTAAATCTCCCAGATCAACACGAGCTTGGAGGGTCTTATCCAGCTAAGCTTGTTGCATTGTGACACTCAACTCTCGGGCATGGCCCACTGTTGTAACCGACACCAATGGAAAGTCATTAGCTGGACACACTTAAGGTCACGGCACAGATGTCAGGCTAGCTAATTCTAATGGTCAACATCAGCTAGCTAAGAAAAGCTCCTTCTCAATATTAGCTGTAAAATGCTCCTATTGCACTCTTTCTAAACCACAATTTCAACGAACAAAGGATTTGATCAAATCACTTTATGCCATTTGAACAAATAACTTGTCCTCATATTGACCACTTTCTCTATAGGGAGCAATAACATGCACTGCTAAGTGAATGTCGACATTAACCAATAGGAGCATGTGTGCAACATTGCGACAACTACACTAAAAGCAAGTACTACACTTGTTATTAACAGTTAATTTCCCCATTTACGCAGAGTGGAAGCATTCCAGATAGCAGTGACACACATCAATTAGTCCACTCACCTCAGAGCTGCTCGCCGTCTATTGTGAGACCTCAGAGCCTCAGGAATTAGTGTGGTTCCTGTCTCCGGGGGCCAATCCCATGCTCTATCCCACTCTCCCACTGGGTCACTGATGTTCCAGTATCACATCATACCGCGTTGAATCACCAGGGATGAGGGAAGATGGAGGGTGTGAATCCTGTTGACAAGGAGAGATAGATGAGTCACTCTATGGCCTATTTATGAAGAATGCGCATTTCCCAAAAAGTGAGGCAGTAGGCAGCCTGCTGGCATCAGAATTGATATAAATGTAGCATATTCAACGCTGACAATAATTTCTTGGTACGGAAGTTGCCGATACCTCCGGCTCTGATGATTTCACAGTTGAATAGGAATGTCTATGTAAATAAATTATCATCACTGCCAAGAACCATTGCGCAAGGATGTGGAAATGTAATCTTTTAATTTGCAAACCTCTGTTTTGAATGTTTATCTCTGAATATTCATTTTCCTTTCCTTTGTGTTTTCTTAGTCAAAGAAGTGGCATAGCCTGGAGCATTATTCGTTCAGATGATTTAATTCAACACCACATACTGTTTAGCTGATCAATATCTTCTATACTGTTCCTGTTTAAGGAAAGTCAATACAAGACAACAGTTACGTATACCGTCAGTCAGCTTATCGGAAGACATGACCAGTACACTTCGCCTCAGCCTGACACACTCAATCACGTCAACTGACTGTGAGCCTGCTGGATTTAGACTTTTGCGGGGGAGGAAACCACAACAACATCCAATGGTTGCCTTTCAAACACAAAGCTCATGTATCTCTACCAGTAGCTAATGGTCTTCTGCCTTCACTCCTCATCAATAAACCAAAGGTGACACCATCGTCCGTCTTCGATCCAAAGCGGATAATTTAAAAACAAAAAAGGACCAAAAGGATCAATTTGGTCATGACAAGTCAAGACCTTTGATGAGGAACCCAACTCAGAACCACCAGGAGCTAGCTGGCTGTGGTCTTCTGGTTGACCCGTGGCGCCACTGTGTCCAGCCAAACCCTGAGAGGAAGAGACCAAAAAAAGACGCGGTCCCAGTTAGCAACCTTCACACCCTCCACGTCTGGTTTTCCATTTAGCCCAAAGACTTCATTAAGCTCTTGAACATTGCTTTGCCTCACTCCACATGTTTCCTGTGAGAATCCACATCTTGAGAAAATATCACTGTGTGGCACTTCAAACGCCCTGATAATAATAATTACTGTTTTGACTGCTTCTCTACCGTTGTAAAAAATACAAAACAACATGATTGTGAATAGTCTCGCTATCAAGCACCAGTTTCTCCATCTGGTAAACCAATGTGAGTCTCTCTCGCTCTGCCTATTTTCTCCTTCCCACTGCCACCAATGCAACTCTTCCCTGTAGGCAATGAATGCATGATCAAGTACCCAAGCATCTTCTATGACCTATATTCCTGCAGCAACACCAGAGACTTGTCAAGTTGTCACTGATCCCCACTCTTTACCAGTTGGTATTTTAATTAATCAATGCTTTCCTGACAGTTTCTGCCACTCTCCCAAGGCTAATACAAGATACCATATGGCTTTTTGACTGTCACCTACATTAAATTGGAGCATCTGCGTTATGATTATGACCATATGTAATACATTACATGCACTCCATATACACTGAGTGTACCAAACATTAGGAACACCTTCCTAATATTGAGTTGGGTGGTGGACCATTCTTGATACACACAGGAAACGGTTGAGCGTGAAAACCCAGCAGCGCTGCAGTTCTTGACACACACCGGTGCACCTTGTTCAAAAGGCACTTAAATATTTTGCATTGCCCATTCACCCTCTGAATGACACACATATACAATCCATGTCTCAATTGTCTCAAGGCTTAAAAATCCTTCTTTAACCTGTCTCCTCCCCTTCATCTACACTGGTTGAAGTAGATTTAACAAGTGACATCAATAAGGGATCATAGCTTTCCCCTGGATTCACCTGTTCGGTCTATGTCATGGGAAGAGCAGATGTTCTTACTGTTTTGTACGCTCAGTGTATACACACATGCATTCAAGAAAGAGCTGGTCTGTGAGAGCCAAAGGGGAAAGAGTGAAGGAGTGAATGAGTCAGGGTAAGGCCCAAGAAAGAGTGAGGGAGAAGTACCTTGACAGAGGGACAGACAGCTGGGCACATCTGCATAGAAGACTTTGCGACTCGGCATTGAATGTGCTTCACTTTAATCTGGTTGAGCTAGCCCCCACCAAAACATACACACCGACACGCACGCATGCATAGACACTCACACACACACACTGATGCTCACGCTCACACGCACACACACTGCCCGTCCAAAGGTTTCGAAACCCTGTCCTGTTTCTGATACACACATTCTGTCATATCAATCTAGGCATCAAAATGTGATATGACAGAAAGGTGGGGTCATGTCATGTGGTTTCTGCAGTGTTTAGCCCACAGTCTGAAGAGTGTGAAAGTGTACACGTGAAGGTAAGTCACAATCCTGCAAATCACATTAAAAGGTGTAGTGGAGTAGGAAAATTGCACGTGCACCAAGTCAACTAAATAAAATCGGTTGTTTCGGAGCAAGCAGTCATATCTGGGCTAAAATACTGTGGGGCTCAACGGTCGGTCACACATCCCAAAAACTGCTTGCCTTAGTGTAACACAGCTATTGTTCCTAACCGCAATAGCCTAAAACTCTATTCAATTCACAAGGTTTAAGACTAATAATATACAATCTTACATTTCCCAATATCTGTTTATATAACATTTGTGTTTGGTCAGCAAACTGTCCCCCTTTCCTGTAACAATCAAATTCCAACACTCGGTTGATGCTTTTATGAACTGTGCTTAGGAAATGTATTGAAAAAGTAAGGCATTTTCTCTTTTACTGTACCTGCTTTTCCAATGTTTTTTTCCTTACTCATGCCGCAAAATGTGCAAATATGCCAAAACGGCAACTTTTTGTCAGTTGAAGACTTGCACTGTGATATCAGAGGAGATTTTAAAGAGTTCTAAATGTGGTTTAGATGACTACCAATGATTTATCGTTTGTATATGCCACCAAATATAGAACCAAAGAAGCAAAAAATAGATTTTCTCCCTGAAATGAGTGTATATCTGAGAGAACTCCCCATAATGCACTGCTCTCCCACCCCACCCTTCCTTCCACCCATTAGGTCATGGCACACACCTATACAAACATTCCCTTAATTTGTACACTGTTGACCAGGATGATGGAGGCAGGAGAGGGGAGGGGTGGAGGAGGGAGAAACAGTGCTTTCCTCTCACATCTGCAAGTAATAATCTATAGTATGTGAATGCTTGTGGGCTGGATTAGCAGGCCTGTTGTTTTAAAAGCACAGTAACCCCCTTTTGTAGAGAGACACTGGTATTAACGGTTGGGTAGGCGGGGGAGAAACCAGAGGCTGGTAATCTTCTTATGGGAATGCTTTGGCCTTGATTACCAGACCACTGTACTCTGACAGATGACCCCCTTTTCATTCTGCCACAGACAGAAACAGACATTCCATACATACATCACACTGAGTGGAGGCCATAGTCATTCCTTCAGAAACAAAATTTCTGTAAGCATTGAAATATGATAGAAGGAAAAACTTTTTTTTTTTTTTTAAATGTTACAACTTATGGCAGTTGGCAGATATGGATCAATGTTCTACATTGATTAGATCAGCAGGGGTTTACGTTTGGTCGGAATTAAAGGCTGAAAATGTTCAATATAAAATGCTTAGTTTGACAAGACCTACAAGACAGTTGCAATGAAAATGTCACAATGTGTACAGGAAAAAACAAAGGCAGAGCATAATCAAGATGGGTCAAAAACTGAGTGCCACATTGCTTTTATTTCCTAAAGACGTAGACGTCAACATTGTATGTGAATTAGTAGAGATGTCTCAAGAATATTTGGCAACTCATTCCTGTGTGTGTGTGTGTGTGTTATTCCTTCCCCTAGTGATTCCAGTCATCTACACCCAGCTCTTGGTAGTAATTACATAATATTTCTACACACCCCAAACCCCCCCCAAAAAATATACCAAACAAAATCTCTGCTGCTGATGAGGAGCCATGGCAATCATAGTTAGATAAAATGGGTAAGGAGAGAGAATGAGATAGGAAGAGAAGAGAAAAGATGAGAGGAAGCCTAGAGGGTCGGGTTCAAAACGGTTGGCTGTGTGCATGTTGTGTATGTGTGCGTGTCTCATGCGTCGACTCGTTATGACAACCTACTCTTTCCACCGTTTCCATAGGACATAGGTAAACATCTTCTGCCAGGACTGACCAAATACCCCACATAACGAACGCTGAAACAACAGTTCAAGCATCCCTATGTCACTCTATACCAGGGGTCGCCAACAGGTCGGTTGCGAGCTACCAGTAGCTCGAAGCCCACCTATGAGGATCTCGCCAAACAATTCTGAAAGCACATGTAATTTTCACGTGTTCCACTGCAAACTGTCATAAACAAATCTCACAAGTATCAGACACCACAAGCTACCAGCTACTATCTAATCAACAGAGCATCACATTATCTCACCCCTGGTTAGCCACTATTGGCTTGAAAATACAAACCTAAGACAATATCTGCCAATTAATTTCCTGTAATATTGCCCCTGTCAGTCTGTGTGGTGCGCACGTTTGTCTATCACTCAGTGTGTAGCCAGTTGATGTGATATCCATCTTGTGGGTTGACATTCCTCACTTGCTACTGTAGATTATCCTCAACAGGGGGCCCCTCAGGGGTGCGTGCTCAGTCCCCTCCTGTACTCCCTGTTCACGACTCCAACACCATCATTAAGTTTGCAGATGACACAACAGTGGTAGGCTTGATCACCAACAACGGCGAGACAGCCTATAGGGAGGAGGTCAGAGACCTGGCCGTGTGGTGCCAAGACAACAACCTCTCCCTCAACGTGATCAAGATAAAGTAGATGATTGTGGACTACAGGAAAAAGAGGACCGAGCACGCCCCCACTCTCATCGACGGGGCTGCAGTGGAGCAGGTTGAGAGTTTTAAGTTCCTTTATGTCCACATCACCAACAAACTAACATAGTCCAAGCATACCAAGACAGTCGTGATAAGGGCACAACACCTATTCCCCCTCAGGAGACTGAAAAGATTTGGCATGGGTGCTCAGATCCTCAAAAGGTTTTACAGCTGCACCATCGAGAGCATCCTGACGGGTTGCATCACTGCCTGGTATGGCAACTGCTCGGCCTCCGACCGCAAGGCACTACAGGGTGTAGTGCGTACGGCCCAGTACATCACCGGGGCCAAGCTTCCTGCCATCCAAGACCTCTATGCCAGGCAGTGTCAAAGGAAGGCCCTAAAAATTGTTCTAGGAAGGCCCTAGTCATACTGTTCTCTCTGCTACAGCAGGGCAAGTACCGGAGCGCCAAGTCTAGGTCCAAGAGGCTCCTAAATAGCTTCTACCCCAAGCCATAAGACTCCTGTACAGCTAATCAAATGGCTACCCAGACTATTTGCATTTGCCCCCCCCTCAGTCACTTTAATAACTCTACCTACATGTACATATTACCTCAACACCGGTGCCCCCGCACACTGACTCTGTACCAGTACCCCCTGTACATAGACCCGCTATTGTTTTTGGTATTTTCTGAAAACTGCATTGTTGGTTAAGGGCTTGTAAGTAAGCACTTCACTGTAAGGTCTACACCTGTTGTATTCGGCGCATGTGACAAATAAAATTTGATATTAACAATTAAAAAGGGCCAGATGCGCAACAAAAGGGGAATTACTACATTTGTTAGTTTTATTCCAGGCCTAACAAAAGTGTTTCTTCTGATGTGATTTAAGCATTGGCATGGGCTCGGAAAATCCAGTTTCGTTGTTTCTCTAAGAACAATTATAATTTTGAGAGTAAAATGAATAACAAATAAAAACCAGTAAAAATAAAACTGAGAAAACAGAATTTGGGAAAATATAAAAACAGAATTTGGGAGAATATTCTTTGGGGGTTGATTTTTGAAGACCCCCCTTAGAGTTGTTAATTAACCATTATTTTACCAGGTATATTGATAGAAAACATAGTGTACTACTTTCTCTTGAACACTAAGGACCTGGGGAAGAGATGCAAGGGAAAGAAGAAGAATGTGCCCATTTGAAAGCTAGAAGAAAATGGAGTAGCTCACGAAAGGTTTCATTTTTTTATGTAGCTCTCATTACTAGAAAAGGTTGGAGACACCTGCTCTATACTATTCTCTTTTGGTGCAGGAGTTGCCTGTTGAGAACTCATCTCATTTGAATCCCTTATAGAAAAGTTAAAGAGATGCTGGTTGACTGCTATCTAGCCATGTTAGTGATATCAATCCACTAAGATCTTTGTAATTACTTCAAGGTGACTGTTCGGTAGAGATTTTGGAATATGACCCCTTTATATACCCCAGCCCAGACCTGCAGTGGCAACAAAGCTGTAATCTTGCACCCTCCATATGTGTAGCATCTAACAACATGAGGCTTTTTAGAGCCAAACAGCTAAATATTTAAACGTGCCTCCTTGCCACCCACCGTTGCAAAGTAAAAGAGAATGTGAAAATCGACAAGTAGCAGATTTTTTAAAACACACAAATCAAAATAAAATCTGCTGTCACATTGTCTGCCTTTTATACCGCCCCGCGGTGAACAAATCAGTGGGGGTTAGGTTGTAGCAAACACCCCCCTTCCTCATCCCTGCCTCTTTGTGAAAATTATTAATCTACTGTATGTGGGACACCCCTCAGACCAACCACATTGATCAGTGCACATCTCCAGCCCCCTCCCCATTACAGCTCCATTAATATGCACATATATTTCACACATGTGTTTACATATCAGCGAGACTCCTCAACCAATCCCTGGCCTCTTGGGTACGGCTTTGCATATTTGGGATAAGGCTCTAAATGTTCTATTTTCCCCCCCTGACTGTGGCATACTGAGGACCTAGTCAACAAAGGCACAAAGAGGCTGTGATTTTCATACTGTCACCATCTTTATTAATCTGAGCCATTTCTGCCAGTGTTTATTCTCATGTCACCTGTGAGCTCCCGTTCAATTCTTTTTTAGGGATGGCTCTGCAGAGAATGGGGTATTTTACACTGCAGACAAGCACAGTATCGGGAGGAGGGTAACTAAGGAGGACACGGGCAAAATGGAATTAAATCTAAAATGGTGTCATCTCCATACCAATGTAAACAAATCTCCAGTGTGTTCCTTGTGCCAGGGTTAATTAGTTAAAATACTGAGTCTGCCATTGTCAGTGCATTACAAACAGCATTACAAACTGCTTTTCCCACCAATCTGTTGGCAGGATTAATCAAACCACTGCCATTCTGGACAAGCAGAAGATTCTGCTCTGTCCTAAAGATAAGTTCTGTCCTAAATGGCACCCATTTGGGCCTTGCTCAAAAGTAGTGCACTACATTGGGAATGGGGTGCCATTTGGGATATACACGTACTGTAAATGTTGAGATGCAATGGGATTGACCACTGGGTTTATTTAAAAGGTCACTGAAGGTCTGTATGGACATTGTGTCACCTAAACCAGAGGTTCCCGAACATTTTCACTCGGGCCCCCTTCCAGCATTGGGGAACATCTCACCACCCCCCACCCCCACCCTGCGCGCATCCACGTCTATGTCTATGGGCACAAGCACTGTTCATGATACAAATTGTTCACACCCGTGTTGTTGGCAGAGAGAACATTTTGCAGTTACAGCACATTTTCTTGCATTTCAATACATTTTGCCATGTCTAATGTGTATTCATGTGATATTTAAGTGATTCAGACATTACAAAATGTCTATAAATAGCTCTAAGGTATGCAAAACTGATTACGCACTACCCAATTTCGAAATTGCACCTTGCACACTCTACTATTACAACTTTCAAGAGTAAGTAAAAAATATATATAATACAGAACTAGTCAAAAGTTTGGGCACACCTACTCATTCAAGGGTTTTTCTTTATTTGTACTATTTTCTACATTGTAGAATAATAGTGAAGACATCAAAACAATGAAATTACACATACTGTATGGAATAATGTAGTAACCAAAAAAAGTGTTATACAAAATCAAAATATATTTTAGGTTTCAAAGTCTTTAAAGTAGCCACCTTTGACTTGATGACAGCTTTGCAAACTGCTGGCATTCTCTCAACCAGCTTCATGAGGAATGCTTTTCCAACAGTCTTGAAGGAGTTCCCACATATGCTGAGCACTTGTTGGCTGCTTTTCCTTCACTCTGCGGTCCAACTCATCCCAAACCATCGCAATTTGTTTGAGGTCGGGTGACTGTGGAGGCCAGGTCATCTGATGCAGCACTCCATCACTCTCCTTGGTCAAATAGCCCGTACACAGCCTGGAGGTGTGTTTTGGGTAATTGTCCTGTTGAAAAACAAATGATAGTCCCACTAAGCGCAAACCAGATGGTATGGCATATCGCTACAGAATGCTGTGGTAACCATGCTGGTTAAGTGTGCCTTGAATTCAAAATAAATCACTGACAGTGTCACCAGCAAAGCACCCCAACACCATCACACCTCCTCCATGCTTCGCGGTGGGAACCACACATGTGGATATCGTCCGTTCACCTACACTGCGTCTCACAAAAACACAGCGGTTGGAGCCAAAGATCGCACATTTGGACTCAAACTAAAGGACAGATTTTCACCGGTCTAATGTCCATTGCTCATGTTTCTTGGCCCAAGCAAGTCTCTTCTTATTGTTGGTGTCCTTTAGTAGTGGTTTCTTTGCAGCAATTCAACCATGAAGGCCTGATTCACACAGGTCTTGAAATTTTCCGGATTGACTGACTATGTCTTAACGTAATGATGGACTGTCATTTCTCTTTACTTATTGGAGCTGTTCTTGCCATAATATGGACTTGGTCTTTTTACCAAATAGGGCTATCTTCTGTATACCACCCCTACCTTGTCACAGCACAACTGATTGGCTCAAACGCATTAAGAAGGAAAGAAATTCCACAAATTAACTTTTAGCAAGGCACACCTGTTAATTGAAATGCATTCCAGGTGACTACCTCATGAAGCTGGTTGAGAGAATGCCATGAGTGTGCAAAGCTGTCATCAAGGCAAAGGGTGGCTACTTTGAAGAATCTCAAATATGAAATATATTTTTATTTGTTTAACACTTTTTTGGTCACTACATGATTCCATGTTTTATTTCATAGTTTTGATGTCTTCACTATTATTCTACAATGTAGAAAATAGTCAAAATAAAGAATTTTGGGGGGCTTGCCGACCCCCTCGCCCCACAGTTTGGGAACCACTGACCTAAACTAGAGGTTTCTTGGTTTTTTTAATTGTGACATTCCTGTGTGTGTCGGCACGTCGCCAACTGATCCAGAGGAGATCATATCGGTCCTCGATGTGCAGCCTAACAAACAGGGAATGCGTCCCAAAAGGCACCCTATTCCCTATGTAGTGGACTACTTTTAAACAGGGCCTATAGGGCTCTGGTCAAAAGCAGTGCACTATATAAGGAATAAGGTGCCATATTGGGAGGCAAACAGGCTCCTCGCATAGAGAAACAAAACTGATCAAAGGCTCTTTATGGTTACATCTACTGCACACCTAGTGATGATGAATATCAAAGGATGATGTGCTGCAAGGTGTCAACACCCATCACACACAGTGCCTTCTGCACATCAAGAACAAACCCCGTCTATAAATAACTCTGGTCCATTTGCGTTTCACACAGCCTTATGTAACAGCACAGCAGCTCCAGGGTGAGAAAGACACACACTAATAATAAAAGAAGAGCAGAGAGAAAGACTGAAATATACATTAGTTATGATGTGTAATCTGACGTGATAGAGCTGGGCAGAGAGCCTTTGAAATATACTATACATTAGTTATGATGTGTAACCTGGCGTGTGATTGAGCTGGGCAGAGAGAGACTAGAATTGCATCCCAAATGGCTCCCTATTCTCTATATATAGTGCACTACTTTTGACCAGGACCCATATGGATCTATGTAGGGAATATTGTACCATTTAGGAGGCAAACAGTGTAATCAGAGGCTTTGGTCTTTCATATCACCTTTCTGCTAGTTGACCACAGGAAACTTCTATCTGGGAACAAAGCAGAGCACAACTCCATTGCCTTGCCACCCTCCAATAATGCAGCTTCCACATTCCAGACGTGAGATCGAATGGATGAAGCCAGTGGATGTGCTGATTGATTTCATATTAAATATCCAACAGGCGATCGTCTCTGAGAACACGCGTGTTCAAACGTGTTCTCAGGGAAATGTGCAGAGCAGATGAGGCGATATTGCATGTGATGTTTCATGGAATGGCTCATCCAACATGGCTGCTGGATAATGAGGATAATTTGAGTCACGGCCAAACAAAGCACATTCCTATAAAGTCAGAAATGTAGTCTGTTACATTACAAAGCCTGCTGTAAGCCAAATTCAAATTGCTGCTCATATTCACTACAAATCCTGACAAGAGAGATGATTCAGTGTGCAAAGTGCCCTGGCAGACAGACATGCAGTGCACTTGAACTTTTAATAAGACCCCATTCTGTATTGCAACTTACTTACAAAATCTGTAACCAATGTTTTGAATGATAACGCCCACTGTGGTTAAATCAAGCTCTGCTACCCCACATGCATAGGATTGGGTGATGACATTCAATTTTGGCGTGGATTTTCTCAAGCTTGCACAGGAGGCTCAAAGTTCGATCTGTCTGCAGCTAGCCCATGGGGAACATTTCTCTCAACAACACTCTGATCAGTTCAGCTGACCTAATTATTGCAACCACCATGTGGACGGAGAGAACATGTGTGCGTCCCAAACGGCACCCTGTTCCCTACATAGTGCAATACTTGAGACCAGAGTTTTTAAAAGTAGTGCACTATGTAGGGAATAGGGTGCCATTTGGGATGCACCCTATAACCGTTTGGAATTTCTGGAATACATATTCATACACTGGAAGAGAGAACCCTTTCAAAACACAGACTACAGGTCGACATCAGTATGAGAAGAAAATCAAGCATTGGTTTGAATAAAACCAAAAAATCAACTCACTCCATCCATCCCACCCAGCCCATTGAACACGCGACAGAGAGGGCTGTTTCTGCTGTCGTCGAGGGCTGGGGCAGATCCCTTAAGCAGGATTAGAAAAGAGTTTCAGATAAGGGAGATGAGGAGAGAATCTAGAAAAAAAATTCACTCTATGGAGCACCAGCTGTGATGGGTATGTGAAAGTGCACAGAATATACACTGGATGTACAAAACATTAGGAACAGCTGCTCTTTCCATGACAGACTGACCAGGTGAATACAGGTGAAAGCTAAGATCCCTTATTGAGCCACTTCAAATCAGTGTAGATGAAGGGGAGGAGACCGGTTAAAGAAGGATTTTTAAGCCTTGAGGCATGGATTGTGTATGTGTGCCATGCAGAGGGTGAATGGGCAAGACAAAAGATGTGCCTTTGAACAGGGAATGGTAGTAGGTGCCAGGGGCACAGGTTTGAGTGTGTACAGAACTGCAACACTGCTGGGTTTCTCACACTCAACAGTTTGCCGTGTGGATCAAGAAGGGTGCACCACCCAAAGGACATCCAGCCAACTTGACACAACTGTGGGAAGCATTGGAGTCAACATGGGCCAGCATCCCTGTGGAACGCTTTTGACACCTTGTAGAATCCATGCATTGACAAATTGAGGATGTTCTGAGGGCAAGAAAGGGGGTGCATCTCAAATTAGGATGCTATGTTTTGTACACTCAGTATATAGAGAGTATTTATGCTTGTGTTGTAATCAAAATAGGGCTGTGACGGTCATGGAATTATTTGTCAGGCAAATGTCCGCCGTCACCGTTTATAGCCAGTGTTGCCAACTATTTTTCAGTGAGAATCGCTATTGGCTCCTTTGTTTGTCAATAGAAGAAGTCGCTAGATGACGTTTTGCTGTTGCCGCGATGACGACGCTTTGCTGATGCACAACTGCGGGAGCCTCGTGCGAAAGCATCCTGTTCTCACAAGTTTACATTCTGTTTTGCAAGATCAGGTTGGTTCATAAGAGGCTACAACTGCGGTCCTCGACATAGCATTTTCACCCCGTCTCGCTTCTCTGCCTAAATGCTATAAAAATTATAGAAATCCTCGGTGTCAAAACTCCTCAAAGGTAGCCTGAAAAGTAGCCGAATTTGTTGCTAACCTCTTACCAATAAGTCGCTGGGGGGGGTCTGAAAGCTCACTAAATATAGCGACAAAGCCTAGCAACTGCAGTAAAAAAGTAATCAAGCAGAGGTCATGCAGTTGCAGTGTGCAGCTGTTAGTCACATATTATGCTTGCTATGCATGGATTTCAACTTCGGTTTTCATCACTTATTCTCTGATTCACATTCATTTATAAATGTCCACACACCAAGAATGACATTTAGTAGTTCATTCAGTAGAGATGGTGGCTTTTAGCATTGTTTTTGCATCTTTACAAACCAAATAACATTTATAGCCAGAGCACTATGCATAAGGTAGTATAGCTGACTAAACTCCACCATGAAGGAAGATTCTAATTAACTCCAACAGAGTGGAGGAGAGACCAAGCGTTGTGGAATTCTTCTCAGACTACATCAATTCGTCCAAGATCAATACTTTCAAAAAAGTATATTATGAAACGCTAACCTTGTACCTTTGTTTGCTGAAATCCATACTTAAATCAATAAATCTTAATCAAATACAACCACCGAATGTTTGCTCATTAATGTTGCTCTAAGATGCAACTCAGCGCAAATGCATGTGCCAATTGAATCGCAACAAGGAAACAGAAAGAGTTGCAAAGAAAGCCATATCTCAGACTGGCCAATAAAAGATTAAGATGGGCAAAAGAACACAGACACTGGACAGACCCCTTGACTTTTTCCACATTTTGTTTCGTTACAGCCTTATTCTGAAATGTATTAAATAGTTTCTCTCAATCTACACACAATACCCCATAATAACAAATGTTTTGCACATGTATTCAGACCCTTTACTCAGTACTTTGTTGAAGAACCTTTGGCAGCGATTACAGCCTTGAGTGTTCTTGGGTATGACATTACAAGCTTGGCACAAGCGTTTTTGGGGAGTTTCTCCTATTCTTCTCTGCAAATCTTTTCAAGCTCTGTCAGGTTGGATAGGGAGCGTCTCTCCAGAGATGTTCGATCGGGTTCAAGTCAATGGCCCTGGCTGTGCCACTCAATGACATTCAGAGACTTGTCGTGAAGACACTCCTGCGTTGTCTTGGCTGTGTGCTTAGGGTCATTGTCCTGTTGGAAGGTGAACCGTCGCCCCAGTCTGAGGTCCCGAGTGCTCTGGAGCAGGTTTTCATCAAGGATCTCTGTACTTTGCTCTGTTCATCTTTCCCTCAATCCTGACTAGTCTCCCAGTCCCTGCCGCTGAAAAACATACCCACAGCATAATGCTGCTCTGACGTGCACTGTCAAACTGTGGGACCTTATATAGACAGGTGTGCCTTTCCAAATTATGCCCAATCAATTGAATCCAAACAAGTTGTAGAAACATCCCAAGGAAGATCAATGGAAACAGGATGCACCTGAGCTCAATTGAGTCTCACAGCAAAGGGTCTGAATACTTATATAAATACAATTAAAAAAAATCTGTTTTCATTATGAGGTATTGTCTGTAGATTGAGGATTTGTTTTTATTTAATCTATTTTAGAATAAGGCTGTAACGTATCAAAATGTGGAAAAAGGTAAGGGGCCTGAATACTTTCCGAATGCACTGTAAATCAGACACTAAAACCATCTTGACCCAAACAAATCCGATTTTGGCCTAAATCAATCTACCTAAGATCCCTAAAACAATCTAAAACAGTGAAGGAAAACTGACAAGGGGGTAGGGGGCGATTTGGTTGGGCTATTAGTAGAACAAAAGTTTTTACTTTTAAAGCACTCTAAGATGTGTCACATTGCACTGAGAGAATAGGCTTGTAAATTAAAGTGAAACCCCAATTAGTCTGGATCTGCACACTGACAAATTGCACAGCACTAGGCCATTATGGGGGTGGGGCCACTCCATAGTGCTCACACCAGATGTTCCCCATTTATAGCAATGCAAGCCCCAGCCCTGACAACCACACTTACATCAAAGTGAGATGAAATCAAAGGAGTCACATTAAAATTGCTTTCTCATTTCTTTCCATTTCTCATTCCCTTTATCGTTTGAAAGGCAACCAGCGATTGGGTGATACTTAGCAACGCAGCAACCTGAGTTTTTCTGTGGGGGAGCTAATGATGCGTGGGGGTGTGTCTGCATATTGCCCAGCTCAACAGACTGGTCAGATACTCCCTTTACCCTACATATCAAACACATTGCTTTCTAACAAGGTCATGTTGGCGCTATAACTGTGTATGAGGATCTACTGGCAATATTCCATCTGAAAACAATGTTGTCCCAAATGGCACCCTATTCCCTATTTAGTGCATTACTTTTCACTTAACCAAGCTGGCAGTCATAATAGAGGAACCAAGTCTGGCTCGAAAGCAGGTCAAAGTTGAGCCATGTTGCACGTATCTAAATGACTCCATCCAACACAGATGGTAGTTTTGAGTTCAACAGACTTCCCCATTGCTTGGCCAGTACATGATTGGATCTCCTAAAAAGGTTCAGAGCAGGGTTTCCCTTAAGAAAATGTGGTGCCGGACATTTGACCGGCAACATTCATATACTGGACATTTGAGAAATTTACCAGAACCATATGCATTGGGTGCGTAACCTGTTTAGGGCGTCCACCCACGATACTCAGAATGACAAATCACATTTAGAATATGGTAATTCATTATTAACAGAACATGCAAGTCGAGGATGTAATGATATGCGGTCCTTGTTATCGAATTCTGATGTGCACTCCACGTTTACTTTTCCTCAGCAAAATCACTAGCCTGTGCCAATCTACTTTAGTAGAAAAGTTTAGGCTGCTTATTCTATTGGTCAGCTTGTCGAGAATGAAATATCCCATTCCAAACAGACTCTGGGACAGTTGTGGGACGCTAGATCCCGAATTCATACAACGAGTAGGCCTAGGCTACATTTCTTTTTTAAACGTTGAAATGAATCTGATGCAACAGATCAGAACAATTAGCTTAAACATTTTTATAAACTATTTCTTAACATTATAAGCGCAGCAATGCGCACAGGGCAGTAGGCTACGTGCAAATCTTCATTGCAATTAGCCGGAAAACACTTATCAAAAGGACACTGCACATCTGAGTGGTTTCATGTGACAGAGATGAAAATATCCATTAGAAAGAGATGAGATCAAACAGGCTACTTTGAAGCAAGGTAAGACGTCTCATAATACATACTGTATTAAAACACAAAAGTTTCAAACAATTAAGTGGGCTATATGTTTTCAAAATGCATAGCCTACTGCCTCCAGCTCATTGCAAAAGGTGTGTGATGTGCTGATGCCGCATTAAAAACAAAACAACTCATCCGACTTCAGAGTGTTCAAGACAACTGGGGGGAAAAAACGAGCGCCGACTGGGATTTTTTGTTGTTGTTGCGG
The DNA here is from genome assembly GCA_030435695.1 of Brachymystax lenok tsinlingensis. Taxonomy (NCBI): domain Eukaryota; kingdom Metazoa; phylum Chordata; class Actinopteri; order Salmoniformes; family Salmonidae; genus Brachymystax; species Brachymystax lenok. Next base: position 26,996,709 of record CM059813.1, read on the forward strand.
TCATCCAACCCGGGAACTCAGGCCTCTTTCTAGAGCTCCAACTTTCCGACCTGAAGATCATTGACATCATGATTTGACCTTGTATTTTTCAGAGTTCCCAGCTGTCTTGAATGCACCAGAAGATGCTGCAACACCAGCTCTTGTGCTGTCTGACAGATTTTCCACTCAAAGGCGCTGTATCTGTATGCGTGTGATAAATAAATACAGTACACACATGCCAATTTAAATTACATTAAATTATGCAAATTAACCTATAGACCAATAAGCATGACCAGCTAAATGTACACACACACACACACACACACACACACACACACACACACGGACACCCCTTCATATTAGTGGATTCAGCTATTTGTCACACCTGTTGCTGATAGGTGTATAAAATTGTGCACACAGCCATGCAAACATTGGCAGAGAACGGCCTTACTGAAGAGCTCAGTGACTTTCACCCGTGGCACCGTCATAAGATGCCACCTTTCCAACAAGTTAGTTCGTCAAATTTCTGCCCTGCTAAAGCTGCCCCGGTCAACTGCAAGTGTTATTGTGAAGTGGAAACGTATGGGAGCAACATCGACTCAGCTGCAAAGTGGTACACCACACAAGCTCATAGAACAGGACCGCTGAAGTGCTTAGGGGGTAAAGAATTATCTGTCCTCGGTTGCAACACTCACTACCGAGTTCCAAACTGCCTCTAGAAGCAACGTCAGCACAATAACTGTTTTGTTAGGAGTTTTATGAAAGCGTTGGCTGGAGTGGTGTAAAGCTCGCTGCCATTAGACTGGAGCAGTGGAAACGCGTTCTCTGGAGTGATGAATCACGCTTCACCATCTGGCAGTCCGACGGACTAATCTGGGTTTGACGGATGCCAGGAAAACGCTACCTGCCCCAATGCATAGTGCCAACTGTAAAGTTTGGTAGAGGAGGAATAATGGTCTGGGGCTGTTTTATGGTTCAGGCACCTTAGTTCCAGTGAAGGGAAATCTTAACACTACAGCATACAATTACATTCTAGTCAATTCTGTGCTTCCAACTTTGTGGCAACAGTTTGGGGAAGGCCCTTTCCTGTTTCACCATGACAATGCCCCTGTACACAAAGCGAGTCCATACAAAAACAGTTTGTTGCGATCGGTGTGGAAGAACTTGACTGGCCTGCACAGAGTCCTGACCTCAACCCCGTCGAACACCTTTGGGATGAATTGGAACGCAGACTGCAAGCCAGGCCTAATCGCCCAACATCAGTGCTCGACCTCATGAATGCTTGTTGCTAAATGGAAGTAAGTCCCCGCAGCAATGTTCCAACATCTAGTGGAAAGCCTTCCCAGAAAAGTGGAGGCCTGTTATAACAGCAAAGGGCGGACCAACTCCATATTAATGCTCATGATTTTGGAATGGCGAGCAGGTTTCCACATACAATACATGACCAAAAGTATTTCCATCGGCTGGTATTCCCATCAATTAATAGGCTAAAAATCATTATTTCACAATGGGATTTTTTCTTCTTCTCCTGGACAATTAGCTGGCGCCAATTTTATTTATCGTCTTTTCTATTTTAATCTGACAAAAGCCGGCTATTACCAGCTAACGGAAACCCTGGTTGAGTTACTGTAGCTACATGACTAGGAGGATTACTTGGCTTTAGAGATGGACTTCTGTAATTCCTCTCTACGCCCTCTCGTTGGCCTAACAAAACCAAGACGTAAATCACTCTTAGCGAATCTAAAAGTGTCTACGAAATGTAGCTGCACGCCAACTCTCAGAAAAAAAGTCTAACTCAGTCAATCAGCGGCGTAAATATCAAAGTAAATACATTTATGAATTTCTTATATCAATCTATAACCATATATAGGTATAAAGCATGCAAGCACAAGATCACCAATTGAGTTACTCCCCTTTTGATCAAATAGAGAAATCAATACACCAATCCAATTATGGTTATTGACCAATGATATGGAAAGTGGAAATGGTCTTCTCGGGTCTTCTACAAGCTGGAATGTTGAATAAAATTACATTTGTACTTACTCCACCAAGTACAACAATATCCACAGGAAAATATTTTTAAACCAACTTGTCAAAGAGCTGGTAGTGCGTTCAGACTACTATCACATAAAGCATGCGCACACAATGTAAATACATGTATGCTTGCCAAGCTCGTGCACATGCTTCATGTGAATCTGACATATCAAATTTACACAAGTATTCAGACCCTTTACTCAGTACTTTGTTGAAGCACCTTTGGCAGTGATTGCCTCCTGAAGTCTTCTTGGGTATGACGCTACAAGCTTGGCACAAATGTATTTGGGGAGTTTCTACCATTCTTCTCTGCAAATCCTCTTAAGCTCTGTCAGGTTGGATGGGAAGCGTCACTGCACAGCTATTTTCAGGTCTCTCCAGAGATGTTCGATTGGGTTAAAGTCTGGTTTCAGGCTGGGCCACTCAAGGACATACAGAGACTTGTCCTGAAGCCACTCCTGCGTTGCCTTGGCTATGTGCTTAGGGTCGTTGTCCTGTTGGAAGGTGAACCGTCGCCCCAGTCTGAGGTCTAGAGTGCTCTGGAGCAGGTATTCATCAAGGATCTCTGTACTTTGCTCTGTTCATCTTTCCCTCAATCCTGACTAGTCTCCCAGTCCCTGCCGCTGAAAAACATATGCTTAACTGTAGGTATGGTGCCAGATTTCCTCCAGACGTGACGCCTGGCATTCAGGCCAAAGTGTTCAATCTTGGTTTCATCAGACCAGAGAATCTTGTTTCTCATGGTCGAAGAGTCTTTAGGTGCCTTTTGGCAAACTCCAAGCCGGCTGTCATGTGCCTTTTACTGAGGAGTGGCTTCAGTCTGGCCACTCTACCATAAAGGCCTCATTGGTGGAGTGCTCCAGAGATGGTGGTCCTTAGGGATACTTCTCCCATCTCCACAGAGGAGCTCTGCAGAGTGACCATCAGGTTCTTGGTCACCTCACTGACCAAGGCCCTTCTCTCCCGATTGCTCAGTTTGGCCGGGGGCCAGCTCTAGGAAGAGTCTTGGTGATTTCAAACTTTTTCCATTTAAGAATGATGGAGGCCACTGTGTTCTTAGGGAACATATATGCTGCAGAAATTGTTTGGTATCCATCCCCAGATCTGTGCCTCGACACAATCCTGTATCAGAGCTCTACGGACAATTCCTTCAACCTCAAGGCTTTTTTTTTCTGTGACATGCAATGTCAACTGTGGGACCTTATATAGACAGGTGTGTGCCTTGGTGGACTCAAATCAAGTTGGAGAAACATCAATGGAAACAGGATGCACATGAACTCAATTTCAAGTCTCATAACAAAGGGTCTGAATACTTATGTAAAATGTGACCGTATTTTATTTTCAAATCAAATTTTATTTGTCACATACACATGGTTAGCAGATGTTAATGCAAGTGTAGCGAAATGCTTGTGCTTCTAGTTCCGACCATGCAGTAGTATCTAACAAGTAATCTAACAAATTCACAACAACTACCTTATACACACACAAGAGTAAAGGAATGAATACATATAAATATATGGATGAGCGATGGCTGACCGGCATAGGCAAGATGCAGTAGATGGTATGGAGTACAGTATATACATATGAGATGAGTAATTTAGGATATGTAAACATTATATAAATGGCATCGTTTAAAGTGGCTAGTGATACATTTATTTCATCCAATTATAATTATTAAAGTGGCTAGAGATTTGAGTCGATGGCCGAACGGCATAGGCAAGATTCAGTAGATGGTTTAGAGTACAGTGTATACATTTGATATGAGTAATGTCGGATATGTAAACATTATATACAAAATTGTTTAAAGTGGCTAGTGATACATTTGTTACATCCAATTCCTATTTTTAAAGTGGCTAGAGTTTTAAGTCAGTATGTTGGCACCAGCCACTCAATGTTAGTGATGGCTGTTTAACAGTCTGATGGCCTTGAGGTAGATGCTGTTTTTCAGTCTCTCGGTCCCAGCTTTGATGCACCTGTACTGACCTCGCCTTCTGGATGATAGCGGGGTGAACAGGCAGTGGCTCAGGTGGTTGTTGTCCTTGATTATCCTTTTGGCCTTCCTGTGACATCGGGTGGTGTAGGTGTCCTGAAGGGCAGGTAGTTTACCCCCGGTGATGCGTTGTGCAGTCTTCACTACCCTCTGGAGAGCCTTACGGTTGTGGGCGGAGCAGTTGCCATACCAGGCGGTGATACAGCCCGACAGGATGCTCTCGATTGTGCATCTGTAGAAGTTTGTGAGTGATTTTGGTGACAAGCCGAATTTCTTCAGCCTCCTGAGGTTGAAGAGGTGCTGTTGCGCCTTCTTCACCACGCTGTCTGTGTGGGTGGACCATTTCAGTTTGTCCGTGATGTGTACGCCGAGGAACTTATAACTTTCCACCTTCTCCACTACTGTCCCGTCAATGTGGATAGGGGGGTGCTCCCTCTCCTGTTTCCTGAAGTCCACGATCATCTCCTTTGTTTTGTTGACATTGAGTGAGAGGTTATTTTCCTGACACAACAGTCCGAGGGCCCTCACCTCCTCCCTGTAGGCCGCCTCGTCGTTGTTGGTAATCAAGCCTACCGCTGTAGTGTCGTCAGCAAACTTGATGATTGAGTTGGATGCGTGCTTGGCCACGCTGTCATGGGTAAACAGGGAGTACAGGAGAGGGCTGAGAACGCACCCTTGTGGGGCCCCAGTGTTGAGGATCAGCGGGGTGGAGATGTTGTTTCCTACCCTCACCACCTGGGGCCGCCCGTCCAGGAAGTCCAGGACACAGTTGCACAGGCGCGGGTCGAGACCTAGGGTCTCGAGCTTAATGACGAGTTTGGAGGGTACTATGGTGTTAAATTCTGAGCTGTAGTCGATGAACAGCATTCTTACATAGGCATTCCTCTTGTCCAGATGGGTTAGGGCAGTGTGATTGCGATTGCGTCGTCTGTGGACCTATTGGGATGGTAAGCAAATTGGAGTGGGTCCAGGGTGTCTGGCAGGATGGAGGTGATATGATCCTTGACTAGTCTCTCAAAGCACTTCATGATGACAGAAGTGAGTGCTACGGGGCGATAGTCATTTAGCTCAGTTACCTTAGCTTTCTTGGGAACAGGAACAATGGTGGCCCTCTTGAAGCATGTGGGAACAGCAGACTGGGATAGGGACTGATTGAATATGTCCGTAAACACACCAACCAGCTGGTCTGCGCATGCTCTGAGGACACAGCCAGCGATGCCATCTGGGCCAGCAGCCTTGCGAGGGTTAACACATTTAAATGTTTTCCTCACGTTGGCTGCGGTGAAGGAGAGCCCGCAGGTTTTGGTAGCGGGCCGTGTCGGTGGCACTGTATTGTCCTCAAAGCGAGCAAAGAAGTTGTTTAGTTTGTCTGGGAGCAGGACGTCGTGGTCCGCGACGGGGCTGGTTTTCTTTTTGTAGTCCGTGATTGACTGTAGACCCTGCCACATTCCTCTCATGTCTGAGCCGTTGAATTGTGACTCTACTTTGTCTCTATATTGACGCTTATCTTGTTTGATTGCTTTGCAGAGGGAATAGCTACACTGTTTGTATTCAGTCATGTTTCCGGTAGCCTTACCCTGGATAAAAGCAGTGGTTCGCTCTTTCAGTTTTGCGCGAATGCTGCCATCAATCCACAGTTTCTGGTTGGGGAAGGTTTTAATAGTTGCTATGGGTACAACATCACCAATGCACTTGCTAATAAACTCGCTCATCGAATCAGCGTATACATCAATGTTGTTGTCAGATGCTATCTGGAACATATCCCAGTCCACGTGCTCGAAGCAATCTTGCAGCATGGAATCAGATTGGTCGGACCAGCGTTGAACAGACCTGAGAACGGCCGTTTCCTGTTTTAGTTTCTGTTTGTAGGCTGGGAGAAACAAAATGGAGTCATAGGCAGACTTGCCGAAAGGAGGGCAGAGAATAGCCTTGTATGCATCACGAAAGTTAGAATAACAATGATCCAGGATTTTTCCAGCCCGGGTGGCACATTCGATATGCTGATAAAATTTCGGGAGCTTTGTTTTCAAATTAGCCTTATTAAAATCCCCAGCCACAATAAATGCAGCCTCAGGATATGTGGTTTCCAATTTACATAGAGTCCAATAAATTTCTTTCAGTGCCGTCGATGTGTCAGCTTGAGGGGGGGGGATGTACACGGCTGTGATTATAATCGAAAAATGGTTCTGCAGCTGTCGCAATGAACCATTTTTGGTTCCAGGTAGAACTCTTTTGGGTTCCATGTAGAACCCTCTGTGGAAACAATACATATATGGCATTGTGTTGTGTGACAACTGCATTTTAGAGTGGCCTTTTATTGTCCCCAGCACAAGGTGCATCTGTGTAATGATCATGCTGTTTAATCAGCTTCTTGATATGCCACACCTGTCAGGTGTAACCCAAAAGGATCTACCTGAAACCAAAAGGGGTTCTTCAAAGGGTTCTCCTATGGGGACAACCAAAGAACCCTTTTTGGTTCTAGATAGCACCTTTTTTCTACACTGAACAAAAATATAAACACAACATGCAACAATTTCAGAGCTTTTACTGAGTTGCAGTTCAGATAAGGAAATCAGTCAATTTAAATAAATTAACTAGGCCCTAATCTATGGATTTCACATGACTGGGAATACAGATATGCATCTGTTGGTCACAGATACCTTTTTTTTTAAGTTAGGGGCGTGTTCAGAAAACCAGCCGGTATCTGGTGTGACCACCATTTGCCTCATACAGCGTAACACATCTCCTTCGCATAGAGTTGATCAGAGTGTTGATTGTGGCCTGTGGAATGTTGTCCCACTCCTCAATGTCTGTGCGAAGTTGCTGGACATTGGTGAGAACTGGAACATGCTTTCGAGGGGGACGGTGGCGGATGAATGGCACGATAATGGTCTTCAGGATCTCGTCACGGTATCTCTGTGCATTCAAATTGCCATTAATGAAATGCAATTGTGTTCATAACTTATGCCTGCCCATACCACCACCTAGGGCACTCTGTTCACAATGTTGACATCAGAAAACCGCTCGCCCACACTACGCCGTCTGCCATCTCCCTGGTGCAGTTGAAACCGGCCTTCATCTGTCAAGAGCACACTTCTCCAGCCTGCCAGTGGCCATAGAAGGTGAGCATTTTCCCACTGAAGTTGGTTATGACACCAAACTGCAGTCAGGTCAAGACCCTGGTGAGGACGATAAGCACGCAGATAAGCTTCCCTGAGACGGTTTCCGACAGTTTGTGCAGAAATTCTTCAGGTTGTCCAAACCCACAGTTTCATAAGCTGTCCGGGTGGCAGGTCTCAGACGATCCCGCAGGTGAAGAAGCCAGATGTGGAGGTCCTGAGCAGGTGTGGTTACACCTGATCTGCAGTTGTGAGGCCGGTTAGACGTACTGCCAAATTCTCTAAAATGACGTTGGGAGGCGGCTTATGAGAAATGAATACAGAATTCTCTGGCTCTGGTGGACATTCCTGCAGTCAGGCTGTCAATTGCACGCTCCTTAAAAACTTGTCATCTGTGGCATTGTGTGACAAAATCAAACATTTTAGTGTACTTTTGTCCCCAGCACAAGGTGCACCTGTGTAATGATCATATTGTTTAATCAGCTTCCTGATATGCCACACCTGTCAGGTGGATGGATTATCTTAGCAATGGAGAAATGCTCACTAACAGGGATGTAAACAAATTTGTGCACAACATTTGAGAGAAATAAGCTTTGAGCGTATGTAACATTTCTGGGATCTTTTACTTCAGCTCATGAAACATGGGACCAACACTTTACATGTTGCATTGATATTTTTGTTCAGTGTAAGAGTAGCTGTGTAAGTAATGTAGATACACTTTATAAAATGCAGCATGCCTTATAGAGTACTAACTATAGAGAAAATCAAGGCTGGTAGTTTGAGCAGATGTTGTGCCCTAAATATTTTACCTTTATTTAACTAGGCAAGTCAGTTAACAAATTCTTAATTTACAAGGAACAGTGGGTCCGCCTTGTCCGCTCGAGGATTCGATCTCACAACCTTTCAGTTACTGGACCAACGCTCTAACCACTAGGCTACCTGCCACCCATGTAGTCCTTCATGTTATGTAGCCTCAAATAATTATCAAGTTAGTATCATTTTCCAAAATAAAGAATCAAATATTTTAAAAAAAATCAACAATAACAGCAGTTCCAAAATGAAATAAATAAATATAACAACAGCATCAAAAGACTTATTACTAATGAAAGCCAGTGTTGTATCCTATAAAAACTGACATGGCACTTACATGCAGTTAGGCTATAGCAAATGCTATTTGTTTAGGTATTTAATAAGCCTTTTATTATTGAAACAAATCTTAGGTGATGTCCAATGCATAGCAAGATTAAAATTTTGGGAAAACCCGTGATGACCGTCTGAGCGAGATAATTCGTGTTCGCTGACTAACCGGTTTCAAGCTCACGTTTAAATCAATGCAGCGACATGAACGTCACATATTAACAGTTAACGGTTCATTGTGTTTACATATAGCCATCACGTACGACAGGCACCGCCAAGTACATGGGAGTATGGGCAGCCTACTACAAACCTGTTTGCACACCATTGTTTGCAACGTTCTTCATTACATTAAATACCCAGTCTAAGGTTTGTCCCACCACCCTACTCACAAGTATTTTTCTAAACAGCACATCGGTACACGGTGATGAAAATAACACTCACTTACCTATTCTAGAAAAATGGTGCATAGGGAGAGACACGGACAGTAATGGAGCACCAACGTTAAATAGGGCACGTCTTAAAATACATATTTAAGTCATAAGAGAATCCTTATTGCTTAAAAAATAAGCTGCATTCATTATTTTCCTCGGACGGAGCACGCTTGAAAAAAAGTCACTCTCCGAGATCTTTCCGCATTTAGAAGCGGTCGTCAGGAAATGTGATGTCATGGCTTTAAATTGCTCTCGCCTCCCCGCGCTCTCATTGGGGCAGCCAATGTCTGTGTGGTCCTCACATCTTATTTTGAAAACTAACCAAAACGAAAAATCATTGTCCATTTAAAAAATATATATATACATTACATCCCGTGGCAATATTATGTTGTTATACTAAATTCATGACTACTATTCTATACTATATATACACTCTAGTATAGCCTACTATAAAGAATACTGCCCTATACTATTCTATTTTGTCCCCTTTGAGATGATATACAAGTGGGGTAAATGCTAAGAAAGTCCTGTGCTCCAGTCATTGTGATTTATTTCCCACCATGTAATTATCTGTTTTACCTGGTAATTTCCCCTTATCTAACCTCCAGACATACACTACCGTTCAAAAGTTGATTCACTTAGAAATGTCCTTGAATTTTGTCCATTCAAATTACATAAAATTGATCAGAAATACAGTGTAGACATTGTTAATTTTGTAAATGACTATTGTAGCTGGAAACGGCAGAAAATAAAATAAAAATGAATATCTACATAGGCTTACAGAGGCCCATTATCAGCAACCATCACTCCTGTGTTCCAATGGCACGTTGTGTTAGCTAATCCAAGTTTATCATTTTAAAAGGCTAATTGATCATTAGAAAACCCTTTTGCAATTATGTTAGCACAGCTGAAAACGCTGGTGCTGATTAAAGAAGCAATAAAACGGGCCTTCTAGGCAGAGTTGCAAAGAAAAAGCCATATCTCAGAATGGCCAATATAAATAAAAGATTAAGATGGGCAAAAGAACACAGACACTGGACAGAGGTACTCTGCCTAGAAGGCCAGCATCCCAGAGACACCTCTTCACTGTTGACGTTGAGACTGGTGTTTTGCGGGTACTACTAGCTGTGCTAACATAATTCCAAAAGGTTTTTTTAATGATCAATTAGCCTTTTTAAAATGATAAACTTGGATTAGCTAACACAATGTGCCATTGGAACACAGGAGTGATGGTTGCTGATAATGGGCCTCTACGCCTATGTAGATATTCCATAAAAAATCGTCAGTTTCCAGCTACAGTAGTCATTTACATTAACAATGTCTACACTGTATTTCTGATCAATTTGATGTTATTTTAATAGACAGAAAATGTGCTTTTCTTTCAAAAACAAGGACATTTCTGGGTGACCCCAAACTTTTGAACGGTGGTGTACTTTTGACAAATAGAAGTCTGTGGTTTGATCATTTGACCCTGTACACATATAGAACTAAAATGGAGCTGGAGAGGAAGGCAGATGTTTTACGTGTCCCCAAACGATTGTGTTTTTTTTGTTCGTTTATTTGCGTTGTTTGTAACTTATTTTGTATATAATGTTGCCGCTTCCGTCTCTTATAACCGGAAATAACTTCTAGACATCAGGACTGCGATTACTCACCACGGACTAGCATAATCCTTTTTTTATTTCACGAGTCTTTATGAGCCCGACGCAAAGGATATACTGCTTTCTCGGGAACAGGCCCAGATCCCCGTGATTTGCGTGAAGAGGAGGCAGAGATAAAGGGGCCGAAGGGCGGGCTGCCTTCTGAGAATTCATAGGCAATCGAATAAACCCCCACTTCCTTCTATTCTGCTACCAAACGTGCAATCTTTGGAGAATAAAATCGATGACCTACGTGGAAGATTAAACTACCAACGGGACATTAAAAACGGTAATATTTTATGCATCACAGAGTTGTGGCTGAACGACGACACTATCAACATACAGCTGGCTGGTTAAACGCTGTACCGGCAGGATAGAACAGCGGCGTCTGGTAAGACATGTGGCGGCGGACTATGTATTTTTGTAAATAACAGCTGGTGCACGATATCTAAGGAAGTCTCGAGCTATTGCTCGCCTGAAGTAGAGTATCTCATGACAAGCTGTAGACCACACTACCTACCTAGAGAGTTTTCATCTGTATTTTCCATAGCTGTTTACATACCACCACAGTCAGAGCCTGGAACTAAGACAGTAATCAAACAAGAAAATGCTGCATGCAGCAGGTAGCCTAGTGGTTAGAGCGGCAGGTAGCCTAGCGGCAGGTAGCCTAGTGGTTAGAGCGTTGGACTTGTAACCGGAGGGTTGCAAGTTTGAATCCCCGAGCTGACAAGGAAAAAAATCTGTCGTTCTGCCCCTGAACAAGGCAGTTAACCCACTGTTCCCTGGGCGCCGAAGACGTGGATGTCAATTAAGGCAGCCCACCGCACCTCTCTGATTCAGAGGGGTTGGGTGAAATGCGGAAGACACATTTCGGTTGAAGGCATTTGGTTGTACAACTGACAAATAATTTTGACTTTAGTAGTCGGGGACTTTAATGCAGGGAAACTTAAATCCATTTTACCAAAATTCTTTCAGCATGTTAAATGCGCAAACAGAGGGAAAAAAATTCTGGACCACCTTTACTCCACACACAGAGACGCGTACAAATCTCTCCCTCGCCCTCCATTTGGCAAATCTGACCATAATTCCTCCTGATTCCTGCTTACAAGCAAAAATTTAAGCAGGAAGCACCAGTGACTAGATCAATAAGGACTGTTTTGCTAGCACAGACTGGAATATGTTCCGGGATTCCTCTGATGGCATTGAGGAGTACATCACATCAGTCATTGGCTTCATCAATAAGTGCATCGATGACGTCTCCACAGTGACCGTACGTGCAAATCCCAACCAGAAGCCATAGATTACAGGCAGCATCCGCACTGAGCTAAAGGCTGGAGCTGCCGCTTTCAAGGAGCAGGACTCTAACCCGGAAGCTTATAAGAAATCCCGCTATGCCCTGCGACGAACCATCAAACTGGCATAGCGTCAATACAGGACAAAGATCGAATCGTACTACACTGGCTCTGACGTTCGTTGGATGTGGCAGGGCTTGCAAACCGTTACAGACTACAAAGGGAAGCACAGCCGCGAGCTGCCCAGTGACACAAGCCTACCAGACAAGCTAGACTACTTCTATGCTCGCTACGAAGCAAATAAAACTGAAACATGCATGGGAGCATCAGCTGTTTCGGGAGATTGTGTGATCACGCTCTCCGCAGCCAACGTGAGTAAGACCTTTAAACAGGTCAACATTCACAAGGCCGCAGGCCCAGACGGATTACCAGGACGTGTACTACGAGCATGCGCTGACCAACTGGCAACTTGTCCCTGACTGTGTCTGTAATACCAACATGTTTCAAACAGACCACCATAGTGCCTGTGTCCAAGAACACTAAGGTAACCTGCCTAGATGACTACCGACCTGTAGCACTCACGTCTGTAGCCATGAAATGCTTTCAAAGGCTGGTCATGGCTCACATCAACACCATTATCCCAGAAACCCTAGACCCACTACAATTTGCATATAGCCCCAACAGATCCACAGATGATGCAATCTCTATTGCACTCCACACAGCCCTTTCCCACCTGGACAAAAGGAACACCTATGTGAGAATACTGTTCATTGACTACAGCTCAGGGTTGAACCCCATAGTGCCCTCAAAGCTCATCAATAAGCTAAGGACCCTGGGACTAAACACTTCCCTCTGCAACTGGATCCTGGACTTCCTGACGGGCTGCCCCCAGGTGGTAAGGGTAGGTAACAACAAATCCGCTACGCTGATCCTCAACACAGGGGCCCCTCAGGGGTGCATGCTTAGTCCTCTCAAGTACTCCCTGTTCACTCATGACTGCACGACTCCAACACCATCATTAAATTTGCAGATGACACAACAGTGGTAGGCCTGATCACCGACAATGACGAGACAGCCTATAGGGAGGAGGTCAGAGACCTGGCCGTGTGGTGCCAGGACAACAACCTCTCCCTCAACCCCCTCCCCACATCCATCCTCATCAACGGGGCTGCAGTGAAGCAGGTTGAGAGCTTTAAGTTTCTTGGTGTCCACGTCACCAACAAACTAACATGGTCCAAGCACACCAAGGCAGTCGTGAAGAGGGCACGACTAAACCTATTCCCCCTCAGGAGACTGAAGAGATTTGGCATGGGTCCTCAGATCCTCAAAAGGTTCTACAGCTGCACCATCGAGAGCATTCTGACTAGTTGCATCCTGACTGGTTGCATCACTGCCTGGTTTGGCAACTGCTCGGCTTCCGACTGCAAGGCACTACAGAGGGTAGTGTGAACGGCCCAGTACATCACTGGGGCAAAGCTTCCTGCCATCCAGGACCTCTATACCAGGCGGTGTCAGAGGAAGGCCTTAAAAATAGTCAAAGACTCCAGCCACCCTAGTCATAGACTGTTCTCTCTGCTACCGCACGACAAACGGTACCGGAGCGCCAAGTCTAGGTCCAAGAGGCTTCTACCCCCAAGCCATAAGACTCCTGAACATCTAATCAAATGGCTACTCAGACTATTTGCATTGTCCCCACCCCCTTCTTTTACATCGCTGCTACTCTCTGTTCTTATCATCTATGCATTGTCACTTTAATAACTCTACCTACATGTACATACTACCTCAACTAACCAGTGTCCCTGCACATTGACTCTGAACCGGTACTCCCCCTATATATAGTCTCGCTATTGTTATTTTACTGGTACTCTAAATTTCTTGTTACTTTTATTTCTTATTCTTATCCCTATTTTTTAAACCTCCTTGTTGGTTAGGGGCTCGTAAGTAAGCATTTCACTGTAAGGTCTACACTTGTTGTATTCGGTGCATGTGACTAATAACATTTGATTTAATGTAGATGCACAATTGTATATCATGTACATTATGAACCTACTCAAGCCTCACGGGAGTTTGCTATCTCCTCACATCCCTTGACTGCTTTGAGAGAGTTAGAAATGGAGGAGATATAAGAGGTAGGATAAGGTTTTTATTATGGCTTGTCCAGTGGAGGGTGCTGAGGGGAAGACGGCTCATAATAATGTCTGGAATGGAGACAATGGAATTGCATCAAACACATCAAAGACGTGGTTTCCATGTGGTTGATATCACTCCATTGACTCCATTCCAGCCATTATTATGAGCCATTCTCCCCTCAGCAGCCTTCACTGGACTAGTCAGTCCCTAATGGCATTTTCCCCATACAATAACAGGACACACTTATTCCCATCCTGCATCCTTTCATCTCCATAATAACCACTAATAAACACTACCCAGCATATGTGTCTAATCAACCTCAAGGGAATAAGAACAAGGGAAGTACATCAACTTCCTAGATACAGCTTACTTTCACAACAAATGTTAACAACATGTCCAGCATGCATGCAATATGTCCTGAGTCGAAATGATACAGTCCTGAGCTGTTTTTGTTAAGGCGCCCTCATGTGACGTAAAAGGGAACAGGCTCCGGCACACCAACATCACAGCAGACCTCAGTTCAAATACTATTTTAAATATTTTAAAAGCTTTGAGCCTGCCTGGAGTGCCAGGTGTGCAGGGTTTTTACTTTTAAGACTATTCTATTGTTCCATTGCAACAGGCAAGATCAAATGAAGCAACAGCTGAAATATTTTAAATTATTTCAAATATTATCTGTACCCAGGTTTGCAACACAGTAAGGCTGTGATGGACACAGTATCAGTCTTTTACAGTATCCAATGTGAGTAGTGGTTGATGTTTATAATGGTGATTTCCATAAGTAGGACAAATATCCCAAGGTTCCGTAAACAGGAAACAGATACACTATTCTGGCTTCCTCTCAGAGCGACAGGGTCAACACTTACCCCTGTCTGAGGCCTAAAAATACCTGACTTCAGGAAGTTAGGACATTGTGCTACTACACTGCATTCCACTGTCCTGACATCATTGTATATGTTAATTTACAAATATGCTAGGTAGGCATCTGAAGTTAAATACCAAAGTTAAATGACAGTGGCCAGTTAAACAAAGCCAAAGCATGGTTTTGTTTACAGAAGATAGACGTATTTGGTAAAAGACCAAGTCCATATTATGGCAAGAACAGCTCAAATAAGCATAGAGAAACAACAGTACATCATTACTTTAAGACATGAAGGTCAGTCAATATGGAAATTTTCAGTGCAGTCGCAAAAACCATCAAGCGTGATGATGAAACTGGCTTTCATGAGGACCGCCACAGGAATGAGAGTTACACCTGCTGCAGAGGATAAGTTCATTAGAGTTACCAGCCTCAGAAATTGCAGCCCAAATAAATGCTTCACAGAGTTCAAGTAACAGAAACATCTCAACATCAACTGTTCAGAGGAGACTGTGTGAATCAGGCCTTCATGGTTGAATTGCTCCAAAGAAACCACTACTAAAGGACACCAATAATAAGAAGAGACTTGCTTGGGCCAAGAAACACGAGCAATGGACATTAGATAGGTGGAAATTTGTCCTTTGGTATGGAGTCCAAATTTGAGGTTTTTAGTGTCTTTGTGAGACACGGTGTGGGTGAACGGATGATCTCCGCATGTGCATTTCCCACCGTAAAGCATGGAGGAGGAGATGTTATCGTGTGGGGGTGCTTTGCTGCTGACACTGTCTGTGATATATTTAGAATTCAAGGCACACATAACCAGCATGGCTACCACAGGATTCTGCAGCAATACGCCATCCCATCTGGTTTGGGCTTAGTGGGACTATCATTTGTTTTTCAACAGGACAATGACCCAACACACCTCCAGGCTGTGTAAGGGCTATTTGACCAAGAAGGAGAGTGATGGAGTGCTGCATCAAATGACCTGGCCTCCACAGTCCCCCCTACCTCGACCAAATTGAGATGGTTTGGGATGAGTCGGACCGCAGAGTGAAGGAAGAGCAGCTAACAAGTGCTCAGCATATGTGGGAATTCCTTCAAGACGGTCTGTCCTTTTATCCATTGCTCTGTCCATGATTTGAGAGTGGCTACATTTCTCCAGTCCCATCCGGCAGCTGTTTACCAGAACAGTGGTGGGGTGTCCACTTTGTCATTTGTTAACTGCATATTGCCCCTGTTTTACCGCATCATACCAAACAAATTAAGGACTTACATTTTTAGCTTCAACTGATGTCAAAAGACCAAAATAAGCAATTACATATTTTTCTCCTCAGCTCTAATCTGCTCAGATCTAGCCTATTATATTCTTTGCTCAGCTCTATTTTGCGTAGGTCTTCTATTTTATTATGCTCAGATATAGTCCTATTCTGTTCTAGCATTTTCGTTCACTATTAAGTGATGGCATTTTGATAACTGTTTCAAAGGTTTATGATGCGAGTAAGTGTTGATAGCTATTTTATTCTATTCTGCTCAGATCTATACTATTGTAGAGAATTTTATCATTTTTGCCCACCAAAACCTTCACTACCTCGACCATAGGAGTTTTGTACTGGGGGTTTCGTTTCAGAACACTACTCTGGAGGACGAGACTTCTTTGCACTCAATAGCTTACATCTCTCCCCCGAAAGTTCCTGTGGAGGAAGGATAGACTTTTACCAGTAGACAATTGGGTAAAAAGCTGTCAATCTGTTACCGCCCCAAAACACCGGAATTACGAGATGGGACAACGCAGTCTATATCTCGACTAAAAAGACAAAGGATACACAGCAACATTTGCCAGGTATAGTCGCAATGCAATTTAAACAAACAAAATCTGAAGTTATATTGTGTGGAACGACGCTCTGATGTGACCACTCTGGGGCGCTGTCGACAGATTCCTGACGGACGGGTCGTGTTGACTTGCGGTATATGACCTAGGGACAGGAATGGGGTTTATCACTATTGGGTGGACTGTAGAAGTGGGGGAGGGGTTGATAACTTATTAAATGGTTATTAAATATGTATAGCATATAGGCTTTATGTCAACCAACCATCTGTAGGCCTATTCCTAGTATGGTAGGCCTATTCCTAGTATGGAATAGTAAATTACATTGTTGCGGGGTAGCCAACCTGGACTCCGCGGTCGACGTGGGGCCTATGGTCAAGGTAAATTAGTCTTTGAGGCGAGGGCAGGCTGGGATTGCCCATAGGCCGAATGGTCAACTCAGTGTTGCAGAGAAATATAATAACAGAAAGTCTGTTTTGAAAGTTATTGTCTGCTACATTTGCCACGTAATTATTGATGTTATTGAATCCTTTTATTTTCACTCATTGTTCAGTTGTAGGCTAAGAAATAAGAGATTGTTTTATAAATCAGGTTTTAGTAAGTAGCCCAGGCTTTTAATGCTTCCTAACTACTAGTGGCTATTCCCTAGATTAAAACTGATTACTAGCAGCATGCAAACTAGAGTGTAGATATATTTTTATTTAATATGGGTTTCACGGGTGATTGTGTGACAGGTTGCCATTATGATAAAAGTCCAGATTCTGGGATACATCTGTTGTTTTTTTGTCGTATAGATTTCCATTTTTCATCTGGCAGACGGGTCCCATTGTCCTTGAGAGCGGTACCCCCCACCCAGGGGTACCCCTCCAGCTGTCACTTGAACCTCCTTTTCCTTCTGTCCCCCCACTCCCAACACCCCCGCCCTCAATTACCCCAACAACCCCCAAACCTCCACAGCCCCGATGGCAGGGCGCCCATCCCGACCCAGTGGCCAGCCCCAGTCCAGTAAGGTGAGCCAGTTTAAATTGGTTCTACTGGGGGAGACATCAGTGGGGAAGTCCAGCCTGCTGCTGCAGTTTGTCAAAGGCCAGTACCAGGACTTCGGGGAGAGCACCATTGGGGGTAGAGTACCAACCATACACCAGAATACTCTCCTCTGTAGACCAATATTACTTCTTCTTCAGGTCATTTGACCTCCTCTTTTCTGTTTGTCCATATGATAACCTTTTCCACAGAGACTTGATCAGCACACCTTTCCTCTATCATTCTTTTCTATCTGACCCACAATGTTTTCATTTTCCTTAATCTAATAATCCGTCAACTCCTCTCATTACTATTTTTTAGGCTAAAGCATCTCCCATGTTCTCTTCTCTCAGCGGCCTTTCTGACTCAGATGGTGAGTGTGGACAGTGCCATGGTGAAGTTTGAGATCTGGGACACGGCTGGTCAGGAACGCTACCACAGCCTGGCACCCATGTACTACAGAGGAGCTCAGGCAGCCATAGTGGTCTATGACATTACCAACACAGTATGTACATCTTAGATGATAACATATCCCTCTCCTTTATCAAATGCTCCATCTCCCCCTTTATCTCGCGCTCTCTCTCATCCCCACTCTCACAATCCTCCTCTCCAGCCCTTCTCCTTCCTGCATAATGACTCCTATCTGTTCCCTGTTAAATTCCACATCTCTTCCTCTCACTTTTTCCACTCATATGTAGTGAAGTCATTCACCAACAATGCTTAGCGTCTGTTAATTATTCACGCCAGAAATTTCACAGATATCCCACATTTACACTATACCACTTGTGCAGAGGTTTGAGACAGATGTTTGAGAAGGACATGCATTTCGGGCTAGTACATCTTCCCTGTTCCTTCTGGCCATATCTCATCTTTATTTCCTGCTCTGGATAGGAGACCTTTGTACGAGCCAAAGCCTGGGTGAGCGAGCTCCAGAAACAGGCCAGTGCAAACATGGTGATAGCCTTAGCAGGCAACAAAGCCGATTGGTCTGCTAATAGAGTGGTGGAGTATACGGTAGGCTCCTGTGTATATACCTCACACCCAAGATAGCGAGATAATTGCCAAATGCTTGTGCAGTGATGTGTATGTGTGTGTGTAGTAGGTCTGTATGTCTGTGGTGTTTTTTCAGGATGGTCAGGGTTATGCTGCTGACAACAGTCTTCTCTTCATGGAGACCTCTGCCAAGACAGCCATGAATGTCAACAACCTCTTCCTGGCCATTGGTGAGTCACATCTGACACGCCATCATCCAAATTCATAGGGTTGAAATGGGCTGATGGAGATGACACTGACTTTCTTTTCTGAGGGCTTCCATATTTAATGTTATGTACTCATTATCGGTCAAAACTAATCACAACATCATTCCTAACAGAGCATTTGTTTTTGCTATGAATAGTTTACTCCTTACCTTGACACCTCTAAGGGGTAATGTCCCTCTGTATCCACAAGAGGGTGATAAAACCTCACTGTACACCCAAAATATGAACAGCAATCTTCTTGTTTATACCGTTGCCATCTCAACTATAAGCAACACATACTTTAATTGTTCTATGTGGTCCTCTATGTTGATATACAGGACCATGATTTGTTGTCTCTCTTTTTTCTAGCCAAGAAACTGCCCAAGAGTGAGCCACTGGGTGGAGTAGCTGGCAGTGCTGGGGTTCGAGGGGGACCTCCAGTGGACCTCAGACAGCCTACCCAGACCAGCCCTGCCCTGTGCTGTGGAAACTGAGGAGGGATGGGGGAGAAGAGAAGCAAGCTCACATCTGAGGGAGGAGGGAAGGCTAAAGAGATTTTCCAAAGAAAAGAAGGGAGAGTAAAAGAGAAGTGTAGCATGCAAATGAGTTAAAGGAATGATAAGGGACAAATACACTGAGTGTACAAAACATTAGGAACTCTTTCCTAATATTGAGTTGCACCCACCCAACTGGTCAATCTATGTCATGGAAAGAGCAGGTGTTCTAAATGTTTTGTATACTCAGTGTATGTAGATCAATGGGAGGAAAACACACACTACAATAAGATTAACTTCTATTAAAGCTACCACTTCCCAACATGTTTTTGTCAACTCGGCACTACTGGACAGCCACTGACCCAGCCAGATAAAATACACTTACTGTATGGTCTGTACGTGATCTTTATGCTCTTTGCTGTCTTTGCTATTATCATAACACTCCTCTAACCTTTACACATTTTCGTGGGTTTATTTGATATTATGAAAATAATTGAAATTAAATGAACGGGTAGATGTGCAGCTGTGGGAAGAGTGGAAGAACACCTTGAATGGGCCGGAAAAGAAGGGGTGACCGGCGGATCCAAACTCTAGGACAGATGAATAAGTACCTTTTAAAGCGATTTTTACACTCAGCAGTTCTCCCAGTAGGCTAGAAACTAAGGCCAATTGAACACATGCTGTGGTGTGGGGTTATCAAGTTCTTGGCAAACCAATCTGCGGACACAAACAGGAAGTGACATCACATTGGTCTTTCAGGCGGTGCGGTCACACTAGGCCAAAGTGATTAAAACAGAGGCGGAGGCCAAATGTCTGTTTGCACAAAGCACACAGATCGTTTCTCTGAGAACACATGGTCAAAGCTCCCAGCAGTCCCTCCTATGACTGCATATCAATTTGCTTTTATCCATGTTCATTTGCCTCTATCTTAGTTGGACATTTATATTATGTACTATGCAGTCCCTAAAAGAGGAAGTGACATCAAATGTACGTATTTTTTTTACCACATCTCCTTTACTAATAAATGTGCAATACTAAGGTGTACTCAGTTGGCTTATACTATAGGAACGTTTTCTATGTTGCAGTTAGAAATAGAATGTATAGAACCATGTACAGTACAGGTAACCCTAAGGTTACAGACTGTTCACCGGTGATGGTTGAACATAACTGTTGGCCAATTGCATAGAGATGGTGTTAAAAACAGAGCAACTAAGACAATGAGAAGATCATTTCTTGTGGTTTGACAAAATTAATGTCCTTTATCCGATTTGCCTCTTTTGTTTCTGTCATGTTTTAATTACCACAGACACATTGCTCACTGCAAATATTGTGTTATAGTTTCATATAATTCCCTGGCTGTGTATTGTTTTATAAACACAAAGTATATATTTGTCTAATGGTGTTCCAATATAGCATCATAATAGGCACTATATGCCCACTGGATCTCATTTCAAGTCTTGTATTATCAAGCTTTTTATAACAATGTGCAGTGCCCATGTATGCATATCCTATATCGCAGTCTCAATGTCTTGTTTTAAAATGTTTACAAATAAGTGCCTTTCTTTTTTAATCTTTAATTGGTTGTTGATCATGTGCAGTTTGATGTGATAAGATAACATGTTGTAAGATGAAATATTTTATACACGTGCACATTTCTCTATTTCTTCTTTAAAATAATCACATTAATTCTAAAAATACATACCATTTCTTATCTAATAACTATTTGGTGAAAACATGATAAAGAATAAGCATTACCACTCAGGAAGGAATATAGCTGTTTTTTTGTAAAACATTTATTTGTGCCATTTTAGACCATGTCACATGATGCAGCAAATCCTGTGTGTAAGTGCAAACCACAAAACTAGTTGTGCAAACTTACTGCAGCATGCTTCTGCTAATGTATCACAGAATTTGTGCCAAGTATAGAAATTATTTTGTATTAAAGATACATTAATAGTTTTTCAGAAAATACCTAATGTTCCTCAAGGTAAATTGTGACATCAAGTTGCATTAGAGATATAAGACACATAACCATTCATCAACATAACAGGTACAGTATTGCGCATTTAGAAACATTAAGTACATACTGAACAAAAATATAAACACAACATGTAAAGTGTTCCATGTTTCATGAGCTGAAATTAAAAAAAATCACAGAAATGTTCCATACGCACAACAAGCTTATTTCTCTCAAATGTTGTCCACAAATTTGTTTATATCCCTGTTAGAGAGCATTTATCCTTTGTCAAGATAATCCATCCACTTGACAGGTGTGGCATATCAATACGCTGATTAAACAGCATGATCATTACCCACAGGTGAACCTTGTGCTGGCGACAATAAAAGGCCACTCTAAAATGTGCAGTTTTGTCACACAACACAATGCCATATATGTCTCATTTTGAGGGAGGGTGCAATTGGCATGCTGACTGCATCAGTGTCCATCAGAGCTGTTGCCAGAGAATATAATTTTAATTTCTCTGCCATAAGCTGCCTCTAACGTTGTTTTAGAGAATTTGGCAGTACATCCAACAGGACTCACAACCGCAGAACCCATGTAACCACGCTAGTCCAGGACCTCCACATCAGCTAAGAAGTATTTCTGTCCGTAATAAAGCACTTTTGTGGGGAAAAACTCATTCTGATTGGCTGGGCCTGGCTCCCCAGTGGGTGGGCCTGGCTGCCAAGTAGGTGGGTCTATGCCCTCCCAGGCCCACCCATGGCTGCACCCTTGCACAGTCATGTGAAATCCATAAATTGGGTCTTAATGAATGTATTTCAATTGACTGATTTCCTTATATGAACTGTAACTCAGTAAAATCTTTGAAAGTGTTGCGATTATATTTTTGTTCAGTATATCTCCAGCAGAAACAGAAATTCAGGCAACAGAAACAGAATAGAAATAGTAAACATGTAAATCACAAGTGTCAAAGCGAGAAAGTAACATATTTAAATCTAATTCCTAACTTCACATCCCTTCCACTAAAAGCTCCATTCTGACTTGAGATACACACAAAGCCCCAACAATACACAAAACCTAGTGTTGAAGGCAGTGTAAGATTTGCACCCAAGTTCATATTCATATTACACATGCAGTAAAAAGACTTCTAGGTAGCCATGGAAACTTAGCCAATTTCAAAAGGTGAGGATAGGAAAACAGATCAATTCCATTTGACCTCGCTAGCTTCAAATATGGACAGAAATGTTGATAAAGTATGCGTCCCAAATGGCACCATGTTCCCTTTATAAGGCACTACAAAGAGAATAGGGTGCCATTTGGGATTCATTTTGGGCCATAAGAAAATGTATACGTAGCAACTCGATTATCATCAGGTCTTGTGGTCTTGTGTTAATGGTTAGGGGTAGAACAATTATAAAAACAAACAATATATTGTCCAGCAATGTCAGATACAAAAAGATAACATGTAAGTTTCTCCCAATTCAGTAGTTTCACTGCAACTGTGCAAGCATGACCTTAAAAGTACTGAGTAGCATGCAGTACTGTTACTGCATGTGTAAATAGAAAATATGATCAGGTATCATTAAAAGTTTTACTATTAAATGGATTGTTCCCTTTGTCAATCATGCTAGTATCATACTAACTTCAAACGATGGACGTCTGATAACAACTAAAGCTAGATTAAATTCAGTAAATTCATATTAAATCTTTCAAGTTCATCTTTCATATTTATAAAATGCCTTAAGGTGAGGAAGGAAAGGCACCAACTACTTCTTTTAGATAAAATAAATGTCCACGTGAGACAATGATGGTTTTATACTCCCTAAAAACATTCCCTGTAGTATAGTAGCTAGCTCCTTGGCTGCCTGCTATTGTGACTACAATCTTGCCAGCATCTGATCTTATAAGAGCACAAAAACTGCTATAATCGTCTTACAACTCTAAAGTATGTGAACTGAGCGATTTGTGCTTTTTGAGGTCGTTCTGGTTCGATTATAAAAAAAGAATCACAGTTTTCGATTTCGGTTTAGATCATTTCTTTAGACATTAAATGCACTATGTGGGTTGAATTCTGTAACACAGAATAAAACAATGAATAAAGTCCCATGATGGTAGTGACTGCCCATTACTACTTATCACTTATTAACCATTACTTAATCACTTTAATAAAATATTTCAGTTGTGTATATTACATTTATTTTACAAGATGATTATTATTTAATTCCAAGTCATCATCTCATCTCTATAGAGCTGCTGTATATCCTGTCTGACAAAATCACTATTTTAGTAGTTCTTCAACGTAAATAAGGCATATTTTTATGACTGCTGAATACAAACTATCAATCACTTAGATCATGTATTTTCAGAGAGAGATACCTTGCGAAGCAACCTCTCTATCACTCTCTATCACACGTTCTTCTGTCTCTTCTCTCCGTCTGTGTATGCCCCACACAGACTGGACAAGTATGCGCACAATGGATTATGGTCATTGTAGTTAATTACCACATTTCTGCGCAAAACTAAGTAGAATATTGGTCTGTTGGAAACTACAACTCCCTACTACATTGTCTGTTTGGCTTGATCGGATTTATCTCTAGAGAAACTGCGCATTGAGCTCATAGAAAAAAATGGAATGAAATGGAATTCAAATAGTTGAACCTAGTTAATCGCTCAGCACTATCAGTATGTGATATAAATAACATAATTTGACTGTTTAGAATGCTAGAGGTCTGTGGTGTGTCCTGAAACATATCTGATAGTTCAGTGTACGCAAACAGTCTTAAGTGATCATCAGTCACTAATAAACAGAGGGACCTTGCAAGTCATGCCGAGGGAGAAAGATTGACTAAAGAGACATCTGTAGACATAACTGGAATTCCACCGAGCCTGATTGCGCTAAGACAACTCCCAATGTTGACGTTACCCTTTTATAGGTGTAGATGGATTGTATGAGCCGCACTGATCCAAGAACAGATATATATATTTTTAACCCTTTTTCAAGACGTAAAATTTTGTATGCAGGCATGACTAAGTTGCTTTGGATAAAAGCTAAATGGCATATATTATATTATCAAGCACATTTGACCTTTCGTACCACAACAGTTCTGCAGCTCTTACGACAGAATGCAAGAATCATTGGGGTTTTTGGGGTTCTTGGGATCGTTGCTATTCGACGGATCTCCCTGATCATCATCCACCGGGGATCCTTCATCATGGGGCAGCCTTGGCCCGTCTCCCTCATCCAGCTTGGGTGTGTCAGCGCAGGCATCCTCATAGGCGCTGATGCTGTCTGTGTCGTTGTTCCTATCTGGAAAGATGTCGCGCCTGTTCTCCTCCTGACTGTTCCCTGGGGTCTGGCTACCCAGCATCAACGGTCCCAAGGTCTTGTTGACTATCTTAGTGAACTTGGTGAAGCTGTCCTCTGCCCCTTCTTCTATGTCCTCAGAGTCCACAGAGGACCACAGCCGGGCGATGTGGAGAGGAGGGGGCCGGGTCGGACTGTCAGAGGGCTGCTCCCCCCTCCCATTTTTGAAGGAGGCAGCGAGCAGCCCCCCAGCGCTGGTCGTCTCCAATGGTAGTCCGTTGTTGGGCCCGGGGCTCTCACTGTCCAATCGGATAATAGAGAGAGGCGCATCTTGGCGAGAATTGTCCTCCTCCCTTGGTGCATCCCTGACTTGTTCCTGTGCTTCTTTTTTTATTTTCATCTCTTGCGCTTGTTGTCTAGCCATCTCCTCCTCCCTCTCCTGCTCCTTAATGAGTGTGTACACTGGTACTGCTGGAATGGTCTTCCTCTCCTATGGAACAGTATGATATAACAGCTATATTAACCATTTTCACATAGTGCACTATATAGGGCGCCATTTGGGACGCAAACCCTGTACAGACCTCATTACAGCAGGGAAACAGTCAGGTATTACATCTTGAAGCTCACAGACCTTTACATTTAGATTTGCATACTGTAAAACTAGATGCAAATGTCAACAGGACGCTCCAGGCTAGAAGTGGGTGATATGAAAACCAAATTCAACATGTACAGACGTATTATAATGACTTACACATTTTGGGCTGTTACTATGAGTCCAAATCTCTGTCAAATACATTTTATAGCCTGTAGTACATCTTGTGCTACACTATCAATATATTCATAGCTCTATTTGCATGGTTTGAGGCTAGGTCGAAAATATACAGGTTAAGACAACATCGTCAATAATCTCGGACCAGTGCCGTTGCTAACCACAAGACCATGCTGATGATCAGATGACCAAAATATTACGACCAAGGTCTCTGAGTCACTGCAAATATTTATTTGTTTGAAAATCTACTGAGGTTTCTTAAAGTGAGGAGGATATAGACTGCCAGCTAGAATATATTGTTTAGCGCTTCTTAGGGCTTTAAAGGGATAATCCACCCACAGAAATAAAAATCTTGAAACTCCTGTCAATTTGGTGAAAACCTATGTTCTATCAATAAAAATGTTCCCATTTTAATTTCCATCTATGAAATCAGGAAATCATGTAGGAAAGTTCTATAAGGGCGGCAGGTAGCCTAGCGGTAAGATCGTTGGGACAGTAGCCGAAAAGCAACATGCACTCGCTCTGGGCAGAGAGGAACTGCAAGCTGAACTCGGTGAGATAAGATTCCTAAATTGATAGTGCAGTTAGCTCGCTAATTCACTTGCTAATATTGACTTTGGTATTGTTGTGTGTAGATACATTTGCTAGCTAACTACCTAATTATTGTGGGTTTTGTAGTTGACTTGAGCTGCAACAGATTTCCACAATAATTGTCACGTTTTTACCAATGATTTATATATAAACTAGATGACAGAGAGGGGGCGCGTGCCTCCATTTTGACCCCCCCCACCACCATAGTAAGAAATATTTTGTTTTTGATATTACAGACAACTTAATGCATACTTTTAAATTGCATTATGTGAGATAAACAAAGTATATTTTTTCCTTAAAGTATATTTTCCTTAAAGTATAATAAAATGTCCTTAAAGTATTATTTTTACAAAGTTCTAATGTTACTGTCCCCACCAGAACAACACAAATACATTTGTCCTTGAAACATTTAATTGAAATATTGTAGAATTCCATTTATCCTATGGACGACTGCTTCTTCTGGGGAGTCAAAGCTTCTCATTAGCCAATACATACTGTAGCATCAGCAATCCATGGTTGATATTCATCATTGGTTGCTACCAACCTTGTTATAATGACAAAATGAAACTTGTTCACAATTTTTTTTTTCACATCAACTCGGCAAAAAAAGAAAAGTTTCTTTTTCAAGACCCTGTCTTTCAAACATAATGCGTAAAAATCCAAATAACTTCACAGATCTTCATTGTAAAGGGTTTAAACAGTGTTCCCCATGCTTGTTCAATGAACCATAAAGAATTAATGAACATGCACCTGTGGAACGATCGTTAAGACACTAACAGCTTACAGACGGTAGGCAATTAAGGTCACAGAAAACGTAGGACACTAAAGAGGCCTTTCTACTGACTCTGAAAAACACCAAAAGAAAGATGCCCAGGTTCCCTGCTCATCTGTGTGAACGTGCCTTAGGCATGCTGCAAGGAGGCATGAGGACTGCAGATGTGGCCAGGGCAATAAATTGCAATGTCCGTACTGTGAGACGCCTAAGACAGCCAAACATCACACCTGCGGGACAGGTACAGGATGGCAACAACAACTGCCCGAGTTACACCGAGAGGCTGGACCGAGGGCTTGTAGGCCTGTTGTAAGGCAGGTCCTCACCAGACATCACCGGCAACAATGTTGCCTATGGGCACAAACCCACAGTCGCTGGACCAGACAGGACTGGCAAAAGTTGCTCTTCACTGACGAGTCGCGATTTTGTCACACCAGGGGTGATTGTCGGATTCACGTTTATCATCGAAGGAATGAGCGTTACACCAAGGCCTGTACTCTGGAGCGGGATCGATTTGGAGGTGGAGGGTCCGTCATGGTTTGGGGCGGTGTGTCACAGCATCATCGGACTGAGCTTGTTGTCATTGCAGGCAATCTCAACGCTGTGCGTTACAGGGAAGACATCCTCCTCCCTCATGTGGTACCCTTCTTGCAGGCTCATCCTGACATGACCCTCCAGCATGACAATGCCACCAGCCATACTGCTCATTCTGTGCGTGATTTCCTGCAAGACAGGAATTTCAGTGTTCTGCCATGGCCAGCGAAGAGCCTGGATCTAAATCCCACTGAGCACGTCTGGGACTTGTTGGATCGGAGGGTGAGGGCTATGGCCATTCCCCCCAGAAATGTCAGAGAACTTAGGTGCCTTGGTGGAAGAGTGGGGTAACATCTCACAGCAAGAACTGGCAAATCTGGTGCAGTCCATGAGGAGGAGATGCACTGCAGTCCTTAATGCAGCTGGTGGCCACATCAGATACTGACTGTAACTTTAAATTTTGACCCCCCATTTGATCAGGGACACATTATTCCATTTATTTTAGTCACATGTCTGTGGAACTTGTTCAGTTTATGTTGAATCTTATGTTGATACAAATATTTACACATGTTACATTTGCTGAATATAAACGCAGTTGACAGTGAGAGGACATTTCTTGTTGTTATTTAACACAGTTTAACATTGTTAATCATAAGAATGTGGTTTGTACAGAAGTCCAGATAAATAAAAATCTGTTATGTCGAGATTACAATTTATTTATCTCATGATCACTACATAACAAAAGTTGTCAAGATTGCAAGAAAATCTAAAGCACCACGGATCATCCACTAATTTAAGAGACCCTGTGGCTGCGTTGATCACAAATGCGCTTGTGGGGCATTTAATCCCTAAACAATGCCCGCAAGACTACAGCCAAACTCACGCAAGAAACGCAGCTAACTGGGATGGTCTCGTGAGCTAGGTAGTCTTGTTGGCTAGCTGGCAAGCAAGCGATCTCGTTATCAGTGCTGGTGGTTAGCTGCGTTGCATAACTGATGTGTATAATTAAGGGACACTTCATGTTTTGTGGATATAAAAATTAAGTGGGTGAGCTCCATTCCTGACAGGCTGATCAGATTCAATTTCAGCCTCAGAGCCTGATAAATCAGGATGCTGCGTTCTAGGCCGTTTTATAGGCAAGGCTCCTTGCAGGCAGATTAGCTGTCAAAGTGCTATATAGGCAGATGCATATCTGATCCAGGGGGCTAGCTATATAGAGCTCCACAGTGGACGTGTCATAATACGCATAAAACATAGCGGCGAAACACAGAAATAGTTCCAATCATTTCTTCCATAGGGGATTTCAGAACCACTTTAAACAAGGTTCGTGTTTCATGTAGGGTTTCCCTGCCGTGACGTTTTGACTGAGATTTACACTTATCGGACAAAGTAACAACACAGCCGTCTCTATTAACTCAGATTCGAAAATGGTAATTAGCATCAAAGTTGACATCCAAGACTACAAATCCTTGCGAGCTCCTAATTTCATCTCAAACTGACCTTTGCTGTCAGCTAGCTAGCTAGCTATAGCTACCTTGATCCAAAACTAAAGCTATTTAACTAATATTTGTGGCTTATTTATGCATTTGGTTGTGTCTTGTACAAAATACTATCCTGGTAGCAGTCAGATATTTACGATGTGCCATGAATACTACGCTAGTTGATATTAGCAACATACCCTTACTTTACCAGATCCTCTTCTCCTTCAGTCAGTGAAGGTCTATATTTAATACCTCATCATTTCTGCCAACTATATGAATGAGGTGAAATCTATTTAAATTCATGGTGTCAGAATGCACTGCTGTATTAAAGCAATTCAGAACTTGTTGACATCTTCTGTTGCAGATTCAAAGCCAGATTAACTCATTGCAGAATGTATCCACAATCATGAATAAATAAGCATATTTAACAAGAATGCACCTAGTCTTCCATCAATCACATCAAAAACCTGAACTTCAGCAATTACATTATTTTAAAGAAATCAAAATAGCAAACAATGCGTACATATGCCTTGTATACATAACATATAAACATCTGACTTGAAGTAATTAGATGAATCACAAACCTGGGACATAGTAATAATAGTTCATATGGTGCTCTTCTATCAGAGAGCACACAGATTCTCCTGCTTTTCCATTTTAGGAATTAGATCAGCAAAAACAAAATGTAAAACAGCATATTGTGATTTTAGAAGGGTGAGTTACAAACGGAGAAACAACTGGATGCGTAAGGTAGTTTTAATATAAATATGAGGTCAACTCCAGCAGAATGAGAAACACACAACACACTCAAGACATGCCGAAACGCAACTATATCAACAGCTTTCTTGTCAATTTAACAGGTCAACGTTGCTGCTATCAATTGTGAGCAGCACATTTAACACTGCATTCAATCTGAACGGAGTAAAAAAAAAAGTTGGTAAAAACAGTACACCACAGCCCTTTTAAACGTGTTACTGAGTCTAGATGTTATCAAATCAGGAGAAGTGAAGGAAGCAGCGTAGGGAAAATGGGTGAAGGTAGATGAGATGGAGAGTTCCAAAATGCCCAAAGTTGAGGGACCATGGGGCATAAAAGGCAGTGTGGAATAAGGGGTAGCTAGATGGATGGTTGGCCATGGAATAAACATCAAATTGGGTGCTGGTGTGCTTCTGCATCCCTTATTGGTTGTCGCCAGAAATATCCATCCCAGGTCCAGTTATACATGGGGTCTCAGTGGGTCCCTCAACATCATTCCATCTCAGTTGCAGCATTCAAATCGTGGTCTGTGAATCACAATTAAAGACAATGAGTGATCACAGCATTTCCACCAATTGAGCCATACACAATATAACTTAAGCATTGAGGACAACATTTTGTTGACAACATGGTTTATAACATGTGTTATGTGTGAATGATGGAAGAATCTTATACCAGCTGTAGGTCCATTTGAGTGTGTGGTCACTTAGGCCTGCATATCAACCAGTACTGGGACCTTGGGATGCTTGTTCTCAAAGTGCTGCTTGAATGTCTTCAGGTCTGTGTCTATAAAAGGCAAAAGACAAAATGTAGGAAGTTAATCTGTGGTTTAGATTGAATTCAAAGTTGGCACAAATGATAAACTAAGCAATGTGATGCCACACTACTACACATATGAAAGACTGGACCACACAGGTCAGTACAACAGCCTACACATGGAGAGGAACCTAAAAGGCACATTCAGTACCAACCAATACTACTTTCCCGATAGACAGGGCATGTGTGGACCAGTGCTGCCTTGGTTGTAGTCTTCTGGTCCGCAGCTGCTACCTTCTTCTTAGCAGCCGCCACGTTGGCATTAGTCAACAAGTTCCACTTGAGAGTGGAGTATGCGTTTATATATAAATACCGTGAAATTGAACACCCCTCCCCGATTGTACCCGTACTGAATAATGACTTAAAAGGGTGGACATCTCCAGATCTGAATGGTAGGAGTGTGTAGAAGCTTTTGTTCCAGCCCAGCTCATGCCTGATTACAAATCATAGTCTATCGCTGTCATGTTGATCATTAAGTCAGGTGTTAGAGCTGGGCTGGGACAAAACCCTTCACACACTCTTCAGGACTTGCTGCAATGACTGAAACAGAGAATTGTATTACAGATCAAAACAGCTTGCCTAGTTGAGAGGTGATAAGACCTATTGGTTCTGGAATACAGAAGGTGCAAATAAGGTTAATAATTATACTTGGGGGCCTCCAGAGTGGAGCAGCAGTCCAAGGCACTGCATCACAGTGCTAGAGGCGTCACTACAGATCCAGGTTAGATCCCGAGCTGTGTCGCAGCCGGCCGCAACAGGGGGACCCATGAGGCGGCGCACAA
Source organism: Brachymystax lenok tsinlingensis (assembly GCA_030435695.1). Lineage (NCBI taxonomy): Eukaryota > Metazoa > Chordata > Actinopteri > Salmoniformes > Salmonidae > Brachymystax > Brachymystax lenok. Next base: position 27,027,665 of record CM059813.1, read on the forward strand.
TTGGCCTAGCATCATCGGGTTAGGGGAGGGTTTCGCCAGCTGGGATGTCCTTGTTTCATCTCGCTCTAGCGACTCCTTGTGGTGGCCGGGCGCAGTGCACACTAACTTTGGCGCCAGATGTACGGTGTTTCCTCAGACACATTGGTGCGGCTGGCTTCCGAGTTAAGCGGGCAGTGTGTCAAGAAGCAGCGCAGCCTGACAGGGTCGTGTTTCGAGGATGCATGGCTCTCAACCGTCGCCTCTCCCGAGTCCGTATGGGAGTTGCAGCGATGGGACAAGACTAACTACCAATTGGATATTATACATACACTTAAAAAATATATATATTTTAAAACCCACCATAGCTGGTAGGACTAAATAAGGTAACCTTCCCTAATAGCTATACTAATGATATGCGTCTAGAGGGGAAACAGCAAACAGGTCAATGTTTCCTTGCAGTAAAGTACGTACACATGACTCAAGAAGGGAATGCTAATCAGTCCATCTCTGAAACCTCTAAAAAAGCCAGACCAAAATAATTCTGCTAGCTAGGATAGCTACTAGTCAAGTATTACCCACAGACACAAGCAAACATGATCTAGAATGTTAGCTAGCTAACTTAGATGGTGAAACTAAGTTCAGTAGCAAGCTAAACTGTTGGTTTTTAAAATCTAAAGAAATCTCAACTCGTTTTTATGAACTTCTCATGCATTTAAATGGCTAGCCGAATATACTGCTAATGTAGCCATCTAGCCAGGCTAATAATGCTAACTAGCTAACCATGAGCTAGCTAGCTAGATATCAGGTAGTGTACATGTTTTACTTTACTTGCCCAATACAGTTCAGAGACTTCTTCGTTTAAACAAATTTAGCCAAATTATTAATTAACATATTTAGCTAACATTAGATAGAATCTCAGGATAAAAAATAAATACAAATAAAAAAATAAAAAAATAAACTTACTTTTGTCTCGATTCGGCAGTCTCGTCCAGATCATCATGGCCATGGTGAGTGACGTGAGGCTTGAGACGGGAATTTGTAGTTCTGTATGATAGCCACATAAACCGCTAATTAGCATTTCCTTTTGGGGGGGTAAATACAATGTGACGTTTATCAATATATAGAGCATCCTGACATCAGCCTCTGAGGCTGCTATTGAATCTGATCAGCCTGTCAGTTATAGAGCGCACCCACTCTTGATCATCTACATAATGCACTGACTGCTAATCTGCCTGCAAGGAGCTTTACTTATGAAAAAGCCTACAAGGAAGAATCCTAATATATCAACCTCGGAGGCTGCTATTGAATCTAATCAGCCTGTCAGGAATGGAGCTCACCCACTCTGTACATTTGTATATTATCCACAAAACATGAAGTGTCCCTTACAATTATACACATATCAGTTATGCAAACTAACAACCAGAAAAGACAACTAGTTAGCTAGCAAGACTACCTAGCCAGCCAAGTTAGCTGCATTGTTGCTTGCATGCGATTGGCTGTGGTCTTGGGTGGGCATACACCCTGAGAGTTCAAGCTGCTTGACAGGCATCATTCAGGGCTTAAATCCCCCACAATCTCTTAGCGCAAGGTAATGGACATTTAGCTTGCTAACATTCTAACTTATAAACTGATAATGAGCTCCAAACACGAATGAAAGCATGAAATGTACCATCCATCAGTGGCAATCAATAAAAACGTATGTGCTGATCCACCGTGGGCTCTGCTGCCTCAGCCATACTGTCAATCTATCTTTAGTAAGTACACTCCTATTTTTAGAGTTGACCTTGACAAAACAAAAGTTATGTTTTATTTTAACCTTTATTTACCTAGGCAAGTCAGTTAAGAACAAATTCTTATTTACAATGAAGGCCTACCCCGGCCAAACCATAACCCGGACGATGCTGGGCCACTTATGCCCGGGACTCCCAATCACAGCTGGTTGTGATACAGTCTGGAATCGAACCAGGGTCTGTAGTGACGCCACTAGCAATGATGCAGTGCCTTAGACCTCTGCGCCACTTGGGAGCCCTAAATGTCATCACGGTTGACAAAACAACTTTTGTTATGTAGTGACCATGAGATAAATAAATTGTGATCGACATAACAAGGGAATACATTTTTCTTCCATATGCCCTCTCTGGACGTCTGTAGGTTTGAGGTGGATTATCCCTTTTAATTGCAAACAGACTCCCCCCTTCTAACCTGCCACAAGCCTCAGTAGCAGATAACAACCAGATAGCTCTGACTTTGCTGATAGCTATTCTGAGGAAAAGTGTATTTACTATGCCTGTGACGTGGTTGTCCCACTTAGCTGTTTTAAGATGAATGCACTAACTAAGTCGCTCTGGATAAGAGTGTCTGCTAAATTACTAAAATGTAAATGTTAAATGTAATGTAAATGTAACCCAGAGTGAAATGTGCTGTTCTCATTAGAACACAAAATGTACTCCACATGACATTAGTCAACATGTAGCAAGCATAACACCTTTATCAACCATATCCTTTGGGACAGAACAAATATCTATCAATCATTTACAGTTCCCTATTTTAGCAAGAGTAACATACACACACTGAGAATAACAGGTATGGTGAGAGGTTGTCCCCCAGGCAGAAATTTCCCAGCAGTGGAAACACTTCATTCTGTCAAGTTCAGTAAAGCACAGCTGAGCCGAGAGAATGAGAGAACACTCCCCTGACAAAGGAAAGAGATACGCAACCAACCAGAGCTGGCATGAAGCTACAAGCTATTAGTCACTCTTTATTTTTTAGTAATTTACGCTCTTATCCAGAGCCACTTACAGGTGCAATTAGGGAGCACAGACTGTTTTTTCACCTAGTCGGCTCAGGGATTAGATCCAGCGACATTTAGGTTATTGACCCAACACTCTTAACTGCTAGGCTACCTGCCGTGGATATGTCCAAAACCAGGAATCCTGCTGTACTTGTGCCTCTCTTTGTATGATTATGTAAGCCCCTCCTCCTCATACTTCATTACCTCTTTTAGCCTCTCCACCTCCTGCATCAGAGAGCTGACCATGTCCTCCAACTTCCTCTTGGCTTCCCGTTCTTGCACCAACTCCTACAAATACAAAAAGACACATCCATTTATGACCCAATGCAGCTAAGGGTTGTAAATTGTTTTAGAGCAGTGGTTCTCCAACAGTAGGACAACCACAGTTGGGTCACAGGAAAAGCACATTCCTACTGGGTTTCTGCTATAAACATTGTTTTGCTCCTCTAGGATCTTTTTACATGTTCATTAGATTTTGGTAATTTAGTAGACACTCTTATACAGAGTGACTTACAGTCAGTGCATTTCACTAATGTAGGTAAGACAACCACATATCTCAGTCATTGCAAGTGTGTATGACTGGGTGTACCATGGTGGCATGGCTGGCCTCTCTCTGAGCCTCGGCCAGCATCTCCTCGGCCCCCTCCAGGGCGTCCTGCAGAATGTCCACCTGGAACAATACGGTCTCCCGCTGCAGCTCCAGCCCACGGAGCTCCTGCAACACATCGTCGTAGCTCGCCTGCAGATCGAGCTGACAAACACAGGCATATCCGTGGGAACATCCAATTAGTCATTACGCTCCCAACAAACACAGGCATGGCAGTGGCAAGCTTCATCTAGTCACACTAACAACAATACTGGTTTAATTAACATGTGATTTGATATTAAACTGTTGGATATTGCTTCATGGAGATGTAATTTCTTTGGTAGCTATTGCTGGTCCTCCTTATTTGCATCATAACAGGTTTTCTTATTCTTTATATGGCAACAAGTTGCTGGCATGACAACACATAATTGCACTGGAGCTAAATTCTTTCTTCCTGGGTTATTTTGTGTGAGTTTCATAAAGAGTATGCACCCTCTGAATATGCAGCACAGGCAGTGAGAATGTCTAATTTGACATCCAGTAGAACTGGTTTTACTGCTCAAATATGAGAAAAGGTATTCTGCAAAACATTTAAAAAAGCTTGCGCAGATAATCACCATCTCAGGGAGTTCCATCATCAGTTCCTGATCCTCAGACTGTTGGAGTGAATAAGACAAAGAGAAAAGTCAACAACACTCAAACAAGTAATATAATAAGAAGTTCTAGCATACTCTTAGTATGGTTCATAGCACAGATAGAAGAGGTAACCATGTTTAAATGTCAGATTAGTATAGGTTCTGCATCCCAAACGGCACCCTATTCCCTATATAGTACACTACTCTTGATCAGAGACCTGTGGGGAATAGGGTGCCATTTAGGACACATAATAAATATACCAGTAGCTTCATCCATTGCTCTTATTATACCTGACTCCCACTTCTCCTCTTGAGGGTCCCCCCTCTGCTCTCACTGCGTGTCAGACGCCTGGCCGAACTCTCAGTCTTACAAAATAACAAAAGACATATCAGACAGCCATAATAATAATAATGTCTACAAAGCATGTGGGAATAACTGTTTGCATACTTTTTACATTGTTCCCACATCCCATAGTCAGCTGGTTTACACAGTGTACCAAACATTAGGAAACGTTTCCTAATATTGAGTTGTACCCCCTTTTGCCCTCAGAAGACTCAATTCATCAGGGCATTGACTCTACAAGGTGTCGAAAGCGCTCCACATGGATGCTGGTCAGGTTCTGGTAAATACCAGCTTTTGGCAAAAAAATTAAATAAAATTGTTTCCGGCCAAATGGCAAAATCATGTTTTTTATTCATTGATGGAAATACAAGTCAATGTGCTCCAACTTTAAAGGCAAATATACTTCATATGCTAATAAATTATCACGCTGCTTGGAAATTAGTGTCGGGTGTGTCTTTCTATTTTTACTCACGCAAAAGACCCTTACGGGACTTCAGCTAAGTGTACCCTGACTGAGGAAAATTGGCAAAGATTGTGTTGATTATCTCCGTTTCCAGTGTGCCTGTGGAGAGGGGATTCTTTCTCCAAAACAGAGTAAAGACGGCCTCGATGTCAAAGTGACAAGGCTGATGCTCACAGCAAGCTGCTCCAAGGAGTTGGACAGTTTTGACCTCCAGACAGCTCACTTTGAGCAGGCCAAGGTCAGCCGCAAACGCAAGTAAATTAGAGTCAAATTATTGTGTTCGTCTCGCTTGGTCCTAGCAGTTATACTGCAGCCCTAGGCAAGATCAACAAATGTTGCCCATGTGTCATGTATAGTATACAGATATGGACTGGATTGATAGACTAGAGTAGAGTAATGTGTTTTTCAGTTGAGCTTCTTCAGGAGCACTTGCAAACTAAACATCGTTGCCAACTATTTACATCTGACAGTTACAATCAGGAAACAGAGTTATCAATAAGCCGTGTATATCACACGATACGAGGCACGTGCTTTCATAAATGCACAGCGCGGGCCTAGTTTCACAGGAGCATTGTAAAATAAGCTCTCTCCAATGAACCAGCTGAATTTGGGTTATTTACATGTCAAATTTGATTGTCCAACATCAGTTTTATAATTTCTTCATTTTCTGGCCGCCAAAGATTGTCCTCTTTCCACTGCTGTTGTGCTGAATCGCAGAGGGAAGGGGGAGTGGGGCAGGCCAGCCCGGTCATGGCTAGAAGGGACCCCGTTTTTTTTGTTGCATTTTAGTTAACCTTAACCCTTTTCCTACCCTTAACCTAATTTGCCTAAGCTACTACGTTAATTCTCGCAAATTATATTATACAAATATATCATTTATGATTTATAGCAGGGATGACGACATAAAGGGTAACATTTTCAATAAAACCTGTAATTGTGGTACAAGAACAACGTTCAACTTTACAGGCTAATTTCTATTCTGTTATAATGAATTACAATAATCTAAATGTGATTTTGAGCACAGTGGGTGGACGCCCTAATGCGTTTTGCACCCAATGCATATGTGTATCCAGCAAATTTCTCATAACGGAAACATTGATGCTAGCCCATGTTGACTCCAATGCTTCCCACCGTTGTGTCAAGTTGGCTGGATGTCCTTTGGTTGGTGGGCCCTTATTGAATAACATGGAAAACTGTTGAGCATGAAAAATCCAACAGTGTTGCAGTAATTGACACAAACCGGTGCTCCTGACACCAACTACCATACCCTGTTCAAAGGCACTTTAATATTTTGTCTTACCCATTCAACCTCAATGGCACACATACTGTACACAATCTATCTCAAGGCTTAAAAATCCTTCTTTAACCTGTCTCCTCCCCTTCATCTACACTGATTGATGTGGATGTTTCACTTGCTAAGGTATGAAGTCTTCTGTGATGGTCAATCTAATGAGTGGCCTACCCACTGTTACTGAATATTAGCATTGTTTTACAGATGGATTCATGAATGAAGCGCAATCAAATGTGTGGGCTTTTGCTATTGTATGATCGCCTATGGGTAAATCCATTTGAATAAAAAAATCATGTTGACAGCACCCCTTTTGATTTGAACTAAAACTTCCATACATATTTGCCCATTGTAGAAGTGCTCAGCAAATGACTTTTTGGGCCTGAATGCCAAACATTCAAGATATAAAGATGCTTAAAGTTGACCCATTTTGCATACCCCACCATACCATGAGACATCCATGTCTTCACTGGAAAAGATAAACGGATGAAAATTGTAATTTGTTTTACCCTTAACCTCAATTATCAAAAAAATCGTGCAAACTCCGATTCTTTTCATATTTTACATAATTGAAGGTTTTTGTGTTGTGCCTGCCATCGGTTGAGACACATGCTCTTGAAAACAGGGTGGGTGTCATGGTTTGGCTGATAAATCTACTAAAATGTGAGTATGTATGCAGATGACTCAACACTACACGTCAGCTACTACAGTGACTGAAATGACTGCAACACTCAACAAAGAGCTGCAGTTAGTTTCAGAGTGCGTGGCAAGGAATAAGTTAGACCTAAATATTTCTAAAACTAAAAGCATTATATTTGGAACAAAACACTCACGAAACCCTAAACCTCAACTAAATCTTGTAATAAATTATGTGGAAATTGAGAAATTGAGCAAGTTGAGATGACTAAACTGCTTGGACTAACCCTAGATTGTAAACTGTCATGGTCAAAACATATTGATGCAGTAGTAGCTAAGATGGGGAGAAGTCTGTCTATAATAAAGTGATGCTCTGCCTTCTTAACAACACTATCAACAAGGCAAGTCCTACAGCTCCTAGTTGTCGCACCTTGACTACTGTTCAGTCGTGTGGTCAGCTGCCACAAAAAAGGACTTAGGAAAATTGCAATTGGCTCAGAACAGGGCAGCACGGCTGGCCCTTCGATGTACACAGAGATCTAATATTAATGTCAGTCTCTCCTGGCTGAAAGTAGAGGAGAGATTGACTTCATCACTACTTATATTTATGAGAGGTATTGACATGTTGAATGCACCAAGCTGTCTGTCTAAACTACTGGCACACAGCTCGGGCACCCATGCATACCCCACAAGAGGTCTCTTCACAATCCCCAAGTCCAGAACAGACTATAGGAGGCACACAGGACTACATAGAGCCATGACTACATGGAACTCTATTCCACATCAAGTAACTGATGCAAGCAGTAAAATTAGATTAAAAAAAAAACAGATACAAAAAACACCCTAATGGAATAGCGGGGACTGTGATGCAACACAAACATTGGCACAGACACATGCATACACACACGATAACATATGTACACATGGATTTAGTACTGTAGATATGTGGTAGTGGTGGAGTAGGGGCTTGAGGGCACACAGTGTGTTGTGATGTTTTTAAATTGTATAAACTGCCTTAATTTTGCTGGACCACAGGAAGAGTAGCTGCTGCCAAGCAGCTAATGGGGATCGATAATAAATACAAATACACAATTGAAATTTCAACTTTCAAATGGTACTGCAAAGATGAGAATGTTGACTTGAATGGGAATATCTTTTTTTAGATCATACTGGGAATCCTCTATAGGAAACCTAATGAAATATAGATAGACATTACCATTTAAGTTGACATTCAACAATGGGTGGACTGGCAGTCATCTTTGTGGTAATAATTAAAAGGTATAATTTTAATTCAATTTCAATGGTGTACTAGCTAAATTGCAGTGGTCTGAAGGGATAGGTCCATTCTATTAATTATATTTATATGATGAACTGTCACCCACCCTGTGTTCAAGAGCATGTTGTGTCTCAACCGATGGCAGGCACAACCTCAAATGATGTGAAATAGGGTCTAAGCTACAACATATGTGAATAGGAAAACAATCAGAAATCGTGTTTTTCAATAATTGACATTAAAGGTTTAAAAAAATTTTTTTAAAGTGAGTGAATAAAATGAATTTAGGACTAGCATTAGGCTACATATCAACACAATTTGGCAAACCTCTAGGTCCAGTTCTTATTGACTGTACGTTTACTGTACTCTACCAATTCTGAAAAATAATTAAACTTATGATGAACCACTGATTACTGAATTCTAACTACATGAGTCATGCAATGTCCGTGTGTCATCCCTATTCTATGCACACTGTAACGAAGTGGCCATTCTGTTTTACTTGTGCCCTAACGGGAGACACTAGTCAGAGATTAGAAGCAATTCTCTCTGATGTTTTATGTAACTAGCTAAACGTAAAGCCATTTGAATGCAATTCAGTTGTGGGTAGGCTGGCTACAATGTAACACTGTTCGAAAGGAAGTCATTGTAACAATGTTACCGTTTTCCCTCAGTGAAATTGAAACAATGTAAACCCGCATGTTACAGTAACATTGGGTGAGAGTCTAAATGAAAAGGCTACACAACAGTAAAAAAACAAAGTAAACACCTTAAAAATATAAACACATGCAGTGGCTTACTGTAAAGCTCGATGATGAATCTTCTCGACTGTAACCACTGTAGCCTAGTAATGCCAAATTAGACTCTATAAAAGTAGATAATAGGCTACAGATAATAGACTGCATGACTCTTGTAAATGTCGCAATAAACAATGACGACGTGATTGCTCGACGCTCACCTCTTTGATAATGTTGCGAAGTGACTCATCCTCACTCACTCCCCGAGAAAGCGTCCTTTTTATCGGTGACCTCACCCTTTCCAAAGTCCCGGAATGCATTTTTCTAGTAACCTACGATACACAAAAAATGGAAATCCTTTTCTTAAGAACTAGATGAGATGAGTACTGTAGTCAACGAGTAATTTTTTTGTTTTGTGCGGATGAAGGAATCGCGACAGAATGAACTGACGCCCAGATTGTGGGCGGAGGACAAACTGTAACGTGGGCGGAACGTTTTTTTCCATGGGTTGCCTCAAGGGTTGCCTCCCAATGACGTATATAAACCCTGGATTGCTATTCCCCACAGTATGTTTTGGACATACAGAGGGTATGAAACCACTGGTCGGCTATATTGTCACTCCTCAGAAAAGCAGTCTTCCATAGAAATGAATGGAATTCTACAGTATTTCATTTGAATGTTTCAAGGACAAAATTACATATATTTAAGTATTGTTGTTGTTGTAGTGGAGACAGTAAAATTAAACTTGAAGGAAAATGTATCATTTTGTTATGTTTAGCTCACATAATATAATTTATAAGTATGCATTAAGGTGTCTGTAATATAATGAACATGGCAAAAACAAATGTGGACATTAGTAAATTGATTTCTATAGCTTCCAAATGTTTTATTTAACTAGGCAAGTCAGTTAAGAACAAATTCTCATTTACAATGACGGCCTACCGTGGCCAAACCCTAACAACACTGGGCCAATTGTGTGCCACCCTATGGGACTCCCAATTTCAGCCGGTTGTGATACAGCCTGGAATTGAACCAGGGTCTGTAGTGACACCTCTAGCACTGCCTTAGACCGCTGCACCACTCGGGAACCCAAGGTTTTACAATGGTGGGGGAGTGCCAAGACGGAGGTGGAACATATTAAGAGTAAATATGGAGTGCTGCATAAGGAAATTGAACATGAGGAGAGTGAGGATGAATATACTGCGGTGGCAGGTGTGGTGAAGAACACAGAGTTTGAGCCTTGTCCTGATCGTGACAAAGATGTTTTTTGCCCAGTGGGAGTGAGATTTTTGGAGAGAATGGATGCTTGCCTTCTGGCTGATCCATGTGTGGTGTCAGGTTGGGTGGAGAAGAGGTTGGGAAATGTTGGATAGGTGAAAGTGACTCGAAGTGGAATCGTGTTGTTTTTTTGTGTTTCTGTCATCCAGAGGGAGTGTGTACTCTGCACCATGCGACTGGGGACAAGAACTGTGACTTGCTTTCCTCTCCAGAGCAGGGTGCTATAAGGAGTGATAACTGGAGTGGAGTTAAGTGTTGAGGAGGGTCAAATGAAGTTGAAGATTCCCGGTGTCTGTGACACCCACCGTTTGGTGCGAAGCAGACCCGGTGGAGAGCGTGGTGAAACAGAGAAGAAACTGTCGGTACTCAGAGTATTTGCCAGATAAAGTCAAGTTAGGATGTGTCAGTTATCCTGTGAAAGCTTTTTTCCCAAACCTATTACAGTGTTTTAGGTGTCAAGCTTATGGTCATGTGGCAGCAGTGTGTAGGAGGGAGATTCGTAGATGTGAGAAGTGTGCAGGAGGACATGAGAAAAAGGAATGTGTAGTATCGGTAGAAAAAGTGCTGTGTGTAAACTGAAGGGGTACCCATGGTGCTGAGGATCAGAGGTGTCCAGTGAGAGAAAGGTAGGTTGAGGTTGCCGTTGCCATTGTCCCGTCCTCCCTGGCTGCTGGCCTGGTGCAGGATCAGACAGGGCCAAAGTAGTGGAATAGTGATGATGGGTGTAGGGTTAGTTGGTAAGGCAATTTTTTCACAATACAGTAGGTGGCGGCATGCACCTATAACATTTGTTTACGGACCACCATAATACCGAAGAAGACGAAGAAGAAGAAGATGCCAGAACAGCCTAATACTGCATCTAAACGCGTATCGATCAGTGGCGATTTTAGCATGTAAGGCAAACTAAAATATTTTTTATTTAGATGCATGCCAGCAAACCCACAACACAACACTAAACAATACATGAATTGCACTATAACGGTGACAAACGGTGCCCACACACTGTTAGGGCCTACATAAAGCTGCCCCAACAGCAGAATCCCAACAGCAGTCCCAACACCTTACCACTGCTACACCTGGCTATCAGCGGAGCCTTGTCTGGCAGCGAAACAGTAGACGAAATTAGGAGGGGAAACTGGATCAAATTATTAGGGTTGGCACATAGACTACTAACAGCTTAATACAGAACATACACTTAGTATTACTTTCTTAGCTACAGTATACATATCTCCCTGGCATATTACATAATTTATGCAGAAGCATACAATGTATTTTTTGTGCTCACTTGAACAGGAAGGTGGCGCAGCGGTCCTTCATGGGCAAATAATGTCATCAAACTTTGATCAAAGTCTGGCATTCTCTGGATTGTCATAGCAGGTGACCCAACTGTAGTTTGTGACTATTATGATTTCCCTTTGTAGCCAATGCACTTGCAGTAATTCCGTTACAGAAATTTTGGTAATTCCGTTACCAATTTGGTAACATAATTACGAGCTTTGATCACTTAATAATTCATAAATAAATTTGATATCAGTAAAATATTTCTTAAACTTACAGAAGGTAAACAACTTCTCCAAAACTAAATATTAGTGTTGAGATTAGTTGGTAGGGGTCTTTACGTCAACATTATTGTGTTTTGATGCATTTCTGATACCTTTTAAGAGTTTTTCTGGTAGATGTTTTCTAAGACCCCTTTTCCATCTGTTTATCCATAAATCAAAGCCTATAGTTACGCTTACTTTTTAAGGTGGAAAATGGTTGAAAAATGTATCTATGCCTTCATTTCCCAAAAATATAGACTGTTAGCTTTCATTTGACACCCAATTTGATATGTTCTTATGAACTTCACATGTTGGTGCCCATGGATCCTTTTTGATGGAAATGCCCATACCAAACTTTAACTCTGCACTGTTATTCAAGTAAATGTGTTTTTGTAAAATTTTCTGTGGAAATTGTTAAAAGTAGTCCTTCGTCATAGAGTTGTATGGTTTAACTTTGCAATCATTGGTTTTTGTTTGACATAGATTTTAGAGTGAGAAATCTGAGTCTCTGCATCATTCGGTTACCATGGAATTGCGCAGCAGCAGTATCTGCTTGAGCAGCACTGGTATAGTTACTAGTTTGATCATGTAGGCTATTAAATGAGCAGGTGGATACTTTCAATCACCACTATACACTGAGTATATCAAACATTAGGAACACCTAATATTGAGTTGCCCCCCTTTTTCCCTTCAGAACAGCCTCAATATGTCAGAGAATGGACTCTACAAGGTGTCGAAAGCATTCCACAGGGATGCTGGCCCATGTTGACTCCAATGCTTCCCACAGTTGTGTCAAGTTGTCTGGGTGGTGGACCATTCTTGATACACACAGGAGTCTGTTGAGCAAACCCAGCAGCATTGCAGTTCTTGACACAAACTGGTGCGCCTGGCACCTACTACCATATCTTGTTTAAAGGCACTTAAATCTTTTGTCTTGCCCATTCACCCTCTGAATGGCGTACATACACAATCCATGTCTCAATTGTCTCTACGCTTAAAAATCCTTCTTTAACCTATCTCCTCCCTTTCATCTACACTGATTGAAGTGGATTCAAGCCTCGAGACAATTGAGACATGGATGTGCCATTCAGAGGGTGAATGGGAAAGACAAAAGATTTAAGTGCCTTTGAACAAGGTATGGTAGTAGGTGTCAGTCTATGTCATGGAAAGAGCAGGCATTCGTTATCTTTTGTACACTCAGTGTAGTTCACCTGTGCCAATTTTTGTGGAAGTCTGAAATACAGTGGCCCACAGACTCCTTTACTACTTTCGCATGCAAACCAATAAATACATTGACATTACCAGAGACCGTTTTGAGGAAAATAATTGGATAGCACTTTATGTCATGATATTGAAATGGCCATGTATTTAATAGGAATGTACATGGTAAAATTACAGTATTAACCTATCAATTACTTGTTGGTTAATTTAGGATTAATTAAAACAAGCGCCCCTAGGCACCATTACATATCAAGTAGTTACCTATTGTGTAGAATTCTTTAAAGTGTCAGAAATCCAAAATTCTACAGAAGACTTATGGTGAATATTCTACCAAGGATAAGTTTGCATATGGAATCTTATTAAGTTGTGAACATATCTTGTTCAACTGAACCTTCAACTGCAACTGTATATTCAACCAGTAGGTGACAGTAGTAAGCTAGTTCTGAACTACACTACATGGTAGACTACTCTACTGATGAACAAGTCATTACCATAAGTGGTGCAATACTTACCATTAGGAATTAGCCAGAGATAATCATAAACTTAATTAAGAGTCATTACATTGATTCAGAGTATTTAGCATGTAATAGCTGGGAGTTCTTTATGGTAGGCAGAGGTAATGCACTTAATTTACAAGTGAATTGAAGCCTACTGTAGACGTTCAATTGTGTGGCTTCACATAGAGCCCTCACTAAAGTGATATTTATCAATTGTGTATTCCAAGATTGAGTAACAATATAACTTTAATGTTTAATGAGAAAATTAGGACTTTAGAAATAATAAAAGGGATTCATTTAAAAATAATGATGCATAAAGTATATAGATTGATTGATTGGTTGACTTATTGATTGATGTGGTTTGGTTGATTAGCGCCATTGCTAGTTTGGAATATTCTTTAGAAAGACCAAAACATTGACAACAGGCATTTGTCACTACAATTGAGATACTGTATTTAAATCTAATAGTTGTTCCTATTGCACTGACCATGCACATAATAGTTCAAATAATCATAGATTGTCTTATTGGATAAATATGGTAAGGGTTGACAGCAAATCATAATTTGTAGGCTACAACAAAAGTCAGTGATAGATCACTAATTGCCAGACCTACATTACTTGATCATTTTGTTAAAACCACAGATATTTCCAGTTATCTCAATAAAAAAAGAACTAAGGGCATATTACTCCCTTAATGTCATTACTCCCTTAATGTCAAGTTTTTAGGTGCAATTGAAAATGTCATGGGATGCATTTGCTCCATTGCTTTCTTTTGTTGAAATATCCCACTGTTTTATCTTACCTATATGTGTGACAGTCTAAATGATAAATAATACATTACCTTGCATGTTGTTGCTGCTACATTTGTACATCTGGATGTGAAAATCATTGCGTTAAAAGTCTTGAGGGATTCTAACCCAAAATGAGTGTCTCTATTGTCAAATTAATACTTCTTAAATTCCAAAGACGCAACCCCAATGCCCAGGGGCATACTGGGACCAGAAATTGGCCTTGGCATTTCTAACACACCAGCCCACACTGGCCCAGGCCCCTACACTTGCCCATTTCTTTTCTTTGAGGCCCCCATACTGGCCCATTTTTTTTCTTGAGGACCCCATTTTTTGCCAGATAATGATACTTTTGTGCAAAATACCCTAGTTAGACACACTGGGTTAAAAATGGACCAGCCCATCTGGCATTTGCCCGAAATGCCCGAAATGTCCACCCCTGCCATTGTCATTTAGGCCAACCTGTCACTCATCAGTCAACTTTGAAAGTTTCACAATTCTATGGGTACAGGAAATATTAAATTGATCATTTTATTCATACATCTAACTCCTTTTACACATAATATAAAATAGGGGCATATTAGAAGTGAGAGAAGAGAAAGAGGAGGATAATTCCTTGTGGAAAGGTCCATTCACTGCTTACCAATAACACCATCAAAATAAAAATAAATGTAAGGTCCATATCACTAATGATATGTAATGACTTGAAATGGCCTCTTGCAGGTTCGAAACCTTGCCTGAATACAGTAATAAAATGCAAACTGGACAAACTACTCTCCAGTTCATTCTGCATTCTCCCTTGTTCCCTCCCTCTTGCTCCCTCTCTCTCTTGACTTGGTGACAGACCTAAAAGCCTTTTGTTGCAATCTTAGCCAATGGAGATGGATTACGACACGGAGGAGCAGAGATATATAAAGAGCCCTTTTAGGACGTACTTGCACACTTTTCAATGACACATCTTAATATTCGCACCTATGGACTTAATTGTAATCAGATATGGCAACCAAAACAACCATAGCATAAAAACGGCTAATGCTTGAAATCGATAGATAGGCTAAAGTAAAATACTGAGAAAACCCACTAGGACGGACGCACCTTCCTACATTTACTGCTGTCCTACAGTACAACCGTTTTAAGAGGCGACTATTTGAGTAGTTGCATATCATTGGTACCTTTGCAAGGTAAGGAAACACAGGTTAAGACAAGCAACATTTCAGAGGAAGGGATAACGCGAGCAGAAAGTTATATATCCTCACCAGTCATCATGCCGAGGTATAACTTTTTTCTGTGTTTGACGGTTTATGTTTTTCTGGGACTGTCGGGGAGTGACGAACCTAACCTTTTTCTGCCACCAACGAGCGAGATGCCCACGGACGCCGGGCTGTCGCTCCTTGATGAGGAAGCAGGCGCTCACGAATGTTCAGCATGCGTTTGGAGAGAGCAAAGTAAAGTCCTGAGGCTGGAGACCATCAAATCTCAGATCCTGAGCAAGCTGCGGCTCAAGCAAGCTCCTAACATTAGTCGGGAGGTGGTGAACCAGCTGCTCCCAAAAGCGCCCCCGCTCCAGCAGCTTCTGGACCATCACGACTTCCAGGGAGACGCGTCCTCCCAGGATGAGTTTATGGAGGAGGACGAATATCACGCCACTACAGAGTCCGTCATCACTATGGCCTCGGAGCGTGAGTAATGTAACTTTGCCCCATAGCTGCTGAAAATGATTAATTAGTTTGTAAACCAATACTGAGAGTGAGCAGCAAGTCGCTGTCAAATGTGTGGTGATTAACAGAGGATATCCTGGTAACAACATCGGCACTTTGGACTCATGAACATACTGCTGATGATTTTATGACCATCTTTTTACTCAAGTAAAATATGACAATCCACCCACAGAACCGTTTAAATAGGACAAATGATGCAGTGTCAGCTGTTTGTTACGGCTGTCAAAATATCCCAATGGATTAAGTGTGAATTTGATAAATCACTCAAGTCAATAAAGGGCCTCGTCACTATTTGACAGAACCAGAGTAATTCACTTTGAGTAAGTCAAGCCATTATTATTATTATTATTATTATTATTCATATGATGCATGAATGCAACTCTCTTGCTCATTCTATCTAGGCCTATGTGCATGGGTGATTTGTTGGAGGATGGACTTCTAGCCTACAGCTGTGATAGCCTGCACTGACAGCTCGTACGCGGCTTTAGTCTACGGTGTGCCTATGAACATGGTCCGCGGAAGTATAGCCTACCCCAAATGATAGCATATGTTCATACTTTTCGTATTATTTCAGGGCCGTACTTCGTGTGGTATACTTTTAAGTAACTCTGTATCATGTTCGTATAAATAACTATTTTAAAACCGTTCGGTGACTTTTAATTTGAAATTTCAGTCATGTTTTGTGATTTGACTTCGTTTGGAGTGCTTAAATCAATAATGATAATGTAACATTTGGTAGGAAGATGCATCGAGCCTATGCACATATTTTACATATCCTGCATTTGTATGGCCAAAGTATAGGCAATCCTAATAGGCCTATATGGTTTACATAGCAGAGGGACCGTTAAGGCCTAATATGCCCTATCAAATAAGTATAAAACATCACGTTCAATGTGGACAGGAAGGTAGGCTACTATAGACTACTGAACAAACCCTAACAACATTCCCTAAAATTATAGAGCCACAGCAGCTGTTTTCTATCGGTCCTTTATATGAGGGCTCTATCGGATTCCCTGCTGTTCATCGCAGTGAGAAAAAGTGTGTCCAAAAAAGCTGCCATTGTTTCCCGCATGCAGCAATCCCCCTAGACCGCACTTGCCTTTTAAATGCGAGGTTTATAGGCACAGCTCGTTTTTTCCCTGTGAGAACACAAAGCCAGAGAAACAGTTGGGGTCGAGGGGAGTGTGTGACCTTTTCGCTGCGAATTGCTGGGGTTCAACAACATTTACACACGTAATGTATTCCGCACAAGGCGGACGAAAAGCCGTGCAAATAATCCGTTTTTTCCAAGAGGGAACAAAGGATGCGTTTACACAGGCAGCTCAATTCTGCTATTTTTTTCACTAATTGGCCTTTTTACCAATCAGATCAGCTCTGAACAAGAGCTGATGTGAAACTATCTGATGTGATTGGTCAAAATACCAATTAGTGGAAAAAATATCAGAATTGGGGTGCTTGTGTAGACGCAGCCAAAGATATGTTTGCGTTGCCTTATCTAACCTCTCCGTCAATTGTCATACAGCCCACGTCGTGCCCTTTCTCTTCGCGGCATAATGAACTTCACCAGTTTAACTGCTGCATGGTGAGCGCCAGACGCATGTGAGATTATTTTTCAGGTGGCTATTTTTGTCAGAGATGTTCGTTCTTCAAATAAGCAGTGGTTAAAACGTCAAGCAATTACTTTTAATCGCCCTTATCCATTAGGGTTAATAGACTGTCCCCTCCAATTAATCGCCAATTTTACTCATCAAAACTCCTTGTGATGGTAGCTGATCGTTCATGAATGATCCTCGTTATGCACATATGCCTACTTTGTGATGAATGACCTATTCTTGAATATCTGCTACCAAAACAACTGTGGCCCATGGTAATGAATATCTCAGTGTCAGTTGCTATTGACAACCCTCTAAGCAAGTTCAGCCTTTGGTTTGGTCCTCTGAGGGATGCTTCAATGTTCTTGCCAGGCATGAGATCTTGACTGCTGTTGCATGCTGGCAGGCAGCTCACCATTGTGGAAAATGATTCCTATGATCAAGGGCAATGTTTTTTTTAAACAACTAGTGCCTATAGTCTAATTTAGAGAATGGAGATGTGGAGGAAACATGCACAATTGTAAAGCAGTAGCACATTTTGAAGCCTTTATCAAATCCTATGCATTACCATTTACATAGAATGAGCCTCATGCAGAGCATCATAAAGTTGTAGGATAGAAGCATTTATCAATATAATGATACGACTTATGTGATTATGTTATGTGATTGTCATGGCTCAGGTTTTTGAGGTCAACAATGTGATGTGGAATGGTCAATGTAGGCTCTCCTCCGGGCTTAGTATGTCCAGCTGTCTCAACCAGTTGACAACATAGCTGATTTCCCCATCACTCCCCATCACATGCATGTATGTTGTTACTGGGACAAACCGCCAAGGTTTTTTCCCCCTCTTCTCATGACCAAACCTGCGTAACAGTGTATCTTGTGTTTTACGGTTAGATAGTTGTTGCCTCCCTTCCAGTATGTTCTATCCAGGGTTGTACTCTTTTTGTGTATGGACGTGTTGAACCTGTCTCTGCACTCTTCCTCGGGCCGGACATGACGTGACACAGCTGCTCCTGTCCATTAGAGGAGAGATGTGATACGATGGGACTGGGCATTTAGCAGAAGGTTTTGTTTTGCTGGGGAATGGGCTTTGAATGGGATGGATGGAAACCCCATGTTTCTGTTTCTCAATGGCTTGTTTATTAGACAGTTGTGGGCCGTGGTTATTGATAGGTCCATAAGATATCTCTATTAAAATGTCAGGCGTGGGAGCTGCTGCTGCTTTGTTTTGAATAAATGGGAGTGCACTCTCTGACACTGGTGCAAGAAACATGTACTGTGCTACTCTGCTCTGCACAGTTAGCAGGATGCCATGGGGCTGCATTAGCATCTTTCCCTCTTTTTTTCTCCTCTTTTCTCCTCTTCCTCCCACTCTACATTTTATCCTTTCTCATTTCTCACTTCGCTCTCTTCCTTCTCTCTTTATTCCTCATCTCTTTACCTCTCCCTCTGAACTCCCTCAATCATCACTCTCCTCTGGTGTTCACATTGAGAGGAGAAGGACTGCATCTCTCTTGCCTGTGGCGCTTCAGCAATCCCACAAGATGAAAAGCCCCTTTTCCGTCTCAGATAAAGCCAGGGAGGACTTCAAACGCTATTCCCTGCGCACCTCGAACCCAATCACCCTCTCACGGGCGTGCACACTGCCTTTGATGGGCCGTGCAGGTTCACACAGTACATGCTGAACTGGACCGGTGCCAGAGTTGCTTCTTAGTATTCGCTCAAGGTACGTGGGTGCCGCAGTGGGGGTTGACAGGGTCCATGCTTTCTGGTCGCTAATTACACTATGCAATTTCATGGAAAAGCTATTTATATCCCAGTGCGGCACTGTAACGTACTGTAGCTTTCCCTCCCCATACAGTATGTTGAAAATAATATCGATGCAGTGCACTACCCATGTACGTGGAGCGAAGCTGCACACATAGAAACTGCATTGGTCCTATGTGGTTCATTTGTATCACAACATTGCGAATCACAGTGCAAAGGATTTGAAACTGTTTGTTAGTTTGATACACAGAAAGCTGTCTGATTTTGTACTTGAGCTGAGTCCTGTAAAAACAGGCTGTGTGTGTGTTGGTGCATGGTCTGCCTGGGCCAAGGAGGGGTAAGGTTTGACCCCAATAGGCCCTCATTTGTCACCTGTCCATTGCATTGAGACCAGACCCCTCTCTCTCTCTTTCTCAGCACACAACTGCGTACATTTGGAAAACGTTTGTTGGTAATTTGTCATTACTCCTGTCTCTGGATTGTTTCAGTAATTGGCCCATCTTATTGCAATTTGAACACTTAAGTCCAACATATGTTTAAGTTGCGATTCTAGCTCTAGTCTTAAACAGGGTTCAAAACCACAATCACAGAGCAAACAGTTTGAGTTTTAAACAGGTTCTCTCCTTTGACTCGAGAACAATCAAATCAATGTTTATTTATGACATGCACAGGATACAGCAGGTATAAACAGTATAGTAAAATGCTTACTTGCAAGCTCTTCCTCAACAATGCAATATTTAATATAAAATAGAAAAGTGTAAAATCCAGAAGACTTTTAAAACGAGCAATAATCAATACTAAGTCAGAAAATGCACACGAGAAATAAAATGCACACAACAAACATATACACTATACACAAGGTCACTACTATACTGAGTGTACACAACATTAGAAACATCTTAATATTGAGTTGCTTTAAAACAGGTTAAAGAAGGATTTTTAAGTCTCGAGACAATTGAGACTTGGATTGTGTGTGTCATTTAGAGGATGAATGGGCAAGACAAAATATTTAAGTGCCTTTGAACGGGGTATGGTAGTAGGTGCCAGGCGCAGGTGTCAGGTGTCAAGAACTGCAACGCTTCTGGGTTTTTCACGCTCCACAGTTTCCTGTGTGTCTCAAGAATGGTCCACTACCCAAAGGACTGTGGAATGCTTTCAACACCTTGTAGAGTCCATGCCCTGACAAATTGAGGCTCTTCTGAGGGCAAAAGGAGGTGCAACTCAATATTAGGAAGGTGTTCCTAATGTTTTGTACACTCATTGTACACAATCATGGCTTCAAAATCCTTTTTTAACCTGTCTCCTCCCGTTCATCTACACTGACTGAAGTGGATTTAACAGGTGACATCAATAAGGGATCATAGCTTTCACCTGGATCCACCTGGTCAGTCTGTCATGGAAAGAGCGTGTGTGTGTGTGCGCGTGTAGAGAGTATGTATATGTGTGGATATGACGAACGATCCTCTTCATTCTTTTCATTAGCATCTGTGCATCAAACATTTTGAATGTAGTTATTTGAATGTAGTTATTGCTTTATCAGTCATCCTCAGTGCCATGACACAAGTTACATCAGAGCTTATTGAGAGGGGATCCAGCAGAGTGCAGAACTTCTCTTGCTCTCTCTCTTTGACACTTGCATTTTCAGTTGCTGTATTAGTAATGTTAAGTTCTTTCTATTTTTGTACACTGAGCAAAAATATAAACGCAAGATGTAAAGTGTTGGTCCCATGTTTCATGAGCTGAAATAAAAGATTGCAGAAATTTTCCATATGCACAAAAAGCGTATTTTTCTGATTTTGTGCACAAATTCGTTTACATCCCTGTTAGTGAGAATTTCTCCTTTGCCAAGATAATACTGATCAGGTGTGGCATATCAAGAAGCTGATTAAACAGCATGATCATTACAGAGGTGCACCTTGTGCTGTGGACAATAAAAGACCACTCTAAAATGTGCAGTTTTGTCACAACACAATGCCACAGACGTCTAAAGTTTTGAGGGAGCGTGCAATTGGCATGCTGACTGCAGGAATGTCCACCAGTGCTGTTGCCAGAGAATGTAATGTTAATTTTTCCATAATAAGCCACTTCCTGTGCTGCATTCTCATTTTAGAGAATTTGGCAGTATGTCCAACCAGCCTCACAACCGCAGACCATGTGTAACCATGCCAGCCCAGGACCTCCATATTCAGCTTCTTCACCTGCAGGATCGTCTGAGACCAGCCACCCGACAGCTGATGAAACTGTTGGTTTGCACAACCGAAGAATTTCTGCATAAACAGTCTCAGGGAAGGTCACCTGCTTGCTTGGTGTCCTCACCTGGGTCTTGACCAGTTCGGCGTCATATCCAACTTCAGTGGGCAAATGCTCACTTTCGATGGCCACTGGCACGCTGGAGAAGTGTGCTCTTCACGGTGTAATCCCAGTTTCAACTGTACAGCTTGTATGGCATCGTATGTGCGAGCCGTTTGCAGATGTCAACATTGTGAACAGAGTGCCCCATGGTGCCGGTGGGGTTAAGGTATGTGCCGGCATAAGCTACGGATAACGAACACAATTGCATTTTATGGATGGCAATTTGAATGCGCAGCGATACCGTTACGAGCTCCTGAGGCCCATTGTCATGCCATTCATCCACCTTCATCTCATGTTTCAGCATGATAATGCTTGTCCCTGTGTCATAAGGATCTGTACACAATTCCTGGTAGCAGTTCTTCCATGGCCTGCATACTCACCAGACATGTCACTAATTGAGCATGTTTGGGATGCTCTGGATCTACATGTACGATAGTGTGTTCCAGTTCCTGACAATATCCAGCAACTTCGCAAAGCCATTGAGGAGGAGTGGGACAACATTCCACAGGCCACAATCAACACCCTGATCAACTCTATGCGAAGGATATGTGTCACGCTGCATGAGGGAAATGGTGGTCACACCAGATACTGACTGGTTTTCTGATCCAAGCCCCTACCTTTGTTTAAGGTATCTGTGACCAACAGATGCATATCTGTTTTCCCAGTCATGTGAAATCCATAGATTAGGGTCTAATAAATTTATTTCAATTGACTGATTTCTTTTATATGGGCTCCCGAGTAGCGCAGCGGTCTAAGACACTGCATCTCAGTGCAATAGGCTTCCCTGCAGTCCCTGGTTCGAATCCAGGTTGCATCACATCAGGCCGTGATTGGGCGGCGCATAATTGGCCCAGCATTGTCATTGTGAATAAGAATTTGTTCTTAACTGACTTACCTAGTTAAATAAATAAATATGAACTGTAAGATCTTTGAAATTGTTGCATTTATACTTTTATTCAGTGAGTATTAACAATGGAGAAAATAGGTAATCTGGTCTACACACGTGTGGGCACATGCAGGTAAACGTATGCCACACACACACACACTGGACAACTGTCTCCCTTTTGATAAAAAGGGTCAGAGTTCACAGCAATGTGATATATTGGACGAGGAGCCAATTAACCTTATCGGGCCTCTTTCTTTGGCAGCAAAGGAAACTGGTAGTAGCTTACACAGCATTACCCCTACCCCCATGCGCACACGCACACACACACCAACCACTCCCACCAAAAAAAAAAAAGAGTCTTTTATAGTGTTGACCCTATAAAAGGGTAATTTCCTGAAGGTGCAGGAACCATAAACATTAAGAGGGAGAGCGCTAAAAGAACAGGCCAGCAGAAGCTGGACTGTCTTCAGCCTACTGGCCAGTGTTTGCGGGAAGTCGATGAGTATGTGAGGTTTTTATCCATTCCATGGAAGGCTATATTTGATGGTGACACCTGTTCCCGTCCACTGATGGAGCCACAGAAGGGAAATATAAACTTTGGTGATGACTTGTTGGGACTCCTGGTCAATACTGGTTTGTTTAAGAAGAAAATAAAACTTTCTCGAAACTGCCAGGCCTGTTGAAATAGCACAACACGCTGTCAATTATATGGCTAATAAAATTTCAAAGGACCAAAGTCTTAATACGAGGGGCAAAATTTCACCAGCACTTTCAGGAATCTCACTCCCTTCACCTTTCATTCCGTATTCTCACGCTCCCATGTCCCCACCACACCAACTAGTGCCCACCCTTTCTCTGGGAGACTTAACTTAAAACATGGGTCCCGCACACAAACACACGCATATGCATGCATGTACGCACATACACACACACACACTATACATTCAGGAATCACACTTATAATACACCTTCCTTACCTTAGCAGATAACATGATACAGTACATTGCACCAATATCAACTATACATTAAGAGTCTATACATTAACTATACATTAATGTGCATAGTAGTATTAAAAGGGACATTTATAATGAGATCCTGGATAATTGTCACAATTATGGACCAATAAATGTAGCAATTCCTCCTGCTGTGTGTGTGTGTGTAGTGAGCTGGAATGCTGCTGAGTGCCTGTTAAAGGCATTCAAGGAGCTAGCATCCAGCTTACTGTGCTGTATGTGCCCCATAGTGCGTGGGCATGTAGTGATGGAGGGATTCATGGAGGAGTATTGGGGAGGGGGTCCACAGGGAGCAACAAGCAGCCTAGTCCTATCCCTAAGGGACAAAATCACAGAGGGGCTTTTATAGGTACACTTAAAAAGACCTGAAACAGATGTTATGTCTCACTAATAAAGGAAATAATTACTTCCCACCAGTAATTAAGCACTGTGTACAGGAGGGACACAAGGGAAGAAAGGAGAGGAGGAGAGGAGAGAAAATATAAAATGGAGAGCATTGAGGGGAAATTACTGACTGGCGAGTCGGGCTGTGCTGCGGAGACGTTTATAGAGGAGCTCATTAATCCTAAATGAAGGCGTCTCGGATCAGAGGAAATACAGCGTGGACACAACGTCGGATCCCACCAGGATTCTGACGTGCCTGAAAGAGGTTTGGACGGTGCGCATTGAGTGGATCGCCGGCGCCACAGCTGATGAATATCTAAATTAAATGTTAATTAGAGCCCTTCTAAGTGGCCCTGAGAGTTACTGTATTCATCCATCGCCTATGGCTGCCTGCATTTCAGTTTCAGTGTGCCGAGAGCCGAGATCAACTCAGGAAGTTCATTATATGGAAGCAGCACATTGTCCAAACGTCAAAATGTTCTTTAGGCCTGGAGCCAAGCTTGATTCTATTAATGTACAGTGCTGGTGGAGGGGAAAAAAGAGCTGTGACAGATTTGGAATGGGATAACAGATACTCCCACATTGTATGGACATTGTCGAGTGAATAGTATGGACAGAAAAGGGATTCAAAAGAGGGGGGGAACGTCACTTTGGCTGACAAGGCCTGGTCACGCTGACTTTGTCCACAGTGAAAATCCTTGGCCGAGGCTTTGGGCATTGAGTGTGCTTCAGGGAGGCCTCAATAGCTCAGTGAGGCAAACAGAGAGGCCAAACTCACATCATCACCCAAAGACGGGGCAAGGAGGGAGTGCATCAAAACATCTTGCCTTTTGTGGGTCCCTCTGGCCTCTGCGCCCCCTCAGCCCATTTGGGTGCAGGAGAGAGGGACTGGGAGAGGGAGTGATAGAGGGATATGGGGATAGGGAGTGATAGAGGGATATGGGGATAGGGAGTGATATGGGGATAGGGAGTGATAGAGGGATATGGGGATAGGGAGTGATAGAGGGATATGGGGATAGGGAGTGATAGAGGGACGGGGAGAGGGAGGGATATGGGGATAGGGAGTGATAGAGGGATATGGGGATAGGGAGTGATATGGGGATAGGGAGTGATAGAGGGACGGGGAGAGGGAGGGATATGGGGATAGGGAGTGATAGAGGGACGGGGATAGGGAGTGATAGAGGGATATGGGGATAGGGAGTGATAGAGGGATATGGGGAGAGAGCAAAAGGGTCAAAGAACACACACAAAAGCAAAGCTTTGTCTATGTCATCAGTCCTTCTCTGTGTTGTACACTGACTTAGCTTACCTCATGCACTCACTAAGGGACTTTAACTGCTATATCATCTCATGCAATAGGGTGGCAGGTAGTCTAGCGGTTAAGAGCATTGGGCCAGTAATCAAAAGGTTGCTGGTTCAACTCCCAGAGCTGACCAGGTGAAAAATCTGTTAATGTGCCCTTGAGCAAGGCACTTAACCCTAATTGCTCCTGTAAGTCACTCTGGATAAGAGTGTCTGCTAAATGACTAAAATGTAATGAATTATGGATTTTGGTGCAGAATACTTTTTAATTCTAAATATGATGCTGTATATGACGCAGATTTCCTGTGGGCTCAAAAGCGTTAATTTAATTAGTGACACTACTGGTGTGATCCACTTAGGTGAGAATCTCTCATGCAGGAGTTTATGGGTTACATTCAACAGCTAATCTTACTAACTCCATAGAGGACGCCATGAGGACATAATGCAGGGTATAGTGTAGGAGAGATTAAAAGTCATTCAGGACACCACGCTTCTGTCAGGAAACAGAATGTAGCTGAAATGAATGGACATTGTGGTGTTAAAGGATTTGGCAGTAAAAACCCAAACTATTTTTCTTTGCAGAATCATTTGCTTTGCAGAATTGATCATAATATCCCTTCTCAGTCAGAATCTATCAGAACACACATGCGCACGCATGCACACAAAACCCTGGTCGTTTCCTGCTGTCCAGCTGTCCGGCTTATTTCAGCTCACTGCTTTCTCTCTCTCTCTTTCTCCCTCCTGCAGTTCTGCATGCATTTTTGTGGTTCAGTTCTTTTCTGTGTAAGGGTTATATTATTATTGTAAGACTCCTATCACTGTCTTGGGAGAGAGAGTCTGTTTGGGGCATGTATGTGTGTGTGCCCTCACTGGGTTGGAACAGGGAGTAATAGGAGGTGCCTTTTGTTGCTCCTGGGGGGGCTCCTGTGCTCAGTCCTAATAGGAGTCTTGTGCCTGCCGTTGTCCCAGGGGAGGGGGTCTGAATGAGGGGTCCAACTTCACCCCCTGCCCCCCCTCCCCCCCACTCTCCACCCCCTTGGGACAGGCTGAGAGACAAAGAGGGAGTGGGGCTGGGATGGGATGGTTGAGGGGGGGTGCACTGTGGCCTCTGTCTTATTAGAAGGGTCGTGAACGTGTCACAATGATTAATTTGCCGAGGTGTGCAGGGATACCCTAGAGTCACATTTATCCAATACCAGGGCTCCCAAACGCACACTCGCCACAAAATGGCACATTTGCATTTCCCATTAAGAAAATAAAATACAGATATATATATGCAAATGCCATCCCCATCTTGGTTTATGCCATTATGCACTATCATTTTGGACATTCACAATGGATGACCGTTTTTCTTTATTTTTCCCCAAAAAATTGGTCTATCTATTGAACCTGATTGGCAGGCTGTTCCTTCTTTACTGCACGTGTGGACACGGAGACACATACAGCAGCACATACATACATACATGCATACATACGTGTGGGGACTTCAAAACCACCAATGTTTGATACAAGTTCAAACCATGATCATTAAATCTTTTTAGGAATTCAAGAGAGAAAAAAACAAACTGAACTTGCTATTTTAGTGCAACATGGAACAACTACATTGTTTATTAACCGACATATCATAAACGTATAGATTCTCAGCAAACGTACAACCATGGGTCAATTTTACAGTAGTTGTTTGCTTGACTCTGACACTATCTTATTGGCACTTTCCCCTTATAACCAGTGAATAGTCTGCATTGGTTTATTGGGTGATGTTATAAGTGGTTGCAATTTACCACTAAGGATTAGCCTTTTGACGGACATCAGGATACACAAACCATCCTCTCTGTCTGTCAGCCCAGAGTGCCTTCATACAAATAGGACTGGAGAGGTTGAATGTGGTGTCTCCATCAAATATTCCATCAACTTAATCTACATTCTCAATATGCCTCAATGTGCCTCCAAGCAGAAGACTCCATTGTGAACTGTGCATAACAAAGCAATGGGATTGTCTGTTTGCCATCTTTCAATCTAATGTCAGCCTAGATTTTTTTGTGTCTGGTTCGGGGACACTCTCTTTTAGGTCAGCTCATGGTGAAATGTTCTGATGTGTTGTTGTGTTTTGCAACACAGCATATGGTGTGAATAATATAGCCTACACTCTTCTCTCTCTGTGTAAAATGTATATACTGTGTGTGGTCGTCACGTTCATTCTTCTCTTGTCATGTTCATGCAGCACCACCTGGTAGTATTACTGCCAATCATTAAAACATGGCATGCTTTGAAATGGCCTCAGAGGTATTTGAATGAACAGATGACAATGGTGAATAAACCCTTACACTTAATAAGTGTTCCCTTACATGAACACATAGAGCGCCTCGAGCTAGCGTTGGAAAACATGTACCCAGGGAGAGGGCCAGATGTTCAGTAGTCCCACCTGCAGACCTGCTGTGCCTTGGCAGTTAAAACTCATGTGCTCCCATCACACCGTAGGGAAATAAGCTGCTACAGTAATGAAGCAGAGCAGCACTTCACACTGCAGTAGTGGAAACAGGAGAGAAGAACAAAACAGGCACATGTCCTATAGGAAAAACACTGCTCACACTCACATGTATGCGTCCTTCTTGGTTGTCTTTGTAACCAGAAGTAGGTGAAGGTTGATATCTCAGTCAACAATTGAATTGTGTTTCTGAGAGGAGGTAGGTAGGAGGGACTCTGATGAGAGCGGGGTTGTCATTGCACCAGTAGGTGGTGCTGTATGCAAAACCTGCGCTTGTGCCCCCTAGGTTTGGATAAAGGGGTAAAGGGACTGGGGGATTGGGGAGGGGTCTTCTGTTATAAAGAAGTGGGTACAGGAAATGAAGACACATAAATGTTACTACACCCCACGGGCAGGAAAATACTTAACTCTTTTCATCAGTAATATTTCCTGGCAACGGGGATTGAGCTATTTCAGGTCAGGGCTTATAATCCCCTTGGTTTTGAGTGATCTTTACAAGCCTCCCTCATTTAATATGGGTGGAAAGTTCTGCCAAGATATATGGCATAATTAGGCTGCAGGTATGCACGTTTCACTGAGTTCCCCTCCATTTTATTCCCATTCACACTCTATGAAGGCACAAATTGATATTACCAATCGATGCTCTCATTGTTTAGCATGATGTAGCTCATATGTTGTGCATGTGTGTTTAATAACTTCCTGTTATATGGCACTAAATGTAGCATGACCAGCAAAAACCTGCATCTCAGATTACGTAGGAAACTGTATGTCTTATCTTATTGCAGGCAACATATAGGAGAAAGTGATTTGCCAAAGCAACTCAAACCGGTTGTTTCAAGTGAGTCTTTCCTTTTAGCTGTTGGTTAGTTGTTCATGTGGATAAAAGAAAGTGAGGAAAGGCATTGTCATAGTTTCACCATTCACTATGCAGCAGAAAAACAACAACAAATAGTAAACCCGGAGAAAACTGCAGAATCATTAAGTCCCGGTTTGGTGCTGATGAGCAAACACAACAACACGTTAATTGCTGTGACCCCAGCAACCTACCAAAAGGAACATTGACATATTGTTTGTCCAGCGTGAGACACTGTTTAATTTACACTCACTAATGACTGGCCCTCATAATACAGGCTGAAGGACCTTGGCACTTATTCAATGTTCCTCTGGACTCTTCTAATGGATATGATTTTATCTTTACCTCATTGAATTCATATCCCTCTATGCATGCCGGCTAAATCAATTAATCAAAATCAAACACTCTGGTAAACAAATCACCATTGGCTGCTAAAACCCCGCCCCAAACACAACAAAAACTAATTGCGGCTGAGTAAGTTGAGTTGTATATCTTTGAAATTTCAAATGGGTGTGAATAGGTGAAAGGACTGTTGTGAAGAAAAACATATATTACCATCGCCATAGGGTCGACCTTGACCTTCAAACTCAATTTGGCTATTAGGACTGCCCCTCCCCAGCACCCCGGGATGTAAAAGGCTGACGGTTTTGACCCCTGACCCCATTTCTTAACTAGGCCGAGGTGCCAAAATGACCTTTTGACCCAGGAAGCCTTTGCAGGTTGCCTGAGCAACCTCAGATTTAACAATGATTGACAGGTCCCTGCGCTTTCTGTTTAAAATGAGGCAGCAACACACTTCTCAGCAGAGAACAATGAGAGGGAACACAAGCCTCCATTCAGCTCAGTCTAGATCATTAACACTCTCGGCTGTCTGCTTCAAAACCAAACTATCGGCAGTCTACCAACTGGTGAATTCTGTGGAAAGTTGCTGTCAATGTTGAATGTACAGTACCTCATTGATAATATTTGGTTCCATTAAATGTAAGTACTGGATTTAGGAAGGGGCCCTTCAATGCATTGAAATAAATACGTCAACAGAATAAATGCATCTTTTAAAAACAACGTGCTTCCATTTTAAATACGTTATCTGGTATGGTGTCGTTAAAAACAAGATTATCTGCTAATAAATCTTGATGGCATACATTTTCACCTAATTCATGATAGACAGAATGCTTTACATGGAAATTGGTCTTGGGTGCATGTCATTATTCTTGATGGGCAGTCTATGCAAATGAGTCAGAATGCGAATGACATATGTTGTACACAGCCACAGCCAGCCACAAAAGTGGTAGCCTACATCAGTGAAATACTCTGAATGAAGGCCAAGTACTAAGATATGAATAGTCAATGGATATCCAATGGTTTAAAAGCTTCTCTCTTTTTTTCTATTTACATTTTTTTTTGCTTCTGAGACTGCAACAGTAACCATAACTTGTAATTTGGGTGTTACAGAGAGTAATGTATTGTCCCCAAATTACTTTATCATACAGCTCAGCTCTACAGAGCCCATTCAAATATCCACAAATGTTAGTTAATCTAGACTGGAAGTGGCTCCAAAACTGCTAATTATTTCGAACTGATGGCTCCATCATGAGTTTGCTCAGGGGATCTAGTAACCATTTGATGGTTAGTTCTGCTTAGCTGTTTTCCTGCCTCTTCTGACTCCCATCTAACTCCCCCTCACTCCTCCTGCCTGTGATTTTGGTGGCAGCTGTGCAGAGATCGGTTTTGACCTGTGAACCCCACATTAGGTGGGATCTCCATGCTGTGTCAGTCATTTACTGATGTAAACCAATGGCAGCTCTTGGATTTGGAGAGTGGAGAGCTTATATCATTGGGTGATATAAGTCAGTTACAAAATGTTAAATCAACCCTAGCCATGCACGGGAGCTATTAAAGCAATGCGATAATAGCTCCCGTGCTCCACCATGATATCTGATATTTTCATTATGACATCTTGAAAATCCACTCATTGGATTTAGAGACATCGTTTGACCAGTCCTCTTAGTTAGCTGTAACATTTACTACATTTTGCAGTCTCTAAAAAAAAATCTTTGAAACTGTTTTTTCAAAGGCAATACTTTTTTTTCATCTTAAAGTATGAAAGATATTGGCAACATAGACAAAAAAAGGTTTAACCTATATTTAACTAGGCAAGTCAGTTAAGAACAAATTCTTATTGACAATGACAGCCTACCAAAAGGTAAAAGGCCTCCTGCGAGGACGGGGCCTGGGATTAAAAATAAAAACGAATATAGGACAAAACATACATCACGACAAGAGAGACACTACATAAAGAGAGACCTAAGACAACAACATAGCATGGCAGCAACAAATGACAACATGGCAACAGCACAACATGGTAGCAGCACAAAACATGGTACAAACATTATTGGTCACAGACAACAGCACAAAGACAAAAAGGTAGATACATCACGCGAAGCAGCCACAACTGTCAGTAAGTGAACATGATTGAGTCATTGAATGAAGAGATGGAGATAAAACTGTCCAGTTCGAGTGTTTTTTGCAGCTAGTTCCAGTCGCTAGCTGCAGCAAACTGAAAAGAAGAGCGACCCAGGGATGTGTGCGCTTTGGGGACCTTTAACAGAATGTGAGTG
Organism: Brachymystax lenok tsinlingensis; assembly: GCA_030435695.1. Classification (NCBI taxonomy): domain Eukaryota; kingdom Metazoa; phylum Chordata; class Actinopteri; order Salmoniformes; family Salmonidae; genus Brachymystax; species Brachymystax lenok. The sequence continues at coordinate 27,058,691 of CM059813.1, forward strand.
GCAGAACGGGTGTTGTATGTGGAGGATGAGGGCTGCAGTAGGTATCTCAGATAGGGGGGAGTGAGGCTTTTATAAATAAGCATCAAACAGTGGGTCTTGTGATGGTATAGAGTGCAGTGGTCCTATAAGGATCATGGGTGGCAAATCGAATGGCCAAATGGTAAAGAGCATCTAGCCGCTCGAGAGAACCCATACCTGCAGATCTATAAATTACATATCCGTAATCAAGCATGGGTAGGATAGTCATCTGAATCATGGTTAGTTTGGCAGCTGGGGTTAAAGAGAAGCGATTACAATAGAGGAAACTAAGTCTAGATTTAACCTTAGCCTGCAGCTTTGATATGTGCTGAGAGAAGGACAGTGTACCGTCTAGCCATACTCCCAAGTACTTGTATGAGGTGACTACCTCAAGCTCTAAACCATCAGAGTTAGTAACCACACCGGTGGGGAGAGGGGCATTCTTCTTACCAAACCACATGACCTTTGTTTTGGAGGTGTTCAGAACAAGGTTAAGGGCAGAGAGCTTGTTGGACACAAAGAAAGCTTTGTTGTAGAGCGTTTAACACAAAATCCGGGGAGGGGCCCGCTGAGTATAAGACTGTATCATCTCCATATAAATGGATGAGAGAGCTTCCTACTGCCTGAGCTATGTTGTTGATGTAAATTGAGAAGAGCGTGGGGCCTAGGATCGAGCCTTGGTGTACTCCCTTGGTGACAGGCAGTGGCTGAGACAGCAGATGTTCTGACTTTATACATTGCACTCTTTCAGAGAGGTAGTTAGCAAACCAGGCCAAAGACCCCTCAGAGACACCAATACTCCTTAGCCAGCCGACAAGAATGGAATGGTCTTCCGTATAAAAAGCTTTGGCCAAATCAATAAAAATAGAGCACAACATTGCTTAGAATCAAAGGCAATGGTGACATAATTTAGGACCTTTAAGGTTTCAGTGACATAATCTGCGCGGAAACCAGATAGCATACCAGAGAGAATACTATAGACATCAAGAAAGCCAGTCAGTTGATTATTGACAAAGGACGCACTGAGGCTGCCTTCCAAGCAATGGGAACCTCCCCAGAGAGGAGAGACAGGTTAAAAAGGTCAGAGATAGGCTTGGCGATGATAGGGGCAGCAAACTTAAAGAAGAAAGAATCTAAACCATCTGACCCAGATGTTTTTTTGGGGTTAAGTTTAAGGAGCTCCTTTAGCACCTCAGACTCAGTGAATGCCTGCAGAGAGAAACTTTGGGAAAAATAGGTATCAAATCAAATTTTATTTGTCACATACACATGGTTAGCAGATGTTAATGCGAGTGTAGCGAAATGCTTGTGCTTCTAGTTCCGACCATGCAGTAGTATCTAACAAGTAATCTAACAAATTCAAAACAACTACCTTATACACAAGAGTAAAGGAATGAATACGAGTATGTACATATAAATATAGTCACATTAGAAGGGGTGGGAGATGAGGAAATGTTGGACGGGCAATGAGGCATGGCTGAGTCAAATAGGAATCCTGACTTAATGATGTGGTGATTAAAGAGCTCAGCCATGTGCTCCTTGTCAGTAACAACCACATCATCAACATTAAGGGACATGGGCAGCTGTGAGGAGGAGGGTTTATTCTCCAGGTCTTTAACGGTTTTCCAGAACTTCTTGGGGTCAGACCCACAGAGAGAGAACTGCTCCTTTAAGTAACTAACTTTGGCCTTCCGGGTAGGCTGAGTGCACTTATTTCTCATTTCTCTGAATTTCTTATTTCTCTGAACGATAGCCAGTCAGCCTGAGTATGCATGTGCCAAGCCTTTCGCCAAATGGAATTTTTGAGGTGGAGTAACTCTGCCAGATCACAGTTGAACCAGGGGCTGAACCTGTTTTTAATTATAATTTTCTTTATGGGGGCGTTTTTGTTAACAATACCACTGAAAATATCAAAAAAGACAACTTGGACTGAGGGGATCAAGCTGCTTCTATACCAATTTACAGAGGCCAGGTCACGAAGGAAGGCTTGCTCAATAAAGTTTTTTAGCAAGCGTCTATGACAAATCAGGACAGGTCGTTTCACTGAGCAGCCATTACGAACACAGGCTGTAAAACAGTGATCACTAAACCCCAGACTGATACCTATCAGGATTATTTGTGAGGATAACATCAAGGAAAGTAGCATTTTCTGGGTGTTTGGAGTCATACCTTGTGGGATTGGTAATAATCGGAGAAAAATGTAGGGAGTCCCATTGCTTTAGGACTTGGTAAGTGGGTTTAAGCATGTCCCAGTTTAGGTCACCTAGCAGGACAAATTCAGACTTAGTGTAAGGGGCCAGGAGAGAACTTAGGGCAGTTAGGGTACAGGCCAGTGGTGATGGTGGATGATAACACCCAGTAACAGTCAACAAAGAGCTATTTGAAAGTTTTTAATGCTTAAAACCAGCAAATCTAATTGTTTGGGGACAGACTTGGCGGAGACTAGTAGGCCTATACTAGTTAATTAAAGCATTTCTGAGTAAGCTCACATAATAAGCTTTAAGTTAATTAGCCTACCTACAATTTTGATCAGTCCAAGGTCTGCGGTGTGTGTGTAAGTGCGTGTGTGCTGGAGGCAAGCGAAAGCTCGGGAAAGGGGAGGGGGCTGCAGGTCAGGGCAGACGGTGAACAGATCACCTGGTGGAATCTAAGCAGCAGTGCAGCAGGAAACGGGAGTAGGTGTCACACCCGCTTGGGAGAAGCTTTTTTCGGGAGGCAGATACCTTGTAGAAAATCCCAGATAGCTAGCTAACTGCCCCAATCAGATATGTCTATGTCCTGGGAAATATTCTTGTTACTTACAACCTCATCCTAATCATATTAGCCTACGTTAGCACAACCGTTCTGCGGGGGGACACCGATCCTGTAGAGGTTAAACCTTTATTAATGTAGAAACCCTGTCTGTCTTTCTCTCTCACAGCGGAGCCCTTGGTGCAGGTGGACGGCAAGCCCAGCTGCTGCTTCTTTAAGTTCAGCCCCAAACTCATGTTCACCAAGGTGCTGAAGGCTCAGTTGTGGGTGTACCTTCGGCCGCTGCAGCAGACTTCCACCGTCTACCTGCAGATCCTCAGGCTGAAGCCTGTCACGGAGCAGGGCAGCCGCCACATCCGCATCCGCTCATTGAAGATCGAGCTCAATTCACGTGTGGGCCACTGGCAGAGTATCGACTTCAAGCACGTGCTGCAGAACTGGTTCAAGCAGCCGCACACCAACTGGGGGATCGACATCAATGCCTTCGACGAGAGCGGCAACGACCTGGCAGTGACCTCGCTGAGACCAGGGGAGGAAGGGCTGGTAAGGACCCTCAGACCTGTCGCAGCCTTACACACTGACACTTTGTAAATGAATCTCTCCTCGATTCCTGGAATCCTCTCTCCACACCTCCTATTCAAAATGCATTGGAGAAGTAGGTCTAAAGGGAGGGACCTTGGACCTTCTCCTCCAATACAGTTGAGAATTAGAGATAGGATGCAAGGAATCAAGGAAAGACCACTTGAGATACAGTAGTTATTGGCATTTGTATTTATTAGGGATCCCCATTAGCTGCTACTCTTCCTGGGGTCCAAAAACATTAAGGCACTTACATCACACATAAAACAAAAGATAAAACAGTACATCATAACATTATTACACCACTACATATCTACAATACAAAATGTATAATACCACCATACAATATTTCAATGTACGTGTGTGTAGAGTGCGTGTGCTAGCTTATGTATGCGTGTGTCTGTACCTGTGTGTGTGTGTCTCTTCACAGTCCCCACTGTTCCATTTTTATCTGATGTTTAGTAGAGTTCCATGTAGTCATGGCTCTATGTAGTACTGTGCGCCTCCCATAGTCTGTTCTGGACTTGGGGATTGTGAAGGGACATGTCTGGCATGTCTTGTGGGGTACGCATGGGTGTCCGAGCTGTGTGCTATTAGTTTAAATAAATAGACTTACTGGCTTTACTCAAAGCAAGTGGCATGTCATTAGTAAAGATTGAAAAAAGGGGCCTAAACAGCTGCCCTGGGGAATTCCTGATTCGACCTGTCAAAGTCAGTCACCATTATTAGTCAGTTGTACAACCGAATGCCTTCAACTGAAATGTGTCTTCCGCATTTAACCCAACCCCTCTGAATCAGAGAGGTGCGGGGGGCTGCCTTAATCGACATCCACGTCTTCGGCGCCTGGGGAACAGTGGGTTAACTGCCTTGTTCAGGGGCAGAACGACAGATTTTTACCTTGTCAGCTCAGGGATTCGAACTTGCAACCCTCCGGTTACAAGTCCAACGCTCTAACCACTAGGCTACCCTGCCGCCATTCGACCTGGATTATGTTGGAGAGGCTTCCGTTAAATAACACCCTCTGTGTTCTGTTAGACAGGTAACTCTTTATCCACAGGGGGTGTAAAGCCATAACATATGTTTTTCCAGCAGCAGACTGATAATGTCAAAAGCTGCACTGAAGTCTAAAAAGAGCTCCCACAATCTTTTCATCATCAATTTCTCTCAGCCAATCATCAGTCATTTTTGTAAGTGCTGTGCTTGTTGAATGTCCTTCCCAAAAGTTTGCTAAGGGTTAGTAACAGGCTGATTGGACGGCTATTTAAGCTAGAAAAGGGGCTTTACTATTCTTAGGTAGCATAATTACTTTTGCTTCCCTCCAGGCCTGAGGGCACACACTTTCTAGTAGGCTTCAATTGAAGATTAGGCAAGTATGAGTTGCAATATCGTCCGCTATTATCCTCAGTCATTTTCCATCTAAGTTGTCAGACCCCGGTGGCTTGTCATTGTTGATAGACAATTTTTTTCTAATTCAATGAATGATGCAGCTGAGTTTGCCTTTTTGCCCAAAATGTAATTGAAGGTGCTCCAAAGCTTTTTACTATCATTCTTTATAGAATTTCTTTGTTTCATAGTATAGTTTTTTTATTCAGTTTAGTCACATGATTTCTCGATTTGCAGTACGTTTTCCAATCGGTTGTGCAGCCAGACTTATTTGCCATTCCTTTTGCCTAATCCCTTTCAACCATACAATTTCTCAATTCCTCATAAATCCAAGGGGATTTAACAGTTTACAGTAATTTTCTTAATGGGTTCATGCTTATTAGTAACTAGAATAAGCAATTTCATAAGTGCAGCGTCTGATTGCTCCTCATTACACACCACAGATCAGCAAATATTATTTACATCAACATAGGAATCACTACAAAATGTATTGAATTACCTCTTATACACTATATTTATGGGAAGACCCAGATGCAGACCACGTCGAATAAACAATAGTTTAATGTTCCAAACAGGGGCAGGCAACAGACAGGACAAGGCAGGCAGGGGTCAGAAAACCAGAGGTGGGTACCGGGTGGCAGGCAGGCTCAGGGTAAGGCAGAGATTGGTAATCCAGAGGGGGGCAGAGGTACCTGGCTCAGGCAGGTGGGCTCAGAGTCAGGCCCGGCAAGGGTCAAAACCGGGAGGGTGAGAAAAGAGACTGGAAAAAGCAGGCGCTGAGAAACAAAATACTGGTTGACTGAAGAAAAAAAAAAATTGGCACAGACAGACAGACAACACGGGGGATAATGGGGAAGATGGGTGACACAGGGAGGGGGTGGAGAGAATCACAAAGACAGGTGAAACAGATCAGGGTGGCTACTATATTGTGATCACTACAGCCGATGGATTTGGATACTGCTTTAAAGCAAATTTCAGCAGAATTAGTAAAGATGTAATCCATACATGTTGAAGATTTCATTCCTGTGCAGTTTGTAACTACCCTGGTAGGTTGACTGATAACCTGAACCAGGTTGCAGTTTGATGTTTTTTCTTGAGTGGGCAGCTTGATGAAATCCAGTAAATATTTAAAATCACCCAGAAAATATAATTCTGTAGAAATCACATATATTATCAAGCATTTCACACATTATCCAGATGCTGACTGTTAGCACTTGGTGGTCTATAGCAGCTTCCCACAAGAATGGGCTTTTGGTGAGGCAGATGAACCTGTAGCCATATTACATCAACAGTATTTAACATGAGATCCTCTCTAATCTTAACAGGAATGTGGTTCTGAATATAGACCGCAACATCGCTCCCATTGGCATTTCTGCCTTGTCTGTAGATGTTAAAGCCATGTATTGCTAACACTGTATCAAAGGTATTATCTAAGTGAGTTTCAGAAATATTCAGAATATGAATGAAACAAGTCTCTCACTGTTGCCGCTTGCTATAGACCACCCTCTGCCCCCAGCTGTGCTCTGGACACCATATGTGAACTGATTTCCCCCCCCATCTATCTTCAGAGTTCGTGCTGCTAGGTGACCTAAACTGGGACATGCTTAACACCCCGGCCATCCTACAATCTAAGCTTGATGCCCTAAACCTCACACAAATCATAATTGAACCTACAACCCCAAAGCCGTAAACACGGGCACCCTCATAGATGCCCTCCAAATACACCCCTGCTGTTTTCAACCAAGATCTCAGTGATCACTGCCTCATTGCCTGCATCCGTAATGGGTTTGTGGTCAAACAACCTCCCCTCATTACTGTCAAATGCTCCCTAAAACACTTCAGCGAGCAGGCCTTTCTAATCGACCTGGCCCGGGTATCCTGGAAGGATATTGACCTCATCCCGTCAGTAGAGGATGCCTGGTTATTCTTTAAAAGTGCCTTCCTCACCATCTTAAATAAGCATGCCCCATTCAAGAAATGTAGAACCAGGAACAGATATAGCCCTTGGTTCTTTCCAGACCTGACTGCCCTTGACCAGCACAAAACATCCTGTGGCGTTCTGCATTAGCATCAAACAGCCCCCGTGATATGCAACTTTTCAGGGAAGTCAGGAACCAATATACACTGGCAGTTAGGAAAGCCAAGGCTAGCTTTTTCAAGCAGAAATTTGCTTCCTGTAACACAAACTCAAAAAAGTTCTGGGACACTGTAAAGTCCATGGAGAATAAGAGCACCTCCTCCCAGCTGCCCACTGCACTGAGGATAGGAAACGCTGTCACCACCGATAAACCCACAATAATTGAGAATTTCAATAAGCATTTTTCTCCACCTGGCTACCCCTACCCCGGTCAACAGCCCTGCACCCCTCTCAGTAACTCGCCCAAGCCTCCCCCCATTTCTCCTTCTCCCAAATCCAGTTAGCTGATGTTCTGAAAGAGCTGCAAAATCTGGACCCCTACAAATCAGTCTGGACCCTTTCTTTCTAAAATTATCTGCCGAAATTGTTGCAACCCCTATTACTAGCCTGTTCAACCTCTCTTTCGTGTCATCTGAGATTCCCAAAGACTGAAAAGCAGCTGTGGTCATCCCCCTCTTCAAAGGGGTAGACACTCTTGACCCAAACTGCTACAGACCTATATCTATCCTACCCTGCCTTTCTAAGGTCTTTGAAAGCCAAGTTAACAAACAGATTACCGACCATTTCGAATCCCACCGTACCTTCTCCACTATGCAATCTGGTTTCAGAGCTGGTCATGGGTGCACCTCTGCCACGCTCAAGGTCCTAAACGATATCATAACCGCCATCGATAAGAGACATTACTGTGCAGCCGTATTCATTGATCTGGCCAAGGCTTTCGACTCTGTCAATCACCTTATCTGCAGACTCGACAGCCTTGGTTTCTCAAATGATTGCCTCGCATGGTTCACCAACTACTTCTCAGTGTGTCAAATCGGAGGGCCTGTTGTCCGGGCCTCTGGCAGTCTCTATGGGGGTGCCACAGGGTTCAATTCTTGGGCCGACTCTCTTCTCTGTATACATCAATGATGTCGTTCTTGCTGCTGGTAAGTCTCTGATCCACCTCTACGCAGACAACACCATTCTGTACACTTCTGGCCCCTCTTTGGACACTGTGTTAACTACCCTCCAGACGAGCTTCAATGCCATACAACTCTCCTTCCGTGGCCTCCCACTGCTTTTAAACGCAAGTAAAACTAAATGCATGTTCTTCAACCAATCGCTGCCCGCACCTGCCCGCCCGTCCAGCATCACTACTCTGGACGGTTCTGTCTTAGATTATGTGGACAACTACAAATATCTAAGTGTCTGGTTAGACTGTAAACTTTCCTTCCAGACTCACATCAAACATCTCCAATCCAAAATTAAATCTAGAATTGGCTTCCTATTTCGCAACAAAGCATCCTTCACTCATGCTGCCAAACATACCCTCGTAAAACTGACCATCCTACCGATCCTCGACTTCAGTGATGTCATTTACAAAATAGCCTCCAATACTCTACTCAACAAATTGGATGCAGTCTATTGCAGTGCCATCCGTTTTGTCACCAAAGCCCCATATACCACCCACCACTGCGACCTGTACGCTCTCGTTGGCTGGCCCTCGCTTTACACTCGTCGCCATACCCACTGGCTCCAGGTCATCTACAAGTCCCTGCTAGGTAAAGCCCCACCTAATCTCAGTTCGCTGGTCACCATAGCAGCACCAACCCGTAGCACACGCTCCAGCAGGTATATCTCACTGGTCACTCCCAAAGCCAATTCCTCCTTTGGCTGACTTTCCTTCCAGTTTTCTGCTGCCATTGACTGGAACAAACTACAAAAATCTCTGAAACTGGAGACACTTATCTCCCTCACCAGCTTTAAGCACCAGCTGTCAGAGCAGTTCACAGACCCCTGCACCTGTATATAGCCCATCTGTAAATAGCCCAACCAACTACCTCATCCCCTACCGTATTTATTTATTTATCTTGTTCCTTTGCACTCCAGTTTTTCTACATTGCACATTCATCTACTGCACATCTACCATTCCAGTGTTTAAATGCTATATTGTAATTACTTTGCCACCATGGCCTATTTATTGCCTTACCTTCCTTATCTTACCTCATTTGCACTCTTTGTATATAGATTCGTTTTTTTCTACTGTATTATTGACTGTATGTTTGTTTTACTCCATGTGTAACTCTCTGTTGTTGTATGTGTCGAACTGCTTTGCTTTATCTTGGCCAGGTCGCAGTTGTAAATGAGAACTTGTTCTCAACTTGCCTACCTGGTTAAATAAAGGTTAAATATATATTTTTTTTAAACAATCCACCATGGATGATGAATTGGCCGGAGTCTTGGACAGCCTCACGGACTGATGAGGGTGAAAGCTCTGAGGATCTGAGTTGAAGCCACCGGAGAGGGAAACAGAACAGAGGACGAAGACGCAGGTGCAGGTACCTCTGGATCCAATCTCGAATCGGAAGCCCCCAGGAAAGAAGGTGCCGGAACCTCTGGATCCAGGGTGGCGAAGCTATTTCTGGTCTGTGTCCGGTCCGGGCTTAACATCTCCAAGGAGGCCCCCGTTGCCAGAGGATGCTGTTTTCGACTTCCAGGTGACAGGTGACATTTCAGGTGGCAGGTGACATATTTCCATAGCTGATTGGTAGGATCGAGAACAGGAACATCCACCAAGTCATCCAAGAACATCCTACTAGCTCCATTCTCCAGGAAAGGGGGGTAACCCTTCGGGGAGGGATCCCTGCAGAGTACCGGCCAGTCGGCTGCGGACATCCGACACAGTGGCGACACTTCCACCAGGCAAGAGCGGCGTCTGGCTACTGGGGTGGAAGAGAAAGAAAAGTAGGTGGGTGTGGATTTCCCTGTAGCTTGTGTAGGTTCGCTACTTGTTTGCTGAGGGTAGCCACTTTGCCCCTGTAGTCCTCTGCAAGCAAACAGTTGCTACATTGTAAGTCATGGCAGTCCACATTGTCTCATAATAAAGCAAAATAAACACAGCTCCTGCAGCTTTTAAAATGTTTGTTAGTGTCCTCCATTTGAGGCTCCAGGCTAGCTAGGCTAGTTAAGCCACCCGGGCCTACGTGTCTCTCATCTTGACAGGGAATTCGCAACTTGTCAGAGAGAGAACCACACTGCTATTAAAAACGTCAGGCCAAGGTAAGCTTACACAAATCACACAATTCATTTGATTTGATTTCACGATGTGAAAAATGAATGGCGGTGTAGAGTATTATAACTCAGGCTAGCAAACACATTTCATCAACAACACAGTGTGTTAATGGAGTGATTTGGTTTGTTAAAATTAGATTGACCCATCCAATGGTTGTTTCTGACTATTAAAATCGATAGTTCCCCCAAACAACAAATTCACCTCTTTTCTTGGATAAAAAAGTATCTAAGACTTGGTTTTGTCTACTTAACTATAGCTTAGCATTAGCATCATTAAGGGCAACACAACTTGCTAAATTTCCTCATTATTTATTACAAGATTTATTTGAGGTTTAGGTTTTAGTGAATTATTTGTCCCAAATACAATGCTTTTAGTTTTTGAAATATTTAGGACTAACTTATTCCTTGCCACCCATTCTGAAACTAACTGCAGCTCATTGTTAACTGTTGCAGTCATTTTAGTCGCTGCAGTAGCTGACGCGTATAGTGTTGAGTCATCTGCATACATTGACGCATGTCATTAGTAAAGATGGAAAAAGAAAGGGGCCTAGACAGCTACCCTGGGGAATTCCTGATTCTAGCTGGATTATGTTGGAGAGGCTTCCATTAAAAAACACCCTCTGTGTTCTCTTAGACATGTAATTCTTTATCCACAATATAGCAAGCTATAACACATTTTTCCAGCAGCAGACTATGATCGATAGACAAAAGCTGCACTGAAGTCTAACAAAACAGCCCCCACAATCTTTTTATCATCAGTTTCTCTCAGCCAATCATCAGTCATTTGTGTAAGTGCTGTGCTTGTTGAATGTCCTTCCCAATAAGCGTGCTGAAAGTCTGTTGCCAATTTGTTTACTGTAAAATAGCATTGTATCTGGTCAAACACCATTTTTTCCAAAACTTTACTAAGGGTTGGTAACAGGCTGATTGGTTGGCTATTTGAGCCAGTAAAGGGGCCTTTACTATTCTTAGGTAGCAGAATGACTTTTGCCTCCCGCCAGGCCTGAGGGCACACACTTTCTAGTAGGCTTAAATTGAAGATATGGCAAGTAGGAGTTGCAATATTGTCCGCTATTATGCTCAGTAATTTTCCATCCAAGTTGTCAGATCCCGGTGACTTGCTGAAGTACCAGACAAAGACAAAACATCCTCCAAAATGAAGGGCTTCCCCACTCCAGCCCATTAAGTCTCTGGTTGGGACTGGTGTATCTCCTTAACAAGATTTTGAATCAGATGTGAAACCCTTTGTTTCAGACAGGTTCTTGTCTCTGTAGAGTGCCAATGCTGTTAAGTAGCCGGTGAAGATACTGTGAGACACTGTGGCAGCCCAGTCCTTCATTTTGGAGGGTGTTTTGCCTTTGTATGATACTTCAGCAACTGGTTACAGTGTGTTAGGACAAGGCGTGGAGATTGGTTGCATGGAAGTTCCTGTGTATAATGTGGAACTCAAGTCTGATCTTATTTCTGGTTCTGTTGTTGTTGGAGTGAGGTCTAGCCTACCGGTGAAGGGGTCTCATTCATTTTGGGAAATTATTTGGCTGAAAGGAAGGTCGTGCCAAAACCTGTCGTTTGTAAGGAACACAGAGTAGAGGAACCTAATGGGTTATCAGAAAAGTACCCTAGCATGTTCCTAGCGTGTGCCGTTACACGCGTTATGTCTAAGAAAGTTGCTGGGAGCAAGTTTAGTGTTGAGGAGGTTGTCAACGATCCCACCATGGTTGATCTCTCTGAGACGTTTATGGGTGATCCTGATTTCGGTAAAACTTGACCTCTCCTTTGAAAACCTCAAAGGTGAGTAAGTTTGTAGGACCACTGAAGGAAGAGGGTCCCTAGAGTTGACACTTATGTCTAGGAAACAGCTGATTGCTGAACAGATAAACACAGTTTCCTTCTCCTCTCTTTTTGCTGAGATACATCCAGAGGAGGAGTTTGATTAAGTTTGTGGGGGTTACTTTGACAGAGATGGTGTTCTAATGAGGAAATAGTGTTCTTGCACCACTTCTGGGCAAGATGTTCCAGTTATGCTTCGTTCACAATGGTAGTATAGCGGGTTATCTTGGGGTCAAAAAGACATATGACCGTATCTTGCGTAACCTCTGGCCTGGTCTAAAACATGATGTTGAGTCTTACTGTAAATCCTGTCACATTTACCAGCGGATGTGTAAACTGAACCAAGCTGTACTGTTTGCACCTTTGCAGCCTATTCCTGCTTTTGACAAACCTTTAGGCAGGTTCTGGTGGTCTGTGTTGGTCCTTTGCCCAAAGCTAAGAGTGGTAACCAGTTTCTCTTAACCATCATGTGTGCTGCCGATCGTTTTCCTGAGGCCAATCCACTGAGGAAAATCACAAGGAGAAAGTTACTATGGATATTGCAGGAGTTTCCCCTTGAAATCAGACATGTCTGTGGTAAGGACAACTTCATTGCTGATTGTCTTTCAAGGGTGGGCAGTCAATATGTTTTGTGTTCAGCCAGTGTGTAGCCCTGGCTCACAATTTATTTTGACTGCCCGCTTTGCCATTTTGGAGATTAATTTTGTTTTGGTTGGGCTTGCTCCAAGGGGATGAGAGTTATAGAAACGTATGTGATTTTACCTAACTTCGAGTTTTAGGCAGTAAGATTGTAAAAAAAAATTATATACAGTGTATATATAAAGTACGTGGCTGTTTTGTCTTGTATTTAATTGTCCAACAAAAATATAGGATCTATTATTATTTTTTGTCTTAAGGTGGAAGGTGTAACAGGCTTTCTTTTTTTCATTTATATTTTGAGGTTGGACATTAGCAGGTGGGGTGCGCCGATTGGTATCACGATGTTATTCGGAAACTGTTGGAGCACTGGTCCAGTGCTCCAGTTGGCTTGAGAGATGTGGAGGGTTAACGCTTTTAGTTGGCTCTCCCTAGTTGACTTCTAGATAAATAATCCTTTATCTGATCTTCCCTGTTTCGTTTTGCTCCACCTTTTGGTTTTCTTCCTGTCTTTAAGTTTGTTGTGGGTTTTTATTTAGTTTGCATCTTCTTGGGCAAAGGAGGAACTAACAAAGAGTCAGTGACAACAACCAAAATTAAATAGGTGGGGTTTTAGAAAGACTTCTGAAAGACACTCATGGTGGGTGTCTTAGATCCAAGTTGTTGTTGTTAGTCAACTTTCAGTGGACACCCTCCGAGTTTCTTTCAGAAACCTTTCTAAAACCCCACCTATTTCATTTTGGTTGTTGTCAGTGGCTCTTTTGGTTCCCCCTTCAGTTTGAGCGACAATTTTTGGTTTCCTTGCTGTGGAATATCACACTGTCATGAATGCATATGAAGTGTCATGTGTATGACAGCAAGATATACGCCACGTGATTGGCCCCATTAAGCATTACGAAATGGTATCCCACTGGCCATTTCATTTGGGTCAGTTCTTCACAGCACGGCCCAGGGGTTGACTCTGGCCTCTCGGCCAATGAATCCTTGCACAGCAGCAAGCTCTGTTTTCCTTAAGGAGAAGAAAGAAAAGATCAGAGATACAGAGGCCCGTGTACAAAAATAAAACAAAACACAAATCTAAGAACAAGGTTAACCCCGATCCTTTTCCCCAAAGAAAGCCCTAAACTGACGTGGGTTGACCCTTCTGGCTTCTCAGCTTATTTCTTCTGTTGAAAGCGTCACAAAAAACTGTGCTCAAGTCCAGCTGGGTTTTCTGTGGAGAGATGAGGACTTGAAAAAATAAACATGAATAAACATGCTTGTCACGTATACTCCCTTTCCAACTCTTGAGGTCGTCAGGCTGCTCATTATTACGCACACGAGTCACCATCGTTACGCGCATCAGCGCCTCATCAGACTCACCTGGACTCAATTACCTGCCTGATTACCTTCCTTATATCACTCCCTTTGGTTCTTTCCCTAGGCGTTATTGTTTCTGTTCCATTGTTTCATGTCTGTACGCTACTCGTGTTTCTTGTTTTGTTCCTTGTGTTATTTATTATTAAGGTCACTCCCTGAACTTGCTTCCTGGCTCCCAGCGTACACATTACAATGCTGGAGTAAAATATTCACTGCTCTTGCAGTGCTTAAGGGTCAAGGTTATGGTAACCTGCGGATCACCTCAGAGGTCATAGATCAAGCTAAGCGTATAGAATGTTGGCATTTCCATTGATGTTAAAAGGTCAGCTTTGCATCAACCGATACTACTCACATCTTCCTCTCAGTACTCTGTGTCTTTGAAACCAAAGTTAGTAAGGGGTATTGAGTGCATATGGGTTTTTTTTCTCCAGTGATGTTAATTGGTCCCAGTACCCCAAGATTTTTCTAAGAAGCATTACTCGCCTCACTGTTTGAGTTCTCTTTTAATCACCTCCATTCTCTTCCTGTTCCCCCCTCTCCCCCCTCCCCTGACTCCAGCAGCCGTTCCTGGAGGTTAAGGTTCTCGAGACGACCAAACGTTCCCGACGTAACTTGGGACTGGACTGTGACGAGCACTCCACCGAGTCCCGCTGCTGCCGCTACCCGCTGACGGTGGACTTTGAGGCCTTCGGCTGGGACTGGATCATCGCTCCCAAGCGCTATAAGGCCAACTACTGCTCGGGCCAGTGTGAATACATGTTCATGCAGAAGTACCCACACACCCACCTGGTACAACACGCCAACCCCAGAGGCTCAGCAGGGCCCTGCTGCACCCCCACCAAGATGTCACCCATCAACATGCTCTATTTCAACGACAAGCAGCAGATCATTCACGGCAAGATCCCTGGCATGGTGGTAGACAGGTGTGGCTGCTCTTAGGCACAACGGAAGTCATGCATACTCATGCACACCCAACTCTGCATTATTTCCACCCAAAACCCTGACTGAGCTCTCCTCTGGCAGCAGACTTTATTCCCCCCCTCTCACTCTGCCACAAAACATCCCACTGGACCTCCATTCTCTTAGTTATTCATTTTAGTAAACATGTAAAAAGGTAAAAATGTAATATGAAATGAAGATAGGAGTGAGGCTGAGTGGTATAAATATATATTGACGATTATGAAGGGGGTGTGTCTGGAGCAGCTTAAGAAATTGATGGTAAATAAGACAACTATGTCTTAGGTTTTTGTTAGTTTTGTGTTTTTTCTTTGAAAAAAAAAAGAAAATGTCTATCAGGTTCTTTGAAAAGATGGTGTCTTTATTGAGATGTCCGGGATAGTGGATCCAGGCTGATGGAGGGAGACATTCCTAAACAGTTACAGTATACAGTGAGGGAAAAAAGTATTTGATCCCCTGCTGATTTTGTACGTTTTCCCACTGACAAAGAAATGATAAGTCTATAATTTTAATGGTAGGTTTATTTGAACAGTGAGAGACAGACAAAAAACAAAAACAAAAAAAATATCATCATGCATGTGAAAAATGTTATAAATTGATTTGCATTTTAATGAGGGAAATAAGTATTTGACCCCCTCTCAATCAGAAAGATTTCTGGCTCCCAGGTGTCTTTTATACAGGTAACGAGCTGAGATTAGGAGCACACTCTTAAAGGGAGTGCTCCTAATCTCAGCTTGTTACCTGTATAAAAGACACCTGTCGACAGAAGCAATCAATCAATCAGATTCCAAACTCTACACCATGGCCAAGACCAAAGAGCTCTCCAAGGATGTCAGGGACAAGATTGTAGACCTACACAAGGCTGGAATGGGCTACAAGACCATCGCCAAGCAGCTTGGTGAGAAGGTGACAACAGTTGGTGCGATTATTCGCAAATGGAAGAAACATAAAATAATTGTCAATCTCCCTCAGCCTGGGGCTCCATGCAAGATCTCACCTCATGGAGTTGCAATGATCTTGAGAACGGTGAGGAATCAGCCCAGAACTACACGGGACGATCTTGTCAATGATCTCAAGGCAGCTGGGACCATAGTCACCAAGAAAACAATTGGTAACACACTACGCCGTGAAGGACTGAAATCCTGCAGCGCCCGCAAGGTCCCCCTGCTCAAGAAAGCACATATACATGCCCGTCTGAAGTTTGCCAATGAACATCTGAATGATTCAGAGGACAACTGGGTGATGTGTTGTGATCAGATGAGACCAAAATGGAGCTCTTTAGCATCAACTCAACTCGCCGTGTTTGGAGGAGGAGGAATGCTGCCTATGACCCCAAGAACACCATCCCCACCGTCAAACATGGAGGTGGAAACATTATGCTTTGGGGGTGTTTTTCTGCAACTTCACCGCATCAAAGGGACGATGGACGGGGCATGTACCGTCAAATCTTGGGTGAGAACCTCCTTCCCTCAGCCAGGGCATTGAAAATGGGTCGTGGATGGGTATTCCAGCATGACAATGACCCAAAACACACGGCCAAGGCAACAAAGGAGTGGCTCAAGAAGAAGCACATTAAGGTCCTGGAGTGGCCTAGCCAGTCTCCAGACCTTAATCCCATAGAAAATCTGTGGAAGGAGCTGAAGGTTCGAGTTGCCAAACGTCAGCCTCGAAACCTTAATGCCTTGGAGAAGTTCTGCAAAGAGGAGTGGGACAAAGTCCCTCCTGAGATGTGTGCAAACCTGATGGCCAACTACAAGAAACGTCTGACCTCTGTGATTGCCAACAAGGGTTTTGCCACCAAGTACTAAGTCATGTTTTGCAGAGGGGTCAAATACTTATTTCCCTCATTAAAATGCAAATCAATTTATAACATTTTTCACATGCGTTTTTCTGGATTTTTTTGTTGTTATTCTGTCTCTCACTGTTCAAATAAACATACCATTACATTTATAGACTGATAATTTCTTTGTCAGTGGGCAAACGTACAAAATCAGCAGGGGATCAAATACTTTTTTCCCTCACTGTATTATAATTTTTCTTTCACTTTTAGCATCATTACAACAAAAAATCCCTTGTCTACTTTTAGACTAAAAGTTCATGAAATGAATCCAAAATGTTTAAGAAAAGTCATGTTCTAGAGATTTCGTGTTGAGATCCAAAAGCAAACTCTGTGCCCTCTGTAGATGTAGCTATCACCCCAGTGTGAAATTCTTGAGAATCCAAGAACCCTTTCACAGTTACTTTGATCTTATTTTGCCCGTAATCTTGTAAAACAGAAAAATAAGAGAATAGTTTTCACTACCTTAAAGTGAACAGGAAAGGGTTTGTTATACACGTTCTCCCTATGTTTTACTGCAGAAGCTCACATAACAGCTCAGATGACCTCAATATCAACCTGTGCAAAGTTTAGATGAACTAAGACAAACATTATGTCAAAGTAACTCTTAAAACTTTACGTGGTCTAGAGTAAGAACACACAAAAAAAAAATGCAGGTTTTGGCTTGTTAGATCTTTGTATAGCTCATCTTTTATATAGTTTATATGTAATAGACTAAATCCAAGAGCATTTTAAAATCAACAATTTGGGAATCATGCAAGGGTGCCAGTTTACACTACTGTAATTGTCATTATTTTGTATGGACTAAATTCAGAGTGAAAGGGAACCCCACATATACGTTGACAAATGAGGTCCACATGAATATATCCTACTTATATACTTTTTGTAATTTTCACTCTGCACTCTGTGCAATTACCATTTCCACTACTATCCTCACATTCATTTACACAAACAAACCCAATGAGTAGAGGACCAAATGTATTCTGACAAGTTGCTATGGTGGGAATGTTATGATGGTTGTGGCAAAAAAGACAACCTTGTGTTGGAAAGAAACTAAAAGGCTTGATTGATATAGGCCTTTGTGCTACTAAGAGAATAGCTAGGTTGTGCATCATAAAAATAAGGAAAACACTGATACAGATGAGAATACAGCTGAAATGCCATTTCTAGTTTAGAGAACATATTTTGATTGAATATCCCGGTGCCCCCATCCCCACCTGTAATATGCAGTAAATATTGGATGTGCTTGAAAGACTGTAGATAAGAAGCTTGAAGTCTGTCTTGTTTCCTGGATGTCAAAGTGAATATATCCCTTTGTTGTAAACGAAAGCACTACGCTGTTGGGAAAAGGAAGAGCCTTCTGACATAAATAATATATGTATATAATTAAAAGGGGTACAAAAAATCCTTTCTGGGCACTACCTTACCAACAATAAATTTTGCACTATGGGACGTTCATAGCGTGAGGAGTCATGTTGTTGTTTGTGTTTGTATTTTACCTAATCAAGCACGAGCGTTTACAATTGAAAAAAAAACTGTCCAAGCTTCTGGCAATACACCATGTGGATAGACTAGTCAGCCTCTCACTTCCTTTGTTACCATCACGCTTTCCTGACTTCCTTTTTGTCTGAAGCGGAGGCCTGTCCATATTCTCACGCTCTTCTTACACCCAGAAACCTGGACTGACCAGCGGCCAAAAGGCCTCATCGCCCTCCCGGGGTGATAAGTCATGTGTGTAACAAGTGTCTGGACTGATGAACATAGAACGCTTTAAACTGGAAATGCCCCTCCATCAACTTCAATCAATTTGTTATCAACTCTGACAGACTTTTGTCCTTTTGAATTTGAGCTACTTTTTGTGTTGACTGTCTAACACAGACACGTTTTGCCTTTGTGTGTTTTGAGTGAGAGTGCCCATATTAGAATGGGAAAAAGTATCCAGGGATCGTTAGCCAAAGTAGAGGATGACATGTGTGCTGTAACTTTTGTAACTGCAGGAATATGCTAAACAATTTTAAAAGGGAGAAAAACATGTGGTATGGGCAGTGGTTGGAAACAATTCAACTGGTCAAGTGTATATTTATTCAGATCAAATCAATGAATTTCAAAGTATGTCTACCTCACTTAAGCATTGTGAAACCTTGCTTAAAAAATTTGACAGTTAGGTTTTGTTATGAGTTAATATGTACAAACATGTAACCAGAATAGTAAACCCAAAAACGTAGACTAAAGCCACAGGGTCACCTTGATCTCAGATCCAGATTGAGACATTTACAGCGGAGTTCAAAAGAGTGACTGAAGCAAATAGCTAAAGGTAATTTGTGCTGACAAAAGAATAAAAAATTGCTGTGCCCAGGACCATTGGTTAACTCTGGTTAATGCTGTGGATAAAGTTGCATCTTGACTTTGTGTATGTATACTGGTGCGTACAGTGCCTTCAGAAAGTATTCACACCCCTTGACTTATACGACATTTCGTTGTTAGAGCCTGAATTCAAAATGTATTAAATATTTTTTCTCACCTCTCTACACACAATACACCATAATGACAAAGTGAAAAAATGTTTTTAGACATGTTTGCGAAGTTATTGAAAATGAAAAGCAGAAATATCTAATTCACGTAAGTATTCACACCCCTGAGTCAATACATGTTAGAATCACCTTTGGTAGCGATTACAGCTTTGAGTCTTTCTGGGTAAGTCTAAGCGCTTTGCACATCTGGATTGTACAATATTTGCACATCATTTTTTTTTTATTCTTCAAGCTCTCAAGTTTGTTGATCATTGCTTGCCATTTTCAAGTCTTGCCATAGATTTTCAAGCTGATTTAAGTCAAAACTAACTAGGCCACTCAGGAACATTCAATGTTGTCTTGGTAAGCAACTCCAGTGTATATTTGGCCTTGTGTTTAAGTTTATTGTCCTGCTAAAAGGTGAATGTCTCCCAGTGTCTATTGGAAAGCAGACTGAACCAAGTTTTCCTCTAGGATTTTACATGTGCTTAGCTCTATTCCATTTATTTTTATCCCCCCAAAAACTCCCTAATCTTTCCCGATTACAAGCATACCCATAACATGCAGCCACCGCCGATGCTTGAAAATATGTCGTGTTTTGTTTTCACCAAACATAACACTTTATTCAGGACATAAAGTTAATTTCTTTGCCATATTTTTTGCAGTTTTACTTTAGTGCCTTATTGCAAACAGGATGCATGTTTTGGAATATTTTTTTACTCTGTACAGGCTTCCCTTCTTTTCACTCTGTCATTTCGGTTAGTGTTGTTGATCATGGTGAAATCCCTGAGCATTTTCCTTCCTCTCCGGCAACTGAGTTAGGAAGGACGCCTGTATCTTTGTAATGACTGGGCATATTGATACACTTATTTAGCTTAGCCATAAAAGGGGTTGAATACTTATTGACTGAAGACATTTCAGCTTTTCATTTTTAATTAATTTGTAAAAATGGGGTATTGCGTGTAGGCTAATGACACACTCAATTTAATCAATTTTAAATTCAGGCTGTAACACAACAAAATGTGGAAAAAGTCAAGCGGTGTGAATACTTTCTGAAGGCACTTTATGAGAAAGTGTTTCCATATATTTAAATATGAGAGGAAGAAATCTATGTAAATAAATACCCAAATGTTGACATTTTATGATGTTTTGGACAGGTTCTCCGCTTCTAATGTTTTTGGCCAATTTTATTTCTCTTTCATTTGTTCATGTTATGTAGATAAAATTCAACCCAATGTTGTAGTTTAATGGTTTTGCATATGAATAACTGTTCCATTGTTATTTTGTTTTATTCTCTGTCTTATTTTGTACAATAAATCATTTATTTAGCTTATGAAATTCACGGCTGTTTGGTCGTAATTTCACCTTATCTCTGGCTACCACTACCCTAGCCCACTGCCACACCTTAATTGAAAAGCATTATCCAGCTCCTAACTCATCCACATGCCTGAAATGGCTCACATAAAATGAGCTTAGGAGGTCAGTGACTGCCTGGTGGTGCCCTGAATCTTGGGATGGGGGTGGGGGGACAGGAAACAGATTAATTATGAGGCTAATTGGTGGAAGAGAGAGAGGAGGAGAGCAACCAGCCCGAAAAGAAAGGTTTAGTGTTGGGAGGCCATTGTTTGGATTTCGTATGGGATGCCGTATGACCCAATTAATATGTCACCTGATAGGAGGGCCTCTCACCAGCCTAATTTAGGGCAGCAATGAGGGACAAATAAGACTGAAGATGGAGCTCTTTACTGATGCAAAAGCACATACCACCCACCACAGAGAAGAGAACACGGACACCACCAATGACATAAACCTTACATGCTCAAACAGAAACCTTACCAAACAAACATTCACACACTCCTCTACCCATAACCACACACACTGACATAATCAAAAACACCCACCTATGCACACACACACACTGTAGCTACATATTAAAGACCCATTTATGGCCTATATTGACCACAGCTGCGGTTCATGCCATTCAAGATTAGGGAGGAAGTATTTTTTATATAAGCATGGCCTTATTTCTATTGCAGCATATTGGATGACTGTCATGCATATTCCATTTACTTAGCTAAATGTAACATCAATAGGTTTAGGTTACTACATGGTACTCAAATTTGCCCTATATAATACCCATCACGAGGCTGCTACAACCTAGCCTACATATTAAAGTTTAAAACGTAGGTGCACAGGTCGAGAGACAAATTGGAGTAATCAAGGTGAAACAGACATTCAATACCGCCTTGCACACTCTTGCCTGCATCTAGCTGATCTAGGGTCTAATCATTAGTCCAAACAGTTGCAACTAAAATTTGAGTTTCTATTGGACACATACAGCATAATCAATTTGCTAGTTGTATAATTCCTTCTTGCACCTACGCGTTCTCCTCTCACCTTTTCCCTTCGCTTGTACATCACTGGGGCCAAGCTACTTGCCATCCAAGACCTCTATACCAGGCAGTGTCAGAGGAAGGCCCTAAAATTGCCAAAGACTCCAGCCACCCTAGTCATAGCGGTACTGGAGAACCAAGTCTAGGTCCAAAAGGCTTCTTAACAACTTCTACCATGCATAGTCACATAGTCAATGCCATACAACTCTCCTTCCGTGGCCTCTAACTGCTCTTAAATGCAAGTAAAACTAAATGCATGCTCTTCAACCGATCACTGCCCGCATCTGCCCGCCCGTCCAGCATCATACTCTGGACGGTTCTGACTTAGAATATGTGGACAACTACAAATACCTAGGTGTCTGGTTAGACTGTAAACTCTCCTTCCAGACTCACATTAAGCATCTCCAATCCAAAATTAAATCTAGAATCGGCTTCCTATTTCGCAACAAAGCATCCTTCACGCATGCTGCCAAACATACCCCGTAAAACTGACCATCCTACCGATATTCGACTTCGGCGATGTCATTTATAGCCTCCAACACTCTACTCAACAAATTGGATGCAGTCTATCATAGTGCCATCCGTTTTGTCACCAAAGCCCCATATACTACCCACCACTGCGGCCTGTACGCTCACGTTGGCTGGCCCTCGCTTCATACTCGTCGCCAAACCCACTGGCTCCAGGTCATCTACAAGTCTTTGCTAGGTAAAGCCCCGCCTTATCTCAGCGTCACCATAAGAGCACCCACCCGTAGCACGCGCTCCAGCAGGTATATCTCACTGGTCACCCCCAAAGCCAATTCCTCCTTTGGCTGCCTTTCCTTCCAGTTCTCTTCTGCCAATGACTGGAACGAACTACAAAAATCACTGAAGCTGGAGACTCATATCTCCCTCAATAGCTTTAAGCACCAGCTGTCAATGCAGCTCACAGATCTCTGCACCTGCACATAGCCCATCTGTAAACAGCCCATCCTACTACCTCATTCCCATACTGTATTTATTTATTTATCTTGCTCTTTTGCACCCCAGTATCTCTACTTGCACATTCAACTTCTGCACATCTACCATTCCAGTGTTGAATTGCTATATTGTAATTACCTCGCCACCATGGCCTATTTATTGCCCTACCTCCCTTATCTTACCTCTGAGACACTGAGACTTCCGGCGCCGACAGAGATGGCCGCCTCACTTTGCGTTCTTAGGAAGCTATGCAGTATTTAGTTTTTTTAAGTATTATTTCTTACATTGTTACCCCAGGAAATCTTACGTTTACATACATATATCCCACCTCAAGCTAACACATCGGCGTCCCTGAAAGAACTTCATTGGACTCTATGTAAACTGGAAACCACATATCCTGAGGCTGCATTTATTATAGCTGGGGATTTTAACAAGGCTAATCTGAAAACAAGGCTCCCTAAATTACATACAGCCGGGAGGAACTATTGGATATAAGAGCAACGTCAACTTACCAACATTACGACCAGGAATACGACTTTCCCGAAGCGGATCCTCTGTTTGGTCCACCAACCAGGACAATAGACCGGATACCAGCCGGCGACCCAAAACAACGGCGGCGCAGGAGAAGGAGCAGACGGGGCGGTCTTCTGGTCAGACTCCGTAGACGGGCACGTCGCGCACCGCTCCCGAGTATACTACTTGCCAAAGTCCAGTCTCTTGACAACAAGGTAGACGAAATCCGAGCAAGGGTTGCCTTCCAGAGAGACATCAGAGATTGCAACGTTCTTTGCTTCACGGAAACATGGCTCACTCGGGATACGTTATCAGAGTCGTTACAGCCACCTGGTTTCTTTACGCATCGTGCCGACAGAAACAAATATCTATCTGGTAAGAAGAAGGGGGTGTATGCCTTATGTTTAACGAGACGTGGTGTGATCATAACAACATACAGGAACTCAAGTCCTTTTGTTCACCTGACCTAGAATTCCTTACAATCAAATGCCGACCGCATTATCTACCGAGAGAATTCTCTTCGATTATAATCATAGTCGGGTATATCCCCCCTCAAGCTAACACATCGGCGTCCCTGAAAGAACTTCATTGGACTCTATGTAAACTGGAAACCACATATCCTGAGGCTGCATGTATTATAGCTGGGGATTTTAACAAGGCTAATCTGAAAACAAGGCTCCCAAAATTTTATCAGCATATCGAATGTGCGACCCGGGCCGGCAAAATCCTGGATCATTGTTATTCTAACTTCCGTGACGCATACAAAGCCATTCCCGGCCCCCCTTTCGGCAAATCTGAGCACAACTCCATTTTGTTGCTCCCAGCCTATAGACAGAAACTAAAACAGGAAACGCCCGTTCTCAGGTCTGTTTAACGCTGGTCCGAGCAATCTGATTCCACGCTTCAAGATTGCTTCAATCACGTGGACTGGGATATGTTCCGCATAGCGTCAGACAATAACATTGATGAATACGCTGATTCAGTGAGCGAGTTTATTAGCAAGTGCATCGGTGATGTTGTACCCACAGCGACTATTAAAACCTTCCCCAACCAGAAACCGTGGATTGATGGCAGCATTCGCGCAAAACTGAAAGCGCAAACCACTGCTTTTAATCAGGGTAAGGCGACCGGAAACATGTCTGAATACAAACAGTGTAGCTATTCCCTCTGCAAGGCAATCAAACAAGCTAAGCGTCAGTATAGAGACAAAGTAGAGTCGCAATTCAACGGCTCAGACAGGAGAGGTATGTGGCAGGGTCTACAGTCAATCACGGACTACAAAAATAAAACCAGCCCCCGTCGCGGACCACAATGTCCTGCTCCCAGACAAACTAAACAACTTCTTTGCTTGCTTTGAGGACAATACAGTGCCACCTACACGGCCGCTCCCAAAACCTGCGGACTCTCCTTCGCAGCCAACGTGAGTAAAACATTTAAATGTGTTAACCCTCGCAAGGCTGGCATCCCAGATGGCATCCCTGGCCACGTCCTCAGAGCATGCGCAGACCAGCTGGCTGGTGTGTTTATGGACATATTCAATCAATCCTTATCCCAGTCTGCTGACCCACATGCTTCAAGAGTGCCATCATTGTTCCTGTTCCCAAGAAAGCTAAGGTAACTGAGCTAAATGACTATCGCCCCGTAGCACTCACTTCTGTCATCATAGGACAGGATCAAGGATCATATCACCTCCATCCTACCTGATACCCTAGACCCACTCCAATTTTCTTACCGTCCCAATAGGTCCACAGACGACACAATCGCAATCACACTGCCCTAACCCATCTGGACAAGAGGAATACCTATGTAAGAATGCTGTTCATCGACTACAGCTCAGCATTTAACACCATAGTACCCTCCAAACTCGTCATTAAGCTCGAGACCCTAGGTCTCGACCCCGCCCTGTGCAACTGGGTCCTGGACTTACTGACGGGCCGGCCCCAGGTGGTGAGGGTAGGAAACAACATCTCCACCCTGCTGATCCTCAACACTGGGGCCCCACAAGGGTGCGTTCTCAGCCCTCTCCTGTACTCCCTGTTCACCCATGACTGCGTGGCCAAGCACGCCTCCAACTCAATCATCAAGTTTGTAGACGACACTCCAGTGGTAGGCTTGATTACCAACAACGACGAGACGGCTTACAGGGAGGAGGTGAGGGCCCTCGGAGTGTGGTGTCAGGAAAATAACCTCTCACTCAACGTCTACAAAACTAAGGAGATGATTGTGGACTTCAGGAAACAGCAGAGGGAGCACCCCCCTATCCACATCGACGGGACAGTAGTGGAGAAGGTGGAAAGTTTTATGTTCCTCGGCGTACACATCACGGACAAACTGAAATGGCCCACCCACACAGA
Organism: Brachymystax lenok tsinlingensis; assembly: GCA_030435695.1. NCBI lineage: Eukaryota > Metazoa > Chordata > Actinopteri > Salmoniformes > Salmonidae > Brachymystax > Brachymystax lenok. The sequence continues at coordinate 27,083,959 of CM059813.1, forward strand.
GAGTGTGGTGAAGAAGGCGCAACAGCACCTCTTCAACCTCAGGAGGCTGAAGAAATTCGGCTTGTCACCAAAAACACTAAAAAAATTCGAGAGCATCCTGTCGGGCTGTATCACTGCCTGGTACGGCAGCTGCTCCGCCCACAACCGTAAGGCTCTCCAGAGGGTAGTGAGGTCCGCACAACGCATCACCGGGGGTAAACTACCTGCCCTCCAGGACACCTACACCACCCGATGTCACAGGAAGGCCAAAAAGATCATCAAGGACAACAACCACCCGAGCCACTGCCTGTTCACCCCGCTATCATCCAGAAGGCAAGGTCAGTACAGGTGCATCAAAGCTGGGGCAGAGAGACTGAAAAAAAGCTTCTATCTCAAGGCCATCAGACTGTTAAACAGCCATCACTAACATTGAGTGGCTGCTGCCAACATACTGACTCAAATCTCTAGCCACTTTAATAATGCCACTTTATATAATGTTTACATATCCTACATTACTCATCTCATATGTACATACTGTACTCTATACCATCTACTGCATCTTGCCTATGCCGTTCGGCCATCGCTCATCCATATATTTATATGTACATACTCGTATTCATTCCTTTACAGTTGTGTGTATAAGGTAGTTGTTGTGAAATTGTTAGATTACTTGTTAGATACTACTGCATGGTCGGAACTAGAAGCACAAGCATTTTGCTACACTCGTATTAACATCTGCTAACCATGTGTATGTGACGAGTACATTTTTATTTGAATCTTTTTCCTACTGTATTACTGACTGTATGTTTGTCTATTCCATGTGTAACTCTTTGTTGTTGTATGTGTCAAACTGCTGTGCTTAATCTTGGCCAGGTCGCAGTGGAAAATGAGAACTGGATCTCAACTAGCCTACCTGGTTAAATTAAGGGGAAATAAAAAAATGTACAGTACCAGCCAAAAGTTTGGACACACCTACTCATTCAAGGGTTCTTTTATTTATTTTTTACTATTTTCTATATTGTAGAATAAGACAAACTATGAAACAGCACATTCGTAATCATGTAGTAACCAAAGAAGTGTTAAAAAAGTGATTCTTCAAAGTAGCCACCCTTTGCCTTGACAGCTTTGCACACTCTTGGCATTCTCTCAACCAGTTTCAAGAGGTAATCACCTGGAATGCATTTCAATTAACAGGTGTGCCTTGTTAAAAGTTAATTTGTGGAATTTCTTTCCTTAATGCGATGGAGCCAATAAGTTTTGTTGTGACAAGGTAGGGGTGGTATACAGAAGATAGCCCTATTTGGTAAAATACCAAGTCCATATTATGGCAAGAACAACTCAAATAAGCAAAGAGAAACGACAGTCCATTACTTTAAGACATGAAGGTCAGTCAATGCGGAACATTTCAAGAACTTTTCTTGAAGTTTATTAAAGTGCAGTCACAAAAACCATCAAGCGCTATGATGAAACTGGCTCTCATGAGGACCGCCACAGGAAAGGAAGACCCAGAGTTACCTCTGCTGCAGAGGATAAGTTCATTAGTTACCAGCCTCAGAAATTGCAGCCCAAATAAATGCTTCAAACTTCAAGTAACAGATACATCTCAACATTGTTCAGATACATCTCAACTGTTCAGAGGAGACTGCGTGAATCAGGCCTTCATGGACACCAATAAGAAGAAGAGACTTGCTTGGGCCAAGAAACACGAGCAATGGACATTAGACTGGTGGAAATCTGTCCTTTGGTCTGATGAGTCCAAATTTGAGATTTGTGGTTCCAACCGCAGAAGAGTTGAATGGATGATCTCCGTATGTGGTTCCCACCATGAAGCATGGAGGAGGTGGTGTGATGGTGCTTTGCTGGTGACACTGTCGGGATTTATTAATTATTCAAGGCACACTTAACCAACATGGTTACCACAGCATTCTGCAGCAATATGCCATCCCATCTGGTTTGCGCTTAGTGGGACTATCATTTGTTTTTCAACAGGACAACGACCCAATACACCTCCAGGTGTAAGGGCTAGTTGACCAATAAGGAGGGTGCTGGAGTGCTGCATCAGATGACCTGGCCTCCACAATCACATGCCCTCAAACCAATTCAGATGGTTTGGGATGAGTTGGACCGCAGAGTGAAGGAAAAGCAGCCAACAAGTGCTCAGAATGTGGGAACTTCTTCAAGACTGTTGGAAAAGGATTCCAGGTGAAGATAATGACAAGAGTGTGCAAACCTGTCATCAAGGCAAAGGGTGGCTACTTTGAAGAATCTAAAATCTATAATATATTTTGATTTGTTTAACACTTTCATTTGGTTACTACATGATTCCACATGTGTTATTTCATAGTTTTGATGTCTTCCCTGTTATTCTACAATGTAGAATAGCTTTTGACTGGTACTGTATATATTACATCAACTAACCTGTGCCCTCACACATAGCCTCGTTACTGTTATTTTATTGTTGCTCTTTAATTATTTGTTATTTTTCTATTTTCTTTAAATGTTTTACTTCAGTTTGTTTTAGTAAATACTTTAACACTTATTTTTCTTAAATGCATTGTTAGTTAAGGGCTTGTAAGTAAGCATTTCACTGTAAGGTCTACATCTGTTGTATTCAGTGCATTTTTTTATGCTATTTTATTTAACCTTTATTTAACTAGGCATGTGACATAAGATTTTATTTGAACTATAAAATACCTGTTGAAATGTACGAGGGGAAAATACAATCCGAGTGGCTACTCCTGGTTTACGTCTCTGTCCCGAAGCAAGCACCAGTTAGCCTGGAGCTAGCTTCGAGCTAGGCCCATCACCCGGCTAGCTGAAGAGATCCATCAGACAACTCCTGCGCTTCAATTACCTCTTTTGCCAATTGGCCTGGACCCTTTGCTGCCGACATGAAGCCCCGCCGATCCATTATGACTGGTCTGCCGACGTAACCGTATGAGGGGGTTTCTGTCCCGAAGCAAGCACCAGTTAGCCTGGAGGTAGCCTCGAGCTAGGCCCATCTCCCGGCTAGCCGAAGAGATCCATCAGACAATTCCTGGGCTTCAATACCTCTGTTGCCAACTGGGCTGGGCCCTTTGCTGCCGACACGGAGCCCCGCCGATCCATCACGACTGGTCTGCCGACGTAACCGTCCAAGGGGGTTTGAACAGGCTCTCCCGTTGCGACTTCCTCCTGAGGCCTATTAGCTAGCCTGCTAGCCCCGGCCTGCTAGCTGTCTGAATCGCCGTGCCTCCAGCTCGCCTAGCTACTCACTAGACCCTATGATCACTCGGCTACACATGCCTCTCCCTAATGTCAATATGCATTGTCTATTGCTGTTTTGGTTAGTGATTGTTGTATTATTTCACTGTAGAGCCTCCAGCCCTGCTCAATATGCCTTAGCTAGCCCTTTTGTTCCACCCCCCACACATGCAGTGACCTCACCTGGCATAATGGTGCCTCTAGAAACAAAACCTCTCTCATCGTCACTCTCATTTGTTAACTACTGTAACCGTAAAAGCCTTGGTTTCATGCATGTTAACATTAGAAGCCTCCTCCCTAAAGTTTGTTTTATTCACTACTTTAGCACACTCAGCCAACCCGGATATCCTAGCCATGTCTGAATCCTGGCTTAGGAAGGCCACCAAAAATCCTGAAATTTCCATCCCTAACTACAACATTTTCAGACAAGATAGAACTGACAAAGGGGGCAGAGTTGCAAGCTACTGCAGAAATAGCCTGCAGAGTTCTGTCATACTATCCAGGTCTGTGCCCAAACAGTTCGAGCTTCTACTTTTAAAAATCCTTTCCAGAAACAAGTCTCTCACCGTTGCCGCTTGTTATTGACCCCCTTCAGCCCCCAGCTGTGCCCTGGACACCAAATGTGAATTGATCGCCCCCCATCTATCTACAGAGTTCGTACTCACACAAATGATCAAGGAACCTACCAGGTACAACCCTAAATCCGTAAACACGGGTACCCTCTTAGATATCATCCTGACCAACTTACCCTCTAAATACACCTCTGCTGTCTTCAACCAGGATCTCAGCGATCAAACGCTCCCTAAAACACTGTCAAACGCTGCCTAAAACACTTCAGCAAGCAGGTCTTTCTAATCGACCTGGCCCGGGTGTCCTGGAAGGATATTGACCTCATCCCGTCAGTAGAGGATGCCTGGTTGCTCTTCAAAAGTGCTTTCCTCTCCATCTTAAATAAGCATGCCCAATTCAAAAAATGTAGAACTAAGAACAGATATAGCCCTTGGTTCACCCCAGACTTGACTGCCCTTGACCAGCACAAAAACATCATGTGGCGTTCTGCAATAGCATCCAATAGCCCCCGTGATATGCAACCTTTCAGGGAAGTCAGGAACCAATATACTTAGTCAGTTAGGACAGAAATTTGCTTCCTGTAGCACTAATTCCAAAAAAAATTGGGACACCGTAAAGTCCATGGAGAATAAGAGCATCTCCTCCCAGCTGCCCACTGCACTGAGGATAGGAAACAGTCACCACCGATAAATGTACGATAATCGATCATTTCAATAAGCATTTTTCTATGGCTGGCCATGCCTTTCACCTGGCTACCCCTAGCACGGTCAATATCTCAGTACCCCCTGCAGCAACTTGCCCAAACCCTTCCCGCTTCTCCTTCACCCAAATCCATGTTCTGAAAGAGCTGCAAAATCTGGATCCCTACAAATCAGCTGGGCTAGACAATCTGGACCCTCTCTTTCTAAAATTATCAGCCAAAATTGTTGCAACCCCTATTACTAGCCTATTCAACCTCTCTTTCGTATCGTCTGAGATCCCCAAAGATTGGAAAGCTGCCTCGGTCATCCCCCTCTTCAAAGGGGGAGACACTCTAGACCCAACTGTTATAGACCTATATCCATCATGCCCTGCCTTTCTAAAATCTTCGGAAGCCAAGTTAATAAACAGATCACCGACCATTTCGAATCCCACCGTACCTTCTCCACTATGCAATCTGTTTTCCGAGCTGGTCATGGGTGCACCTCAGCCATGCTCAAGGTCCTAAACAATATCACCGCCATCGATAAAAGACAGTACTGTGTAGCCGTCTTCATCGACCTGGCCAAGGCTTTCGACTCTGTCAATCACCGCATTCTTATCGGCCTTGGTTTCTCAAATGACTGCCTCACCTGGTTCACCAACTACTTCTCAGATAGAGTTCAGTGTGTCAAATCAGAGGGCCTGTTGTCCGGACCTCTGGCAGTCTCTATGGGGGTGCCACAGCGTTTAATTCTCGGGCTGACTCTTTTCTCTGTATATATCAATGATGTCGCTCTTGCTACTGGTGATTATCTGATCCACCTCTACTCAGACGACACCATTCTGTATACATCTGGCCCTTCTTATTTCCAATTTCACAACAAAGCCTCCTTCACTCATGCTGCCAAACATACACTCGTAAAACAGACCATCCTACCGATCCTTGACTTCGGCAATGTCATTTACAAAATAGCCACCAACACTCTACTCAGCAAACTGGATGTAGTCTATCACAGTGCCATCCGTTTTGTCACCAAAGCCCCATATCCTACCCACCATTGCGACCTGTATGCTCTCGTTTGCTGGCCCTTACTACCGATCCGTCGCCAAACCCACTGGCTCCAGGTCATTTATAAGTCTTTGCTAGGTAAAGCCCAGCCTCATCTCAGCTCACTGGTCACCATAGAAACACACACCCGTAACACACGCTCCAGCAGGTATATTGCACTGGTCATCCCCAAAGCCAACACTTACTTTGGATGCCTTTCCTTCCAGTTCTCTGCTGCCAATGACTGGAACGAATTGCAAAAATCACTGAAGCTGGAGTCTTATATCTCCCTCTCTAACTTTAACCTCTTCGGGCATTTGGCAGTATTCGGAATTTCGGAGAGTCTAGCGTTCCCAAAGTAAAATGCCTGCTACTCAGGCCCAGAAACTAGGATATGCATATAATTAGTAGTATTTGATAGAAAACACTCAGAAACTGTGAAAATAATGTCTGTGGGTATAACAGAACTGATTTGGCAGGCAAAAACCCGAGGAGAATCCATCCAGAAAATCTGATTCTGTGAAGTGACACTTTTCCCATTGACATGCTATTGAAAGCAGGGGGATCCAGCTCCCAGATTGCAGTACCTATAGCTTCCACTAGATGTCAAAAGTCTTTAGACAAGGTTTCATGCTTTTATCTTGAAAAACCAAGGAGTAAGAGATGTTTTTGTCAGTGTACTAAGGATGTAACTCGCGCGCTTCGGTTTTTTCCTTTTCTATCGCCCAGGATATTATCAGTGTGAAATATTATAATTTATATACATATGAGTGTACTTAAGGATCGATTAGAAATGTTGTTTAAGTTGTTTGGACAAAGTTTATAGGTATATTTTTACGCTTTCTATGTCTTGTATATTGGATGAGTGGGACGGTGGATTTCTGAACAAAACTCGCCAACCAAACAGAGCTTTTAGGACATAAAGAGGGTCTTTTTCGAACAAAAGGAACATTTATTGTGTTGCTGTGACCCTTCGGATTGCCATCCCGGAAAGATCTTCAAAGGTAAGCGATTTATTTTATCGCTATTTCTGAGTTTTGTGACACCGTGCTGGTTATGTTACTATGCTAATGCAGGAAATATGCGGGGCGCTGTCCTCGACCTTTTTGAAATCTGACAACGCTGTGAGATTACCAAGATCCTAACCTTTTGAAGAGTGTGCAACACTTGTATTTTCATGAATGTTTAATATTAGTTATTTGTATTTTGAATTTGGCGTGGTAGGTGGCCCGGTAACGGGCCTTGCGCACTAGGTGCTCCCTAAGAGGTTTTAAGCATCAGCTGTCAGAGCAGCTTACCGATCACTGTACCTGTACACAGCCAATCTGTAAATAGTACACAGCCAATCTGTAAATAGCACACCCAACTACCTCATCCCCATATTATTACTTACCCTCTTGCTCTTTGCACCCCAGTATCTCTACTTGCACATCATCATCTGCACATCTATCACTCCAGTATTAATGCTAAATTGTAATTATTTCGACCTCTATGGCCTATCTATTGCTTACCTCCCTACTCTTCTACATTTGCACACACTGTACATAGAAAAATCTATCTTTCTTTTCTATTGTGTTATTGACTGTACGTTTGTTTATGTGTAACTCTGTGTTGTTGTTTTTGTCACACTGCTTTTCTTTATCTTGACCAGGTCGCAGTTGTAAATGAGAACTTGTTCTCAACTGTCCTACCTGGTTAAAAAAAAATTAAAAAAAAATAAGTAGGAGTTCGATTTTAAATTATACAGTGAAATGTAGGAAGAACATTTTGTCGGAAGTCCAATAAGTCCCAAAAACGTATTACATATTTATAAAGTCTAATTATGAACTGTTTATATTGTAAGTAGTCTTTGGACAAGCAGTGACCAATCCATGCTTTGGTTTTGTTTAGCTGGCTCCCGCCTCCAAATGCCAACTAGCATTTCTGTCCAAAAAACAACGGCAAGTCAATATAGCATGTTTGAAATGCTATGTCTAAATCATCCCAAAGTGTCTGAAATTAATTGTAAAGCACAATGAAGTTAATTTAATTTGTGCATTTCTCGTTATGAAGTTAGCATAAAAATTCTAAGGGCTAGGCCCCTTTTTTCTCCACTTCCTTTCTGAATGACATGCCCAAAGTAAACTGCCTGTAGCTCAGGCCTTGAAGCCAGGATATGCATATAAATGGAACCATTGGAAAGAAAACACTTTGACGTTTGTAGAAATGTTAAAATAATGTAGGAGAATATAACACAATAGATATGGTAGGAGAAAATCCAAAGAAAAACACCCCTGACATTTTCTTTTTTGAGAGACCATCCTCTTAGAAATTCAAGAGAAAGGTCATATTGAAAATTAGCTCCCTGGATGCAATTCCACCGCTCCCACAGGGTGTCAGCAGTCTATGTTCAAGGTTTCAGGCTTGTAACTTAAAATACAAATAAGAAACATCAGTTTTAGCAGGACACTGTCTTGGAAATTCGTGTTTGCATTACGCACCTGCTAAAATCGGTTTTCTATTGAACATACTTCTTTCCGGTAAAGAAATATTACAGTTGAATTACATTTTAGGGTATCTGAGGCATCAATAGAAATGTATTTTGACTTGTTGAAACAAAGTTTAGAGGTAGATTTTCGAAATCCTTTCTCTGCATGTTGAACGAGTGGATTACTCAAATCGATGGCGCCAACTAAACTGACTTTTTGGGATATAAAGAAGGATTTTATCTAACAAAACAACACTACATGTTATAACTGGGGGCCTTTGGATGACAAATCAGAGGAAGATTTTCAAAAAGTAAGTGAATATTCAATCATTATTTGTGAATGTATGAAACCTGTGCCGGTGGAAAAATATTTTGATGTGGGGCGCATGGCATGGCATGTCTTCGCTGTAATAGCTACTGTAAATCGGACAGTGCAGTTAGGTTAACAAGAATTTAAGCTTTCAGCCGATATAAGACACTTATATGTACATAAATGTTTAAAATCCTTATTTTCTATTTGAATTGCGCGCCTTCCAGTTTCACCGGAAGTTGTCCCGCTAGCGGGACCCCTAGCCCTAAGAAGTTTTTAAGTATGCAACCAGGAATCTAAACTGGCAAACTATTGAAGATATTTGATATAAAAATTCCCAACTGAACAGTACCTTAGTGCCTCCACACTTGTTACAGCATGTCCATTGAGTGACAAATGTCACAAACCAGGAGCATCGGTACCCTACCACCTGGTTCGCAGGGGACTATTGCCAGGTTTAGCTAAGGTTGGTTAGCCATTATCCAGCGGGGCTGGGTCACACCCAAATCCTTACCAGGGCACGTCAGCCGCTTCTCGCCCAGAGCAGAGAGCATACATTGTGCTACAACAGGACCATCCCTCCCCTGGTGGCATTCCTAAGACGTGTTCGTGAGAAGACCGATTTTCGGGATGTCTCCAGGTCTGACAAACAGTGCTGTAGATCTGCCACTTTCCACCGCAGACGCTGAAGGCCCGACATAGGCAGATGTGGTGGATTGAGACGCAGCCCATTCAAAGATTCTGATATCTCCAGTTTAAAACTGATGGATTTTGATATGGATTTGTTTACTATGCGTCAATTGACTCTTAAGGATTAACCCCTGATAGGAAAGTCTATCCAGACTCTACATTAACTTATTCCCCAACAGCTATAGGACAAGTTTACTCAAGGGTTATTAGGACACTTGTGGGAAATTGGAAAAGATCTTTAATTTCCAAACTTTTACATACTGTAAATATTTGTTCTTACTAAACAGCATAGGTTGGTATTTTACCACTGTAAAACAAGAGTTACAAGTTTAAAAAATACAATGACATTTTAAAAAAAGTAAAAAAATGGTCAAATTGAATCAATTATTTCCAAATCGTTCTGCTCGTTTCCTCTTCTTTGCCTGAAATGGGGGAAAAAAATGGAATATGTAAGGAACATTCTACATAAATGTTGTCATGTGTGCCAAATGTATATAGAAGAGCATATACAGAATTCATTGTAAATTGTGACTCCACAGAATCAGGATTTCTATTTGTGGTATATGCATGTGTAACAATAATAAATATATCTTTCTTAAAATTGCTGAATTATTATTTGAATGATGAGTGGTGGTGAGGAAACAAACATTACATCAGAGTATCAAGTCAGTATGAAGAAAACCAGGCCTGATACCTGCAACGAACTGCAAGCATCATCCTTACATACACTACAGTTCAAAAGTTTGGGGTCACAACAACTGTCCTTTTTTTTGGAAAGAAAATCACATTTTTTTCCATTAAAATAACATAAAATTGATCAGAAACATAGTGTAGACATTGGTAATGTTGTAAATGACTATTGTAGCTGGAAACGGCAGATTTCTAATGGAATATCTACATAGGTGTACAGAGGCCCATCATCAGCAACCATCACTCCTGTGTTCCAATGGCACTTTGTGTTAGCTAATCCAAGTTTATCATTTTAAAAGGCTAATTGATCATTAGAAAACCATTTTGCAATTATGTTAGCACAGCTGAAAACTTGTTCTGATTAAAGTAGCAATAAAACTGGCCTTCTTTAGACTAGTTGAGTATCTGGAGCATCAGCATTTGTGGGTTTGATTACAGGCTCAAAATGGCTAGAAACAAAGACTTTCTTCTGAAACTCGTCAGTCTATTCTTGTTCTAAGAAATTAAAGCTATTCCATGCGAGAAATTGGCAAGAAACTGAAGATCTCGTACAACGCTGTGTACTACTCCCTTCACAGAACAGAGCAAACTGGTTCTAACCAGAAAGAAAGAGTGGGAGGCCCCGGTGCACAACTGAGCAAGAGGACAAGTACATTAGTGTCTAGTTTGAGAAACAGACGCCTCACAAGTCCTGTATTTTATGAACATAATGGCGCCAACCAAATGGAGATTTATGGATATAATAAATGACTTTTTCTAACAAAAGAACCATTGGATGTCTTCGTTGGACACTTGGGAAGCACTCAGCAGAAGTTCTTCAAAAGGTAAGGGATTTGTTTTCGCTGTGAAATGTGTTTTGTGTGAACCGCGATGGTTTATGAATTTATGCTAATTGAAAAATATTGGAGATGCTACCCTCAAACAATCAAATGTTGTGCTTTCGCCGTAAAGCCTTTTTGAAATCTGACAACGCTGTGATATTGCCAAGAAGCAGAGCTTTTGATGACTATGCAACACTTGTATATTGATGAATGTTTAATAATTCAACTTTTGGATTTTGAATTTGGCGCCTTGCATTTCACCGGGTAGTGTCGGGAGTGGCTAGCGCCCCCACTGCTCCCTAAGTAGTTAATGGACAAAAAAATCATTTCTAAGTGACCCCAAACCTTTGAACAGTAATGTATATGAGATCTTGTCATTTGATTACTTAGTTATGGATAATAATTCATAACCATATTGCATGCTAGATAACAACAGCAGAACTAAGCAAAAATATTAACTGCATGTCATTGCTGGATGACTATATAGGTCATTGACACTCTCCAATATTCTCTGGAATTCATTTGTGTATATTCAAGGAAACATCACAAACATTCAATATATATATTTTTTAACTATCAAGGTAAAAACTTTGAACTGTAAAGGTAGACTCTAGGCTTGTATACCCCTATGAACTATGGACATTTTCCAAGAATATGGATTTTGGTTCTGTGGAAAGAAAGCCATAATTTACGCTTGTAAATGATGACTCACAATACATTTACCCAACAGACTTTACACATCTATTGACTCACAACATCAATTAAATGTTTGACTTTGATTCTCTTTGAAACACTGGCTAAATATTGAGATATTGCCCAATTACACTTCCTTCAGAACTAGGCCATTCTTTGTTATTTTTCTGTTCTAGAACATTCTAATAGCGACTTACGAAACATTCTAATACCCCCCTCCCCAACACACAACAATGTGAACATTCCATTCACTTATTTTGAATGTTTCTCACAGCAGTGTTTGATCACTTGAAAGTCAGTCCGACCAGCTTTCTTTTGGCAACAACAGGTCATAGCCCAGGAACATGAAAACAAAACATTTTGTACCTCACTATCTTCAGCCCCAACTGCAGCAGCAGCGGTTAGAATCCCAAACCTCTCCTTCCTCTTTTTCAGTTTCTCGTCAACTTCAACCTGCAACACAACATCAGACAAGGATGAGGAGACTTCCAGTGGTGTTTCGGAAAAGCAACAACGAAATTACATTAAATTGAATAAGGGTGGAGAAAAATACCCCCAAATTCTTGGTGTGAATTTCTAAGATTAAAAGGCAAAAAATCTGGTGGCCTGGTGAATAGGTTATGCGAGGACACAGAAAGCTTTCCTCACACACTGCGTTCTGGCAAGAGATTGCCAACTAGAACAAACTGACAGATTCCAGGTCACTGGTCAAACCTCCAAAAACACAACCCCCGAGGTCGGCTCCATCGAAATCTCCATCCCGGAAACCAAAGTGACGAGCGGGAGGGGCTGAGTGAGAAGCCCCATACAGCTGCAACAGTGACGGTCCAGCTTTAGGCTGCATCCAGATATTCTCCACCCTTCTCCAAAAGTGTGCACTTGCACACTCACTATCATGGATTTAAGAATTTGCATATACAGAATTAAGGAAGTTCATGATCTTTGTTCTGCATCAATACTACACAGCAAATTGGCCAGTGTTACCTAGTGTTGATTTTCAGTGTAACATTTCTAGTGTTGATTCAGTTGTTAAATTAACACAGTGTAAAATAACCTCCGTGTTGGTGTTAATAACCAGTATTAAACCAAAACTACACCAATCATATTTCCTCATGCTCTATTGCACGTTGATTTTTAGAATTGTTTCAATATTTGTTTTTGCATGTACACTGTTTGATTAATTAATCTTATGCTACTCAAATATAAAACATACATTTTCTGAACTACACTGCATTCGGAAAGTATTCATACCCCTTGACTGTTTCCACATTTTGTTTACATTACAGCCTTATTCTAAAGTGAATTTAAAAAAATGTATCCATCAATCTACACACAATACTCCATAATGACAAAGCGAAAACAGGTTTTTAGAAATGTTTGCAAATGTGTGTGATATATATATATATATATATAAAAAATGTATTTACCTAGGTATTCAGACACTATGCTATGAGACTCGAAATTGAGCTCAGGTGCATTTTGTTTCCATTGATCATTCTTGAGATGTTTCTACAACTTGATTGGAGTCCACCTGTGGTAAATTCAATTGATTGGACATGATTTGGAACAGCACACACCTGGTCTCACAGTTGACAGTGTATGTCAGAGCAAAAACCAAGCCATGATGTTGAGGGAATTGTTCGTAGAGCTCCGAGACAGGATTGTGTCGAGGCACAGATCTGGGGAAGGGTAGCAAAACATTTCTGCAGCATTGAAGGTCCCCAAGAACATGGTGGACTCCATCATTCTTAAATGGAAGAAGTTTGGAACCCCCATGACTCTTCCTAGAGCTGGCCCCAGGCCAAACTGAGCAATCGGGGGAGAAGGGCCTTGCTCAGGGAGGTGACCAAGAACCCGATTGTCACTCTGACAGAGTTCTAGAGTGCCTCTGTGGAGATGGGAGAACCTTCCAGAAAGATCATCTCTGCTGCACTCCACCAATCAAGCCTTTATGGTAGAGTGGCCAGATGGAAGCCACTTCTCAGTAAAATGCACATGACAGCCCGCTTGGAGTTTGCCAAAAGGCATACCCAAGAAGACTCAAGGCTGTAATTGCTGCCCCCATGACTCTTTCAACAAAGTACTGAGTAAAGGGTCTGAATACTTATTTAAATGTGATATGTTTTACATTTTTTATACATTTGCAAACATTTCTAAACAAGTGTTTTTGCTTCGCTATTATGGGGTATTGTGTAGATTGACGACAAAAATGATATTTAATCAATTTTAGAATAAGCCTGTAACGTAACAAAATGAGGAGAAAGTCAAAATGCACTGTAGTTCAATCTGTTACTTGTACTTATTGCACCAGTTACTGAAATGGTTGTTCCAGTTTAGATGGTTTAGGTAGTCTCGTATCTTAAGTCTTCCCAACCTGGCAGTTATTCTGAATGCAGGTTGCAGGTGAATATAAATTCAAAACGTTGGCTATCCCCACCCTGGCTGGATTCCAATAGGAATTACATATCACTTGCAAGCCATCATAATGTGATTTGCAGGCCTGAAAACCGTGAGTTTAAGGCCTTCCTAAATACTTGATGTATTGTGTTAAATAATACAAAATGTATTGACATATATAGGAAATATGCAAATAAGGCTTTACACTAAGTAATGTGTTATCTTCAAAGTGAAAAGTATAGACACTTGACCAGTGTTAAATTTACGCAATGGCGGCAGATCCAACTTTTCTCAAACCTTTTTTTCTTCTGCATATGTGTTTATTCTCTACTTTGCGCACACTCTGCTCTAACGAATGCTGCTCATTTAATAAAGTTGGATCAAAACTGAATCAATGTCTGTAAGATCACATAATGATAGTATTCTACATAACAGAACCGAATATAATAGCATAGTATTAGGTTACTGTAAGACAAAAACACCACTGCATTTGTCTCTCACATGGCCAAAACTCAACAGCATGCGCCACTCAGCAAAGTACACAGGTAGGCTATGCCAGCCTTTCTCAAACTTTTTGTGCAAAGGACGAGCAAGGCATGGCCTTTTTTACCGCTTTGGTAAAAAATGATTGACAATCGCATGTTTATAAACACCAATTTTATTGGATTTATTTTTACTTTACACTAAATTAATTAACTTTGTATATACTTGGCTGTCTTCATGGTTTGTCTGTCTGTCTTGTACTCATGCGAAGAGTCTCTCTCTGTGCTTTCTTCAGGGGATGTCTGTATCTGTCCTTCTGTATGGGCTGTCTTCAGAGGCTGACAGTCTAAATGACAAAACAATAAAAAAAAATAGTAATTATACAATGTAACCACAATTGAATTTTTATAAACAAATAATCTTCCATTCTTTCAATATATACATTATTTAAAAAACATAATAGTTAAAGATGTTTGACTCACCTAATCAATTTGAGACGGGTGTGCCTGTCTTGGACACCAACATGTCAAACCTCGGAGGGAAGGAGGAGAGGGATACTCTCAAAGTATTTTCAACATCCAGTCTACTGCCATATTTTTATTTTGTTGCAGCAAGAGAGGAAAAGCTGGTCTCACATAAGTAGGTGGAATGAAAAGGGATTAACGTCTTCACTGCCATCTCGCTGAGTTGCTGAACAGCCAGAATGTGGAAAGGCGTATCTCATTAAAACGAGCGTGCATGCCTTGGTCACAGGACAGATCCAATCGGTTCTTTAGGATAAACTGTGACAAGTCTCTTCAGTGCTGGCGAACGGATTACTCATCCACTGCTTTCCCGAGCGGGGATAAGATTGTGAAAGGAAGTAATCAGAGTCTGGCTCAGATGTGACCCCATCAATTTCCGCATGTGATCAATGTCCACATCCCCCTCGTCAGCCAGAGTTGAGAATAGAGGGGAACATATGGAAAATGCCTCTATCCGCCCAGCTTTTTTTTTTTAAGTGGCAACTAAACTCAGCAAGAAAAGAAACGTCCCTTTTTCAGGACCCTGTCTTTCAAAGAAAATTCGTAAAAATCCAAATAACTTCACAGATTTTCATTGTAAAGGGTTTAACTTGTTAGGGAGTGGCAGCTGAGGGGTCGGTTTTGGAGAGCCTGGCGTGCCCAAAGTAAAATGCCTCCCATTCAGGCCCAGAAAATATGCACATATTATATATTACCATGGGATAGGAAACACTCTGAATTTTCCAAAACTGTTAACCATTTGTCTGTGAGTAAAACAGAACGCATATAGCAGGCGAAACCCCGAGGAATTTCTGTCCTGGAAAAAGTGATTTTGACACATTGCTCATTTGGGAACCCCTCCCTCATGAAAATGACCATATAAGGGCATATGAATGCAGTACCCATCGCTTCCTTTAGATGTCAACAGTCTCGAGACAGTGTAAATTTTCAATTTGGATGAATTAGACCAGAGAAGAAGAGCAAACCAGGAAGTGTCTCTTTTATGTCAACAGTACCCAGTGTGCGTTCCCGAGAAGGCGCGCAGTGTCTTTTACCGTCTTTATCGATCAGTTTATATTCCGGTTGATTTATAATAGTAAATATACGTAAAAGTGTTCCTAAGGATACATTTAAAACTATGTTTGATTGTTCTTGGACAAGTTTATAGGTATAAGATGAACGAGTTTGCGTCACGTTTCAATGGACTAGTGGAGGCTGTCGTTTCTGATTATAACGCCGCAAACCAAATGGAGGATTTATGGATAAAATACATTACTTTTTCTAACAAAAGAACCATGGATTGTCTTCGTTGGACACTTAGGATGACCTCAGCAGAAGTTCTTCAACAGGTAATTGATTTGTTTTCGCTGTGAAATGTGTTATGTGTGTGCCATGATGGCTAATCGATTCATGGCTATGGGAAAAATATGTGAGGTGCTACCCTCAAACAATCAAATGTGCTGCTTTCGCCACAAAGCCTTTTTGAAATCTGACAACGCTGTGATATTGCCAAAAAACAGAGCTTTTGATGAGTATGGAACACTTGTATATTGGTGGATGTTTAATAATTCAACTTTGGGATTTTGAATTTGGCGCTTTACATTTCACCTGGTAGTGTCGGGAGCAGCCAGCTAGCGCCCCAGCAATCCCTGAGAGGTTAAACACTGTTTCCCATGCTTGTTCAATGAACCATAAACAATTAATGAACATGCACCTGTGGAACGGTCGTTAAGACACTAACTGCTTACAGACGGTAGGCAATTAAGGTCATAACACAGTTATGAAAACGTAGGACACTAAAAGAACGTTTTGAAAAACACCAAAAGAAAGATGCCCAGGGTCCCTGCTCATCTGCGTGAACGTGCCTTAGGCATGCTGCAAGGAGGTATGAGGACTGCAGATGTGGCCAGGGCAATAAATTGCAATGTCCGTACTGTGAGACGCCTAAGACAGCGCTACAGGGAGACAAGACGGGACAGCTGATCATCCTCGCATCGCAGTGGCAGACCACGTGTAACAACACCTGCACAGGATTGGTACATCCGAAAATCACACCTGCAGGACAGGTACAGGATGGCAACAACAACTGCCCGAGTTACACCAGGAACGCACAATCCTCCATCAGTGCTGACTGTCCGCAATAGGCTGAGAGAGGCTGTACTGAGGTCTTGTAGGCCTGCTGTAAGGCAGGTCCTCACCAGACATCACCGGCAACAATGTCGCCTACGGGCCTGCTGTAAGGCAGGCCCATAGGCAGGCCCACTGTCGCTGGGCCAGACAGGACTGGCAAAAAGTGCTCTTCACTGACAAGTCGCGGTTTTGTCTCTGGTTGGATTCCCGTTTATCGTCGAAGGAATGAGCGTTACACCGAGGCCTGTACTCTGGAGCAGGATCGATTTGGAGGTGGAGAGTCCGTCATGGTCTGGGGCGGTGTGTCACAGCATCATCAGACTGAGCTTGTTGTCATTGCAGGCAATCTCAGCGCTTTGCGTTACAGGGAAGACATCCTCCTCCCTCATGTGGTACCCTTTCTGCAGGCTCATCCTGACATGACCCTCCAGCATGACAATGCCATCTGCCATACTGCTTGTTCTGTGTGTGATTTCCTGCAAGACAAGAATGTCAGTGTTCTACCATGGCCAGCGAAGAGCCCGGCTCTTAATCCCATTGAGCACGTCTGGGACCTGTTGGATCGGAGGGTGAGGGCTAGGGCCATTCTCCCCAGAAATGTCTGGGAACTTGCAGGTGCCTTGGTGGAAGAGTGGGGTAACATCTCACAGCAAGAACTGGCAAATCTGATTCAGTCCACGAGGAGGAGATGCACTGTAGTACTTAATACAGCTGGTGGTCACACCAGATACTGACAGTTACTTTGACCCCCATTTGTTCAGGGACACATTATTCAATTTCTGTTAGTCACATGTCTGTGGAACTTGCTCAGTTTGTTTCAGTTGTTGAATCCTTTGTTCATACATGTTAAGTTTGCTGAAAATAAACGCAGTTGACAGTGAAAGGACGTTTATTTTTTTGCTGAGTTTATATACAAGAAGTTGGGCTGCATTTGAAATGTCCGTCTCATCTAATTAGATTGCAAAGCAATTTGATGTGTGGGTTCGGTCTAAAACCTGTGATTCAATATCATCTGCCATATCCTGTATTCTACACGTGACAGTGCCATTGAAAAGTGGTATTTCACTGATCTTTGTAGTAGCAATTGGGCCCAAAATCTCTCGGCAAGCATCCACGACTGAGGGCATGACCAACTTTTCAACTATAGTGAAAGAAGCCTGGCACTTGGAAATATTATGAGAGAGTAAGTATGAAGCCTTCAGTAAACTCTTGTTGTCTGTGAAAATATTGTACATCATTTTTGGTTGGTTGGTCAGCTCACCTCGTTCATTTAACCTTGAGATGTGGATGCTTTGTTTCTAAATGTCTGCACATTTGATGGCTTCATAGTATGTTGCGGAGGCAAGACTGACATCACACACACTGGTTTTGGCAGGCAGATGTTATTTGAAACAAATCCAAACTTGATGTAGCATGGAGCATACTTACAAGTGAATGGATGATACTTTTTTCCCCTCAGGTAAATTCTTTAGGTCCACTTCTTTCACATTAAAATACTAATCTAGTAGCTTTTATTTAGAGCAGGCCATGGTTAACTAAAAGGAAGAGCAAGAGCGTGCAGGCTGCACAGCAGGGCTAGCCTGTGTGTGTGTTTGGTGTAGCTAGACTTCGTTATGGCAACACAATTTGTTTACTGCAGCATACATAGTTAAGTAGGCTTAGGGCAAGAATTTATTCAAGACAAATATTCCGGGGACTGACAAGCATTCCTCCACAGACCTGCGCCGGTCCACGGTTTGAGAAGGGCTATGCTACACCTTGTTAACGAGATCTGCTCTAAAATTCACTCACTGTACATCATTCAAAACAGCACTGTAGACTAGTTCGAAACACTGTATAACTCAAGATCTAAATGCATATCCCCGTGAAACTGATTGAGATCAAATGGTTGGTATGTAGATGCTGCATGGATGTTTCACCAGCATTCACAAAAATCAACAGTGAGAAATGTGAAAGGAAGGAGACCACAAAATGTGTGCGTAAAGTAGAGGTAAAGAAACATGCGCAGAATGTGATCCGCAAATAAAAAAAAGTCTGGAAAAAGTTGGATCTCCACCCACAGCCTTAAATTTAACACTGTCTGTGTTGATTTAACACTGGAGAATTTGCTGCGTAGCTTAAAGAATTTTCTGAAGTTTACATTTGTGGCCGATGGCCATAGGCTGCATATACTGCTTAGCTTAATTCAACTGCATGTCATTGCAATTACAATTCTGTGCACTGTGGTTTCAAGTGAAGATTACAAGGCAAAGATTAGAAGCAGAAATACATTTTGGTGCCGAAACCCAGACAAAAGAGTATGGCACCCAGATGCCAAATTTTTCTCTACAGAACCTAATATACTGACAACTTAGGTTGCCACTTGATTTACCATTCAAGTTATGTCCAAAAGGATTACACATGCAATTCTCAAATCAGATTGTGGATGTACAGCCACACACAATTATTCCTACAAATTAGTTTATTTCGTCTTTACCATAGATTGGAGAATAAAAAAAACAAATCTTTGCTTGCACATGGACTTTTCCTTTCCAGTTACTTGACACAATATATTCACAAAATACTAGTAAAGAACACAATCATGAACTGAGAGGATATGTTTGTCACAAAATAATGAGTAGAGGGAAGGGGTTGGTTTATGAAAAGGGTTGTGCATTTCTTTAAGGCCTGCACAGTCAGTGAAAGGCTCTGTGGGGTCTCCATAGTTCACATGGCAAACTCTCAAAAAACTGTGTGTGTGTGTGTGTGTGTGTGTGTGTGTGTGTGTGTGTGTGGGGGGGTGTTGTCCCCCTGCCCTGTCATGCCTTAAGCAGAGGCCAGTGTTGACACAGTGCTGGCCAATCTAATTTTGATTGTCAGGAGCAGGGAACGGCGATCCCCTTCACCCCCTTGAGATCATCAAGTTCATTTCTCTGGCTGCAGTGTTATTTTTTGTGCCCCCAGGCCTCTCCATCCTCCCTCTCTCTCTCTACTCACAAAGCTATTCTAGAACAGCTTGAATTAGTGACAGTTATTATTCAGACTAATGAGTAAAAACTGCTACAACAGTTTAGCTAAATGCAAAGAAGTGGGGGGAAAGGAATAGGTCAGAGGCAAGATGACGGGTATAATACTTCCAACTCCTTTAGTATAAAGTCACTTTATCCACAAATAACAACCACGCCCACAGAAACACTAAAATACGAAAGCTTTCAGACATCACTATTTCTGATTAATAGAAACTGACAGAGTTGACGATCATCTCTGTAGTTCCCTTTGTGAGAGATGGGGATGACATCTGAAATTCTGAGGGAGATAAAATTGTGACATGTCAAGGAGCCTTCATTGTATTCCCAGATCTGTATGGCCAGAGAGGACAGATGGCCCTCTATACTTCTATACAAAAGTGTGTGCGTACATTTGAGTGTGTGTGGTTCTATACACTTTGTGGGGGAAAAGGGTATTATCATTCCAGATTCAAATGCACATAGAGCTGAGTCCGGCCAAGCCCTCTTCTCCTTAAAAATCACATGTAAATGATATTCCTTCAAATGAGTAGACAAATGCCTTGTCTCCAGTGCCTTCAGAAATAATTCATACCACTTGATTTATTCCACATTTTGTGTTACAGCCTGAATTCAAAATGGATTAAATAGTTTTTTTTCCTCTCACTAATCTACACACAATACCCCATAATGACGAAGTCAAAACATGTTTAGACATTTTTGCAAATGAATTGAAATGCAGAAATGTATTGAAATGCAGAAATCAAAAGTATTCACCACCCTTTGCTATGACACTCCAAATTGAGCCCAGGTGCATCCAATTTACTTTGATCATCCTTGCAATGTCACTACAACTTGATTGGAGTTCACCTTTAGCCAATTCAATTGTTTGGACACGATTTAGAAAGAAACACTTGTCTATATAAAATGTTCCACAGTTGACAATGCACGTCAGAGCAGAAATTGTACCAAATTATACCAAGTCCAAGGAACTGTCCATAGACCTCCGGGATAGAATTGTGACGAGGCATATATCTGGGGAAAGGTATAAAACAATTTCTAGTGTTCAAAGTTTCCAAGAGCACAGTGGTTTCCATCATTTGGAAATGGAAAACATGGAACAACCCACAACGGGAATTCAGTTCTTCACAAATGTATTCTCAGGAACAATAAATGAATTTGCTTTCCTTAAATTCTAATTAAATTATGCACGGTGTGGTAATGCAGAAAACAGTTCCATAACCCCTTACACTCAAGGAAATGAGTCTATATGGAAAAGGCCAAATTGAAATGTTTCTAACAGAACTATAAAAAGCATATGTATGACCATGGTAGCAAATGAAAGACTTGAGATTACAGGGAAATGATCATACCAAATGGTGAGGACACAACAGTTCAACTGACACCAGACTGAATCCAAACATTGCACTGATGATTGTGTATTTTACATTTACTGTACTTTCACAGCATTTGTCAATAACGAAATCTGAATACATTCAGTAACACAAGAATATTCATTTACATTGGAGTAGGTGCAAGATAAGAAAAAAATATTACAAAGGTTTGAGTAAGAGGTCTAACTGGTGTCTCCAAGTGGCCACACATCTCCAAACTGTGCACAGTTCCTTAGTAATTTCGATGCACTTTTATGACTCAAGGAAAGAGCCTTCAACTATGAGTAACTGAGGCAAGCACACTTGCAGTTTGTTTGGAACACAGCCCTGCATCCCCATCATCACACAATTACTGTTGTTGTTTACGCAATCCAGAAATATGACATACATCACAATCTGGGTCAGATGGGCATAATTTGAAAGCTTATTCTATTGACAACATGGCAAGCTAAGTCATAAAATATGATCTTAGGCTTTCAAAAGGCACTTCAGACAAACATTGTAATTTTGGTACACATAGAATGAGTCATGAGTGCATTCAAGTGTGTGTTCCGCAGCTCATTTTCTTCACAATATTTTTCTTCATTCTGTTCAGGACAACCCAGGGTATAACATGTCATCCTTGTAACTGTGGCTGAAACAAAGCGATCATAAACATTGATACTGTAAATGACATTATTTGTTTACATCCTTGTTAGTGAGCATTTCTCCTTTGCCAAGATAATCCATCAACCTGACAGGTGTGGCATATCAAGAAGCTGATGAAACAGCATGATCATACAGGTGCACCTTGTGCTGGGGACAATTAAAGGCCACTCTAAAATGTGCAGTTGTCACAACAAAAGGCCACAGCGTGCAATTTGCATGCTGACTGCAGGAATGTCCACCAAAGCTATTGCTAGAGAATTTAACGTAAATTTCTCTTTCCATAAGCATAGTTTTAGAGAACGTGGCAGTTTATCCAACCGGCCTCACAACCGTAGACCACGTGTAACCACGCCAGCCCAGGACCTCCACATCCGGCTTCTTCACCTGTGGGATCGTCTGAGACCATCCACCCGGACAGCTGATGAAACCGGGTTTGCACAACCGGAGAATATGCATGGTCGTCGTCCTCACCAGAGTCTTAACCTGACTCCAGTTTGGCGTCGTAACAGACTTCAGTGGGCAAATGCTCACCTTCGATGGCCACTGGCACGCTGGAGTAGTGTGCTCTTCACGGATGATCCCGGTTTCAATTGTACCGGGCAGATGGCAGACAGCGGTATGGCGCCGTGTGGGCGAGAGGTTTGATGATGTCAACGTTGTGAGCAGAGTGCCCCATGGGATTATGGTATGGGCAGGCATAAGCTATGGACAGTGAACACAATTGTATTTTATCGATGGCAATTTGAATGCACAGAGATACCGTGATGAGATCCTGTGGCCCAATGTCGTGCCATTCATCCGCCGTCATCACCTCATGTTTCAGCATGATAACGCACGGTAACCATGTCGCAAGGATCTGTACACAATGAAAAGGTCCTAGTACTTGCATGGCCTGCAAACTCACCAGACATGTCACCTATTGAGCATGTTTGGTATGCTCTGGATTGATGTGTACGACAGCATATTCCAGTTCCTGCCAATATCCAGCAAGAGGAGTAGGACAACATTCCACAGGCCACAATCAACAGCCTAATCAACTCTGAAGGATCCCACTGCATAATGCAAATGGTGGTCACCAGCTACTGACTAGTTTTCTGATCCACGCCCTTACCTTAACGTATCTATGACCAACACATGCATATCTGTATTCCCAGTCATGTGAAATCCATAGATTAGGGCCGAATGAATTTATTTCAATTGACTGATTTCCTTATATGAACTAACTCCGTAAAATCTTTGAAATTGTTGCATGTTGCGTTGATATTTGTTCACTGCATATTTATTGATTCGATAATGCGATTTGATGTTCCAAACATACTGCTCGCTACAGTGCATTCGGAAAGTATTCAGACAGCTTGAATTTTTCCACATTGCGTTACATTACAGCCTTGCTCGAAAATTTATTAAATTGTTTTTTTTTTTTCCCTCAATCTACACACAATACCCCATAATGACAAAGCAAAAACAGGTGTAATTTTTTTGGAAAAAAGAAACTGAATTTACATTTACATAAGTTTTCCGACCCTTTACTCAGTACTTTGTTGAAGCACCTTTGGCAGTGATTACAGCCTTGAGTCTTTTGGGGTATAACTCTACAACTTTGGCACACCTGTATATGGGGAGTTTCTCCCAGATCCTCTCAAGCTCTGTCAGGTTGGATGGGGGGGGCGTCGCTGCACAGCTATTTTCAGGTCTGTCCAGAGATGTTTGATTGGGTTAAAGTCTGGGCTCTGGCGGGGCCTCTCAAGATCATTGAGACTTGTCCTGAAAACACTCCTGCGTTGTCTAGGCTGTGTGCTTAGGGTCGTTGTCCTGTTGGAAGGTGAACCTGAGGTCCTGAGCACTCTGGAGCAGGTTTTCATCAAGGACCTCTCTGTACTTTGTTCCGTTCATCTTTTTCTTGATCCTGACTAGTCTCCAATGTCCTGGACGCATCACCGTAGGGATGGTGCCAGGTTTCCTCCAGACGTGAAGCTTGGCATTCAGGCCAAAGAGTTCAATCTTGATTTCATCAGACCAGAGAATGTTGATTCTCATGGTCTGAGAGTCCTTTAGGGGCCTTTTGGCAAACTCCAAGCGGGCTGTCGTGCCTTTTACTGAAGAGTGGCTTCCATCTGGCCACTCACCAAATCAGGCCTTTATGGTAGGAGTGCATCAGAGATGGTTGTCTTTCTGGAAAGTTCTCCCATCTCCACAGAGGAACTCTGGAGCTCTGTCAGAGTGACAATCGGGTTCTTGGTCACCTCCCTGACCTCTTCTCCCCCGATCGCTCAGTTTTGCTGGGAGGCCAGCTCTAAGAAGAGTCTTGGTGGTTCCAAACTTCTTCCATTTAAGAATGATGAAAGCCACTGTGTTCTCGAGGACCTTCAATGCTGCAGAAATGTTTTGCTACCCTTCCCCAGATCTGTGCCTCGACACAATCCTGTCTCAGAGCTCTCTGGACAATTCCTTCGACCTCCTACCTTGGTTTTTGCTCTGACATGCACTCAACTGTGGGACCTTATATAGACAGGTGTGTTTATTTTCTAAATCATGTCCAAACAATTGAATTGGCCACTGGTGGACTCCAATCAAGTTGTAGTGACATCTCAAGGATGATCAAAGGAAATTGGATGCACTTTGGCCCATTTTGGAGTGTCATAGCAAAGGGGTGTGAATACTTATGTAAATTAGATTTATATATTTCACTTTCAAAAATGTGCTAAAATGTGTAACCTGTTTTCACATTGTCATTATGGGGTATTCAGGGTTCGTACAGATCGTGGCAAGTAAAATTCAAGGACTTAAGTACTTTTTAAAGCACTAATATTTACTTTCAAGTACCATCATTTCTAATAGTTCCTATTACGCATTTTTTTCTAGTCGCCACCAGAAGGCAGTATACCGCCCACAACCTCATGAAAAAACCTAACTTACTATTTATCACTACCATACTAGTTCTACTCAATAATACGTGCTTCACTACTTATTTACTACATACATGGGTGGTAAGTCAGTACTGATGATGTTGACTTATTTCCTTATATGAACTGAACTCAGTAAAATGTTTATTTTTGTTCAGTGTACTTGATATTTAAATTGTCTTTTTATTTCACAAAATGTTAGGCCCCACATAATAAGTGAATTCTGACAGTGTAAAATCACCTTAGTTGACTCTAAAATATTGTATTCTATACCCATTTGAAGATAAACAAGTTATTAATGTGTTTGATAAGATTAAAGATTCTCTCAGGGGACTTTGTTTAAACTTTAGGCGACCCAACATGGGTCCTGGACCCCAAGTTTGGGAACCACTGTACTACTAACCTCTCTCCCTGCTTGCTTCAATGCTTCCTCTCTCTGTATCTCCTTTGCTTCCTTCCTTGCAGCCTGGCTCAACACTGTCTGTCTCACTACTCTCTGTAAAGAGAAGGTATTTTATTATGCCCATCTTTTGATTATAGCTAGCTTAGGTCAGGCTCAGTTCAACATTAGCTTCATCTTTCTAGCCAGCTAGTTATAGCTAGCTACCTGGCTAATAGCCAGAGCCCTTGAGCTACCTAGCTAGCTAGACATCTGACTGAAATATCAGCAACTATTTACCAGTTATACACTGATTCTCTAAAAGTCAGGAGCTTTTTGTTTGGGGCGTCTGTTGACACGGCAGGGGTCAAGGGATGTTCCCACTGTCTCTCTGCCACTTGCCACTGTAGGTTTGGGCTGAGGTAGTTTGTTTCACCTCTTGGCCTATGTCATGGGCGGAGTTTCCTGTTGGAAAGAGTGGTGAATGAATACGCTGCTAACAAGGCAAATCCTGGGGAGCAGGCGAACATTGAGCATACATTAACCGCTCATGATTCTACTCGTTCGCTGAGGTAGACGTGATTAAAACTCAGATCAAGAAGCCTTCTGAGCGTTGATCAACACTGGGAACGCAATAATAAGTGGGTAGACGATAATTAACAAAATAAAAAAAGGTGCGTGAACGGCGTTTACCCTCCACTACATCCCTGTTTGGGTCTGGCAAAACCCATTCATAAACATAAATATCCTGCCAGACATGATTAAATCTACATTGCCCTGGCATTTTAGCCATCGATGTGACATTTGGTGGCGCCTAATCAGTCAGATCTGTAGCTGCCTGGCTGAGGGCCCATGTGTGTAAAATGAGCGAGCTCGCCTGGCAACCAAAATAAATAAAACTTGGTTGTCTACCTGGAAATTTATTCGCAAGACCAATAAACTGTTCTAATATATAAATGTCATCATTTTCTGTTAACCTAATTTTAATTCAAGTACTTTTCAAGTACCAACTTGAGCAAATGTCTGATTTAAGGTATTCCAGTACATGAATTTCAGAGTGCCAAATTCAAGTACTTTAAGCACCTTGTGTGAACCCTGGGCATTGTGTTTGGATGGGAGAGAAAATAAATATATTTAATCCATTTCGAATTCAGGCTGCCGTCATACCGCTCAGGAAGGAGACGCGTTCTGTCTCCTAGAGATTAACGTATTTTGGTGCGAAAGGTGCAAATGAATCCCAGAACAACAGCAAAGGACCTTGTGAAGATGCTGGAGGAAACAGGTACAAAAGTATCTATATCCACAGTAAAACAAGTCCTATATCGACATAACCTGAAAGGCCGCTCAGCAAGGAAGAAGCCACGGCTCCAAAACCGCCATAAAAATGCCAGACTACGGTTTGCAACTGCACATGGGAACAAAGATCGTACTTTTTGGAGAAATGTCCTCTGGTCTGATGAAACAAAAATATAACTGTTTGACCATAATGACCATCGTTATGTTTGGAGGAAAAAGGGGAAGACTTGCAAGCCGAAGAACCCCATCCCAACCGTGAAGCACGGGGGTTGGCAGCATCATGTTGTGGGGGTGCTTTGCTGCAGGAGGGACTGGTGCACTTCACAAAATAGATGGCATCATGAGGAAAGAAAATTATGTGGATATATTGAAGCAACATCTCAAGACATCAGTCAGGAAGTTAAACAATTTAAAAGGCAATGCTACCAAATACTAATTGAGTGTATGTAAACTTCTGACCCACTGGGAATGTGATGAAAGAAATAAAAGCTTAAATAAATAATTCTCTCTACTATTATTCTGATATTTCACATTCTTAAAATAAAGTGGTGATCCTAACTGAACTAAGACAGGGAATTGTTACTAGGATTAAATGTCAGGAATTGTGAAAAACTGAGTTTAAATGTATTTGGCTAAGGTGTATGTAAACTTCCGACTTCAACTGTACATGCACCACATCATTGCCCTTGCTCTGCTGTGTGCGTGCATCTTCCTAGCTGTCACTCAAATGGCAAGGGGCTGAAGCTCATTGGCTAGAATTTGAATTGCTAGGGGGCTGGCACACGTCGGGGAAAACTGTATTGGGACAGCTTCTAGAAAAACATTTGCTTTCAGACTAGGGATTTCATGGCTAATTGAGGCATGACAGTAATTCTGCTCATAGATTATGCATATGAACTACACATTGACACTTCTAGCCCAAAGCAGGAGGTTTAAAAAAATACTTAGTCTCAGACTTGTGATTTTATGCTCATTAATGATTTTAAGTTCAAAGAACAGAGATTTTGAAACGTGTATATGATGTCAGAGTTAGTTAAACGTAATTGCTTATAAATAAGGGTAGATATGGTTTGTACGACTTAACTATTGCTTATAAATTTGCTGCAGGAGGGACATTCAAGAGTATGAGGATACCTGAGAACTAAAAAGTCCTAGGTAATTAGGTATGCTTTGAACAAGTTAACTAGAAATGGAAAAAGACACATAGAACATAGCTTATCTTCTGTATAAAAACAATATTGTTATCCTTTAATCAACCTAAGCTCAGTTTTGGGACAGTGACAATTGTTTTGTTTTTGCACTGTACTCCAGCAATTTGGATTTGAAATGGATTTTACCATGATTACAGACCATTCTGAATAATGATGTGTGAGAAAGAAAATACACATCATACCCCCAAGACATGCTAACTTCTCACCATTACAATAACAGGGGAGGTTAGCATTTTGGGGTATGATTTGCAAGTGTACCTTTCTCACTCATCATTACTCACAATTCATTCAGGATTATCCATAATCATGGTGGCATCCACATTAATGTGGGTGTTTAGAAACATTCTATTCTTATTTACAACGTTTTACTACTTTAATACACAAGTGAATTTGTCCCAATAATTTGGTCCCCTAAAATGGGGGGACTATTTACAGAAAGTCTAATTACCATCAAATTAAATCTGACAGTCTGCACTTTAACCTCCATCATTTACAATTTAAAGGGACAAAAAAAAGTTGTAAAAAATTGTCACTGTCCCAATATTTTTGGAGCTCACTGTAGATTAGGCTGTATAATATACAGTATCTGTAAATCTAATATAAATTTAATGGATATCTAAAGAAAAACTAAAAATATTCAATTTAGTTCAGTCTATTTAACCTACAATTGTGAGAAGCACTAACAGCTGAAAATTTACCCAAAAAAATAAAAGCATGTTCCTATGTAAGATGGACGTCACAGAGAAAATAGGAATGATACACCATTACCCACAAATCATTCAGGGGGAAGAGCTATAAAAAACAAAGATACAAACATGAAAATGTGCTCAGCCCATTCCACCCCCATTCCTAAAACCTGCAAGGCCTCTCTACAAGCTCCATCGCAAAGAACAGTTTTCACTTGACCTGAAAGCACAACTGCAGATTGTCAAAGCTAATCTTGACAGTACAGAGAACAAATCCTACTCCAAAGACCAAAGGTGAAAGCTCAATGATATTCTGACAGAGGGAGGGGGGTCACTGATAAACAGACCAGCACACATAAAAATAATACTACAAAACATAACACATTATGGAAAACAGTTGTGAAACTAGCTACCTTATATATTAAACATATGCATATTTCAAATAAATAAAAGGTATGGACAGGGTGCAAATGTAACGATGAGGCAGGGTGGGGTGTGAGGTGCGTGATTTGCAAGCTGTCAGCTGATTACCCTACCGATGAAGAGCAGTGGGCCCCATTTTCTGTCCAGTGCCTCATGTCCCTCCCATCGCCACCCCAACGCTCCCAATTCCCCATGGGAAGAGGTCTGTTGCGTTGTGGCCTCACTAAATCAACATTGTTCTAATGAGAGAACACTTGACCCCAAGCAGCCTCAGCCCCTCACGTGGGTGTCAGTGCCATAATGGGCGGCACATTTTGATTCATGGGAAAGCCTGGGCCATGTCAGGCCAAAATTACCTCTATCAAAATGCCAGCATCGAGACATTTGTCAAACTCACCTCAGCCCCCCCACCCAAACACGCCTCCCTCCAACACCACTCACCAGTCACACATCAATCTTGGAAAACAACAAAGACAAATGCCGTGCCTAGCTAGGCTACACCTCCGGCCTAAAACATAGGCGCACACTTAAACCTGCCACAAACCAGCTTGACCACTCCCCCAAAAGGCCCCATCTCTTATCAGGAGAGTGGATCTCTAAATCTGGGAGAACATGCTTTTCTGATGGCACTCCCCCTAACCTGTGCTCTATGTCCCTCAGGTGTTAGGGGGCCTAACCTCTAACCCACTGACCTATAACACTCCCGATGTGAATAGGTCCACAGAGCAACGTCAAACAACACTTATCAGCCCCAGGAATGGTGCTAACTTCAAGTAGTGTGGGACAGTCTGGCGGCTAAAGGCTGAGGCAATATGTGCTGCCAAGTTCTATAAAACTAAGGCCATGAAAGACATACTTGTTAGTCACCCATACGCAATATCACTATATTCATATTTTTATAGAGTACTGAAATATTTTGGAAAATGTAAAACGGTGCAATCGTGTTATGTTTGACCTCGCAGATAGTCTTACTAATATTCATGCTTTGCACATTTTCAACTACATAATAACCAACGAATCAATTTGGCATTCAACCATCTTGCTGCTCAACTATGAGCTCAGTGAGTGTACTCTGCAGTGACCACTAGGGTGCTAGCCCTCATTAGCTTGGAGACCTGTATTAGCATTAGCATCAGTCTGTAAATTACTATTCACAACAACAGTGGCCCAGGGTTCTACACTAACCTTTTCAGTTGGTGGCACCAGCACATGATTTGGTCGCACCAATTTTTTTAAATAATTGCTAATGACCTGACCTGTGTCCCATAATGTGTCTGCATTCCATACAGAACCATGCTGATAATGTCTAGACATCTTTAAATAAGCATGCCCTTGTGTTTGTACATTGCTTTGGATAGATGTACTGTAACAGCAAAGAGACTTAAAATAAAGTGCAAAATGTATTTATTTCAGATTTCAAAGTGACATGTGTTTTTACCCCCAGGGGTACGCCAAATAAAAATGTGATTCACATTTAAAATAAAATAAATATTGTTTTTGAGGAAAAAAAATCTTAACATTTTCAAACATATTTTCCAACAGGGCTATACATATTTTCTTGCCTGAGTAGCCTCTTTTCACTGCCAAAAATAAAATTAAACCATCTAGTGTTCATCGAAATAACAACACAATGTCAAATATAGGTAGCCTAGTAAAATAATTAACATCCAATCACATTAACCATTACTCTCTCGAGGGGGAATTCCACTAACGGTCCGTATGTAGCCAAACGTAGCTGCTGCTCATTCCATTTGCTCGAAAATTGATGAATGGTTAAAAAAATGTAAGGCTGGTAAGCATCCATAGAGACACATACAGTGGGGCAAAAAAGTATTTAGTCAGCCACCAATTGTGCAAGTTCTCCAACTTAAAAAGATGAGAGAGGCCTGTAATTTTCATCATAGGTACACTTCAACTATGACAGACGAAATGAGAAAAAGAAATCCAGAAAATCACATTGTAGGATTTTTTTTTATGAATTTATTTGCAAATTATGGTGGAAAATAAGTATTTGGTCAATAACAAAAGTTTCTCAATACTTTGTTATATACCCTTTGTTGGCAATGACAGAGGTCAAACGTTTTCTGTAAGTCTTCACAAGGTTTTCACACACTGTTGCTGGTATTTTGGCCCATTCCTCCATGCATATCTCCTCTAGAGCAGTGATGTTTTGGGGCTGTCGCTGGGCAACACGGACTTTCAACTCCCTCCAAAGATTTTCTATGGGGTTGAGATCTGGAGACTGGCTAGGCCACTCCAGGACCTTGAAATGCTTCTTACGAAGCCACTCCTTCGTTGCCCGGGCGGTGTGTTTGGGATCATTGTCATGCTGAAAGACCCAGCCACGTTTCATCTTCAATGCCCTTGCTGAGGTTTTCACTCAAAATCTCACGATACATGGCCCCCATTCATTCTTTCCTTTACACGGATCAGTCATCCTGGTCCCTTTGCAGAAAAACAGCCCCAAAGCATGATGTTTCCACCCCCATGCTTCACAGTAGGTATGGTGTTCTTTGGATGCAACTCAGCATTCTTTGTCCTCCAAACACGACGAGTTGAGTTTTTACCAAAAAGTTATATTTTGGTTTCATCTGACCATATGACATTCTCCCAATCCTCATCTGGATCATCCAAATGCTCTCTAGCAAACTTCAGACGGGCCTGAACATGTACTGGCTTAAGCAGGGGGACACGTCTGGCACTGCAGGATTTGAGTCCCTGGCGGCGTAGTGTGTTACTGATGGTAGGCTTTGTTACTTTGGTCCCAGCTCTCTGCAGGTCATTCACTAGGTCCCCCCGTGTGGTTCTGGGATTTTTGCTCACCGTTCTTGTGATCATTTTGACCCCACGGGGTGAGATCTTGCGTGGAGCCCCAGATCGAGGAAGATTATCAGTGGTCTTGTATGTCTTCCATTTCCTAATAATTGCTCCCACAGTTGATTTCTTCAAACCAAGCTGCTTACCTATTGCAGATTCAGTCTTCCCAACCTGGTGCAGGTCTACAATTTTGTTTCTGGTGTCCTTTGACAGCTCTTTGGTCTTGGCCATAGTGGAGTTTGGAGTGTGACTGTTTGAGGTTGTGGACAGGTGTCTTTTATACTGATAAGTTCAAACAGGTGCCATTAATACAGGTAACGAGTGGAGCACAGAGGAGCCTCTTAAAGAAGTTGTTACAGGTCTGTGAGAGACAGAAATCTTGGTTGTTTGTATGTGACCAAATACTTATTTTCCACCATAATTTGCAAATAAATTCATTAAAAATCCTACGTGATTTTCTGGATTTTTTTCCCTCATTTTGTCTGTCAAGTGTGTACCTATGATGAAAATTACAGGCCTCTCTCATCTTTTTAAGTGAGAGAACTTGCACAATTGGTGGCTGACTAAATACTTTTTTGCCCCACTGTACCAGCTCTACTGGTAGTACTGCTACTACCAGTGATACTACACCTGCACCTGTCGACGACACAAGTTGTTCTGCTTCCACGAGCACATCCAATGATGGCATCAGTAATTCTACATGTCGTTAGCCCAGCTAGCATGTACACTGACAGTTGTGAATCTGATGCAGCCAAAGAGCTCCTGCCCCCTTACCCGGGAAAGCACCGAACACCAGACAGGGACGTTGGACCATTGAAGAGGCGCAAATATGATGAGAACTACATTGATCTGGGGTTCACTTATATTGGGAATAGTGCCTTTCCTCAGCCACAGTGTTATATGTGCAAAAGTACTATCCACAACTCAATGAAACCTTCACTCTTGCGCAGACCTTTAGAAACAAAACATGCCAATTTGAAAAATAGGCCACAGGAGTTTTTCTAGCGAGAATTAAGACTTTCAAGTAGTAAGACATGTATAAAAGCAACAGATACCATTAATAAGAAAGGGCTAGAAGCGTCTTATATGGTGAGCTACCGAGTGGCTAGGACAGGCAAGCCCCATACTATTGTGGAGGACTTAATTATTCCTGCTGCCGCAGATATGGCTGCTACAATGCTGGGGGAAAAGGCCAATGTTGGGGGAAAAGTCCAAACTATACAGACAATGCCTTCATCAAACAACAGTTTCAAGAAGCATCAGTGACATGGCAGGAGATGTTTTGAAACAATTACTGCTTCGCATACAAGCCAAATAATTCTATGCGTTACAGCTGGATGAGTCAACAGACGTGGCGGGCCTGGCACAGCTCCTGGTATATGTCCGTTACGTTTATGGGGGGTCAATTAAGGAAGACATCCTCTTCTGGAAACCAGGACAACATGAGAGGATATTTTTAAAGTACTGGACAGCTTTGTGACATCAAATGGACTTTGGTGGTCAAGATGTGCTGGTATCTGTACTGATGCCGCAAAAGCCATGACAGTCGTTCTGCCCCTGAACAGGCAGTTAACCCACTGTTCCTAGGCCGTCATTGAAAATAAGAATTTGTTCTTAACTGACTTGCCTGGTAAAATAAAAAACAAAAAAACAGGGAGACAGTGGAATGGTAACGCGCGTGCAAGCAGTTTCTCCCGACGCCACTTGGGTACATTGCAGCATCCACCGAGAGGCTCTTGCTGCCAAGGGAATGCCTGACAGCTTGAAAGATGTTTTGGACACTACAGTGAAAATGGTTAACTTTGTTAAAGCAAGGCCCCTGAACTCGTGTATTTTCTGCACTATGTAATGATATGGGCAGCAACCACGTAACGCTTTTAAAACATACAGAAGTGCACTGGTTATCAAGGGGCAAAGTATTGACACCTTTTTTAATTGAGAGATGAGTTTAAAGTTTTCTTTACTGACCATAATTTTCACTTGTCTGACCGCTTGCACGATGACGAGTTTCTCACACGACTGGCCTATCTGGGTGATGTTTTTTCTCGCCTGAATGATCTGAATCTAGGATTACAGGGACTTTCCATAACTATATTCAATGTGCGGGCCAAAATTGAGGCTAAGTAGGACAACACACAGGTCATTGTATGATTTTTTTGTGTGCAAATGAACAAGCTTACGGACAACGTCAAATGTGATATAGCAAAGCACCTGAGTGAGTTGGGTGCGCAATTGTGCAGGTACTTTCCCGAAACGGATGACACAAACAACTGGATTCGTTATCCCTTTCATTCCCTGCCTCCAGTCCACTTACCGATATCTGAACAAGAGAGCCTCATTGAAATTGCAACAAGCGGTTCTGTGAAAATTGAATTTAAATCAGAAGCCACTGACAGATTTCTGGATTGGGCTGCGCTCAGAGTATCCTGCCTTGGCAAATCACGCTGTTATGACACTGATGCCCTTTGCAACCACGTACATATGTGAAAGAGTGGATTCTCGGCCCTCACTAGCATGAAAACTAAATACAGGTACTGTGTGTGGAAAAAGACAGACTCTCTCCAATACAACTCAACATTGCAGAGTTATGTGCATCCTTTCAAGCACACCCTTCTCATTAACCTGTGTTGAGTTATTCACAATTTTCAATTAACAAATACGGTTTTAAATATAAGATGGTTAAATAAAGAGCAAAATTATTTATTACTACTATTTGTGCCCTGGTCCTATAAGAGCTCTTTGTCACTTCCCACAAATTCACACTCATTCTTATGAGTAATAAATGTATAGTATAGTGTGTGTGTGGCAAAAAACAACATTTTAGAGTGTGCTGACCCTGGTGCTAGATGGGGTGCGCAGCTGGAGGTTGAATGTTTGAAGGGGTACGGGACTACTTTATTTTCCTTTCCTATTGTTCACGTTATCGTCCAGTTGAAATATTACAGTAAATATACATAAAAGGATACCTAAGGATACATAAAAAATTATGTTTGATTTGTTTGTAGAAAGTTTATAGGTATAATTTGAACGTGTTCTCTTCACGGTTCAATGGGCGACTCAATGGTGGATTTTATGATCATAACGCGCCAACCAAACTGAGATTTATGGATATAATAAATGACTTTTTCTAACAAAAGAACCATTTGATGTCTTCATTGGACACTTGGGAAGCCCTCAGCAGAAGTTCTTCTAAAAAATATCACTTACCTTTCGCTCTTATATGGGTTTTGTGTGACCCGCGCTGGATATGAATTTATGCTAATGTAGAAAATATGTGAGGTGCTATTCTCAAACAATCAAATGCTGTGCTTTCACCGTAAAGCCTTTTTGAAATCTGACAACGCTGTGATATTGCCAAGAAGCAGAGTTTTTGATGACTATGCAACACTTGTATATTGATGAATGTTTAATAATTCAACTTTTGGATTTTGAATTTGGCGCCGCTACTCCATAAGTAGTTAAGATCTAACAGGAACGCGAATGATGTGTACAAAATGTAATTTATTTTGGGGCTGAGCAAGTTGACTACACAGTTCCTACAGACATTGGCAAGTCAAATTCAGGGACTTATTCAAGCACTTAATTGTAATTTATGGACCTACATTTTAAATGTAATTGTTGTAATTACCTATCAAAAGAAAACTTCCCCCAAAATGTATGCATCTCCACTAAGATTAATGCATTTTGCAATAGGCCTACCCAATGGTACGTATTATGCATTGACAGTCACATTATCTTTACATTCTAAAATACTCTGTCAGAATAATGTGTGCATTGTCTGACTAAATTTACAGCATTCTCCCAAAACAAACACAAATGAATTGTCCACGTGGTAGCTAGTCAGTCTTGCCATTTGAGATATTGAGGGGTTACTGTATCAAACTTTAAAATCGAGAAAGCGACCAAAAATCGTGTTCCCTTTGTATGGAAAACCAAGTTCAAGCTAACATTCGATGTTGTCTCACACATGGTTCGCAACGGACTAGCGCAGCACCCTTCAATAGTAACACCCTTGAATAGAAACAGCGGGAAAGCAGTTACATCCATCAAAAACTGATCCTAAATTAAATCACAGAATAATTATATTGGAGCAGTAGAAGTTCTAAATTGTTCTACCATAACCAATGACATTTCAAGAACCAAATAGCCTGGAAGAAATGTCTGATTTTCAAGATAGGCTATTCCATGATGACTATTGCGCATCACTAATATTCACAAAGACGTTGAACGCTTTAAATACCTGGTTTGAATACCTATTCTTGCCTTAGCATTTACTGTAAGAAGGGTTTCCAAAACCTCCCCTGCATTCCAGTGCCATTGTTGACTCTTCAGAAAGTTGGTTTATTTTAGGTCAATTACACATTAGTTGGAATAAATCATGCTAAAAAAATGCTAATTGTGAACCAAAAACTAACGTGGCCAGGTTAAAAACAAGAAAAAAAGAATTCCTGTCACCCTTGCAACCAATAAAAAATGTGTTTTGCACTGCCAAGTCAAACGGTCAAAAATGCGTCTGTTTTGGGCGCAGTGTCGAACCCTGCTGGTCTGAATGCAACAAGAGTGGAGCACTAAGAATTAATAAACAATTAAATTGATGCAATTTGTTGTAACCTCAGAGAGCAAATTAATGAACACACCCTCTGATAAAACATTCTGCCAGTACTGGTATTCAAGTTGCCAAGCCATGACATAAAAACCTCTAATTGAAGAGTAAACTATTGTTCCTTCACAGATCTTTACCTTTTCGATTGTTCCTTTTCTCTCTCCAGCTAATCCACCTCTACCTTCTCATTACCCTCCCTAACACCAGCTGCTTTCCTAATTAGACATTTAAACAATTGCGTTAGTCCATGTAGGCCTCCCCAGACACTGCCAGGTCCACGGGCGGGTCACCAGCCCTCGGGTCCCTGCCCCCGGGGGCCCCCTCATTAGAGCCGCTCCCCTTCTCTCCAGGTTGCTCCGCACCAGGCCTAGGTGGAGTAATGAGGCTTTTGTCGTAAACAAGTCCGCAAGGAAATTAGATTTGGATATGAAAAGGTAGTGGGGGTGAGGGATCACTGGTAACTAAAGCTCCCCTGGCCCTAACCATGCATAGCTCAGTGACTAGGCTTCTTTGAGCAATTACATAATGCTGGAGAACATCCTACTGTACCTTGGCGTGCAAGGGGAGAGGAAAATAAGGGCAGTGATGGGTTGGTTCATCATTCAGGAGCAGGGATTTGCTTTGCTCATTATTTGATTTGCTCATTATTTACTGAAGTAATAATGAGTTTCCTCAAACAGATCTAACACTACAATCACCATCCGTTAATACTAAATCACAGGAACATCATTACCAGAAAGATATCATTAGACTGCTTAAAAAGACAATACCAACTTTCAAATTGGTACAAATTGTTATACAGACGTAAAACAGTGAATGTAACAAGACAAAGAGATTCATAGTAAACGACAGTAAAAACAATAAGGTTGCTGGCAGAGACCATTTAATAGATCATTCAATACCAACAGCAGATGCAGTTGAGTAATGGTGTATGAAGGCCTTATCAAACAAGCAAACTTAAAAGGGTTACCCATTTGAAACAAGAATAAACAAACCCTGTTAAAAAAGGCTCCTCTCATGTCCCTGCGTAGCTGCAAAGTGGGTTAGCTGACAGAACCGCCACAATGACATACAAAGAGGGTGCACTGGGAAGAGGGATACATGGAAAGACAGAAAGGAATGAGAGGGAGGGCTTGATAGAGAGCAGAGTGTGTGTGTGTGTGTTGTGTAAGCACCAGAAGGTTTTGCTCACAGCAGGCCAGAGTGAAAGCCACTGACCCAGCCTGAGGGTCAGGTCCTAGGGTTAGGAACCCATGGGTACTCCCTCCCAACCTTGTAAATCCCATGTGCACTTCTCACAGGGCTCAGGCTTTTCTACAACAAGGCACCAGGACTTGTTTGCCTTAACCCATAAAAAAAAGAACTAAAATCCAATATGTAAAAATATAAGCTTACTGATACATAGAAAATATATAGCCTATGGCTCTATGATCATATAAGTAGTAGATTGTTCACTGCTCTCTTTCTAAAAGGGTTGAATTGGAAACCTAGAGATGCGGGGGCATAAACTTGGACCATGGGAGAAATTGGGCATGGGGGCAAGTGGTTTAGGGTTGTGGGGGTGCTCTCTTAACAATGGAGGAACACAGTTAACACCCCGGCCACTCGAACGGACACAATCTGAAGGAGTGAGGCTGTGCAAGCCTCTGTGTGGAAAGAGCTCTTGATTTAGTTACACAGCTGAAACAAGAGCCTTTCACTTGCAAACAATGGACTGCTTTTCTGAGGGTTAGCGCTGGACAAGTGAGGAGCAAATTGTGTGTCAGTGAGTATGTGAACCTACGTCCAACCCGCCCCTCAAATAAAAACTGTTAAAAGAAAAGAGAAATCTACTTCTGAAGTACTTTACGAGATCGTCTATTAAACAGAGAGAGGCCTAAGTGCGTAAGTCGCCATGGGAATCTTACCACGTTAGGGGGAGCTTTTCTCCCTCCGGCTCTTCCCTGCTGTACTCCTGGACCAATGCAATTGTTTATTTTCGCCTATTGAGGTTTCTCCATTCACTGGCTTTCACGTTTAACCAGCTCAATTGGAGTGAGACAGCACATATTTGGGGGAAAGGAATGTAGCGTTCCGTTGACAGAACAACAAGGCAGCAATAATAAAAAAATATATAATAAGACAAACTGAACGTGAGGGAAAACAACATCAATAGGGTGATTGCATCAAAATCGATTGAGCAGATGAGAATGGACAAGATTCTCCACTGTAATGATGAGCGTAGCAGCACATCACGTTGTTACAGAGCAAAGCTGTTTCAATAAAGCACAAAGAGTTCACAGAATAGAGCATGGAGGGAGCCCTGAAGGCAAGGCAGTTCATTCTCCCTGATCTACTAACTACTGAACCTCAGTCCTGACAGAACAATGAGGTGTTCTGCTGTCCCTAGAGCCTGCTTCCATGTGCTACTGTTGTGTCCTTCTCTCCCCAGCCTGGCCTGGCCTTGCCGCTCCGGCACAATAGCTTTGAGGTGGACGAGCAAGCTCCTCTCTCCGGGGTCCATTCTCTTCTTGAAGGGGTGGCCTGCCGACTGCAATGACAGTCCCATTCTCTGTAACAATTACCATGGCTGCCACGGCCTTTCTCCGTCCTGTCACTAGCCATTATCCCCTGACCAGAGAAAGCCTCTCAAGGACAATCCACCAGGACGGTGGGTTCGAGCAGGGGGCGAGGGGGTATTGACAAAAATCTGATGAACCCCTCCCCTCACAGCATAGGCCTCTTAACTGGAGGGACAACGACACAAAAAGGGAGGATTCAAATGTGTCAAATGGGTGAGGTAAGGGTTAAGTCAGGTTCATTGATTACCTTTTGTCAAGGTCAAAACAGATGATAAACAAATTGACTGCCAAACGGTGACAATGTTTTCAATAGCACACTACACATGACTGCATACTACTAACGACAGCCTTAGTTTCACTTCCATGGCACATGCACCTGAATGCACTCATGACTCCACTATGCGCACCAAATTTACCATCTGTTTCTCTGAATTGCCTTGTGAAGGCGTAACACTAAGATTGTATTATATAACTTAGCAAGTCATCTTGGCAATAGAACAAGCTTTCAAACCATGCCCACCTGACCAAGATCATGATTTATAATGGACCGTTTTAACTGATTTATAACGGACTTGCCTAGTTAAATAAAAAAAAGATAATCCTCAAAAGCACAGCTGGGCGAGTTCAAAAAAGTACCTGTTGGCTGAAGACTCTTCTTTGAGTCATAGTGAAGGTGTAAACTTGGCAGTAGAAAATCTTAACAGTATATTTGACCTCGGCAGCTTCCCTATCAAATCTAAAAATGTCATTTAGAAAACCGAAGAAAATGAACAAGAATGCAAAAATCTAAGAAAGAAATTGAGAAACCTGTCCAACCAAAAACATAGAGACTACGGAAAACCTGAGTCTACGCCTTCACTATGGTGAATCACTAAAACTTTAGAGAAATAAACTACAGAAAAAAAAGGAACAGCATGTCAGAAAATTAGCTCAATGTAATTGAAGAATCCATAGACTAACCACTTCTGGGAAAATTGGAAAACACCAAACAAACAACACAAACATTATCTATCCAAAATGGAGACAAATACAAATCTTAGAATCAACTATTAAAGACTACCAGAACCCACTGGATTCTCCCAATTACCTTGAATGAGCTACAGGACAAAATAAAAACCCTCCAACCCAAAAAGGCATGTGGTGTTGATGGTATCCTCAATGAAATGATCAAATATACAGACAACAAATTCCAATTGGCTATACTTAAACTCTTTAACATCATCATTAGCTCTGGCATCTTCCCCAATATTTGGAACCAAGGACTGATCACCCCAATACACAAAAGTGGAGACAAATTTGACCCCAATAACTACCGTGGGATATGCGTCAACAGCAACCTTTGGAAAATCTTCTGCATTATCAGTAACAGCAGACTCGTACATTTCCTTAGTGAAAACAATGTACTGAGCAAATGTCAAATTGTCTTTTTACCAAATTATTGTACGACAGACCACGTATTCACCCTGAACACCGTAATTAACAAACAAACAAAAAAGTATTCAACTCAATTTGGCATGAGGGTCTGCTATACAAATTGATGGAAAGTGGTGTTGGGGGAAAAACATACAACATTATAAAAGGCATGTACACAAACAAGTGTGCGGTAAAAATTGGCAAAACAAACTATTTCTTCCCACAGGGCCGTGGGGTGAGACAGGGATGCAGCTTAAGCCCAACCCTCTGCAACATATATATCAACGAATTGGCGAGGGCACTAGAAAAGTCTGCAGCCCCCGGCCTCACCCACTAGAATCTGAAGTCAAATGTCTACAGTTTGCTGATGATCTGGTGCTTCTGTCACCAACCAAGGAGGGCCTACAGCAGCACCTAGATCTTCTGCACAGATTCCTGCCAGATCTGGGCCTGACAGTAAATCTCAGTAAGACCAAAATGGGACAAACACCAAATTGGAGACTGCATAAAGAATTCTGCAAAAATGTCCTCTGTGTACAACTTAGAACACGAAATAATGCATGCAGACCAGAATTAGGCCAATACACGCTAATTATCAAAATCCAGAAAAGAGCCATTCAATTTTACAACCACCTAAAAGGAAGCGATTCCCAAACCTTCCATAACAAAGCCATTACCCACAGAGAGATACACCTGGAGAAGAGTCCTCTAAGCAAGCTGGTCCTGGGGCTCTATTCACAAACATACCCCACAGAGCCCAGGACAGCAACACAATTAGACCCAACCAAATTATGAGAAAACAAAAAGATTATTATTTCCAACGTGTCAAGTAATTAACAAAAAAACAGAGCAAACTATAATCCTATTCAAATCAAATCAAATCTTATTGGTCACATACACATGGTTAGCAGATGTTTATGGGAGTGTAGCGAAATGCTTGTGCTTCTAGTTCCCGACCGTGCAGTAATATCTAACAAGTAATCTAACAATTTCACAACAACTACCTTGAATGATAAAGAATATGTACATATAAATATATGGATGAGCGATGGCCCGAACGGCATAGGCAAGATGCAGTAGATGGTATAGAGTACAGTATATACATATGAGATGAGTAATGTAGGGTATTGTAAACATTATATAAAGTGCCATTGTTTAAGTGACTAGTGATACATTTCTTACATCCAATTATTAAAGTGGCTAGAGATTGAGTCTGTATGTTGGCAGCAGCCACTCAATGTTAGTGATGGCTGTTTAACAGTCTGATGGCCTTGAGGTAGAAGCTGTTTTTCAGTCTCTCGGTCCCAGCTTTGATGCACCTGTACTGACCTCGCCTTCTTGATGATAGCGGGGTGAACTGGCAGTGGCTCGGGTGGTTGTTGTCCTTGATGATCTTTTTGGCCTTCCTGTGACATTGGGTGG
Organism: Brachymystax lenok tsinlingensis; assembly: GCA_030435695.1. Classification (NCBI taxonomy): domain Eukaryota; kingdom Metazoa; phylum Chordata; class Actinopteri; order Salmoniformes; family Salmonidae; genus Brachymystax; species Brachymystax lenok. Next base: position 27,125,404 of record CM059813.1, read on the forward strand.
TGTAGCTGTCCTGGAGGGCAGGTAGTTTGCCCCCGGTGATGCGTTGTGCAGACCTCACTACCCTCTGGAGAGCCTTACGGTTGTGGGCGGAGCAGTTGCCGTACCAGGCGGTGATACAGCCCGACAGGATGCTCTCGATTGTGCATTTGTAAAAGTTGGTCAGGGTATTCGGTGACAAGCCAAATTTCTTCAGCCTCCCGAGGATGAAGAGGCGCTGTTACGCCTTCTTCACCACGCTGTCTGTGTGGGTGTACCATTTCAGTTTGTCGGTGATGTGTACGCCGAGGAACTTTAAAACTTTCCACCTTCTCCACTACTGTCCCGTCGATGTGGATAGGGAGGTGCTCCCTCTGCTGTTTCCTGAAGTCCACGATCATCTCCTTTGTTGAAGTTGAGTGTGAGGTTATTTTCCTGACACCACACTACGAGGGCCCTCACCTCCTCCCTGTAGGCCGTCTCGTTGTTGTTGGTAATCAAGCCTACCACTGAAGTGTCGTCTGCAAACTTGATGATTGAGTTGGAGGCGTGCTTGGCCACGCAGTCATGGGTGAACAGGGAGTACAGGAGGGGACTGAGAACGCACCCTTGTGGGGCCCCAGTGTTGAGGATCAGCGGGGTGGAGATGTTGTTTCCTACCCTCACCACCTGGGGGCGGCCCGTCACACCACAGCTCTACTAGACCCGTCCCATCACACCACAGCTCTACTAGACCCGGCCCATCAAAACACAGCACTACTAGACCCGGCCCATCACAACACAGCTCTACTAGACCCGGCCCATCACAACACAGCTCTACTGGACCTGGGCCATCACAACACAGCACTGACCACAACTCAAGGGTCGGGCAGAACACTGTCCTTCAGAAGTACACCACATGATGCAGTCCACACCATGTATCATTCAGATCATCAGCCTACATATGCTGAGGTCATCATGTACATATTGCCAAAGCTTACTTTTGATATTTACAATATGAAAATAACAAGAATCAAAATTGGCAACAGGACAACAGTAACAACAATAACCACGGGTCAAAATAACCTTACATTAAACAACAACACTAAGCATACAGTAGAGGACATGTGCAGGTTGATTGGTCTGTCAGACACTGTCACTCATCTTACGGCAGGCAGCAATGTAGTGCGCTGCCAACCCACAGCTCTCTGCGTCCTCCCCCAACAGGATGGGTAGCCTACTCTCATCAGAGAGGTCTTTGAAACCTTGAATAAGGGTTTCGAATTTGGGGAAATGACAGTCTCTAATTGTTTTGTATTTTTTACATTTTGTCAGGAAATGCAGCTCTGTCTCAGGTTCTGCTGTTGTGCAGTGGTTGCACAGCCTTTCCTCTACAGGGAGCCAGGTTTTCCTGTGTCTACCCTTCTTAATGCCAAGGCTGTGCTCACTGAGCCTGTACTTTGTCAAGGTTTTGATCAGTAACCATGGTCAAATAGTTTGCCATGGTGTACTGTCGATTTAGGGCCAGATAGCACTGCATTTTTCTTTGTGCTTGTGTTTCCCAATGAGCAATGTAGTTTTGTTTTGATTGTGATGTAATTTGTTTTATTCTGATTGATTGGATGTTATGGTCCTGAGGCTTCAGTGTGTTAGTAGAACAGGTTTGTGAACTCAGCCCCAGGACCAGCTGGATGAGGGGACTCTTTTCTTTGCTCAGCTCTTGGCATTGCAGGGCTTGGTAATGATATGAGGGGGTCACTGTATTTTAGATGTTTCCAAAACTTAATTGCTCTTTTTTGAGTTTTTATTATTAGTGGATATTGGCCTAATTCTGCCCTGCATGCATTGTTTGTAGTTTTCCTCTGGACATGTAGGAGAATCTTACAGAACTCTGCATGCACGGTTTCAATCGGATGTTTGTCCCATTTGGTGAAATCTTGTTTTGCAAGTAAAGTGCAATTGGTTAAATGACACATTCAATTCGTTTTAGCCACATTTTAATAGGTATTTCAATTTGAATTTGTTTTTTAATGGCGTAGAATGCCCTGCGTGCTTTCTCTCTCAGTTCATTCACTGCCTCATTAAGGTGTCCAGTTGGGCTTATTTTTAAACCTAAGTAATTGTAGTGTGTGCAGTACTCTATATATTTTGTACCAATTGAGAACTTTGGTCTAATTCCCTGAGATCTGGATCTTCTCTGAAAAATCATTATTTTAGTATTTTTGCAGTTTACTGCCAGGGCCCAGGTCTGGCAGCACTGCTCTAACAGGTCCAGGCTCTGCTGTAGGCCATGTGCTGTGGGTGACAGCAGGCATAGGTAATCTGCGAAGAGTAGGCATTTAACCTCTGAATTGTGGAGACTAACACCAGGGGCAGAGGATTTTTCTAGAATAGTGGCCAATTGGTTGATGTAAATATTGAAGAGTGCAGGGCTCAGATTGCAACCCTGGCGAAGGCCCTGCCCCTGGTTAAAGAATTCAGTTATTTTCTTGCCAATTTTAATGGCGCACGTATTGCCAGTATACATTGATTTAATTATGTCATATGTTTTACCCCCTACACCACTTTCAATAACTTTGTAGAACAGTCCTGTATGCCAAATAGAATCAAACTTCCAAATTGGAAGTCGATAAAGCAAGGATATATTTTGGTATTATTTTGGTGGACATGTTTATCTATCAGGGTGTGTAGGGTGTAAATATGATCAGTTGTGCGATGTTTTGGTATAAATCCAATTTGGCTTTTACTCAAGACATTGTGCTTATTAAGGAAGTTTAGAACTCTTACATTTATAATACTACAGAA